>QEPC01001738.1:3512051-3559295 GCA_003113815.1 Sphenodon punctatus
TCCCCCCCCCCCCCCCCCAACTTCTCTGGGCCATGACCTCAGCACCCAAGACCAAAACCGAAGCCGTTCAGCTTTCCTGGGCAAAAAATCTGCAGTTCTAGCTTTCTATGGCATTATTTATTTATGTGTTTTATTTATTTGGATTTCTGCCCTGCCCTATTCCCAAAAGCTGAGGGTGGCTTTCATAAAAACATTGCATAAAAATAAAACCCGTAAAACAATAGCACTCCACTCCACCCCAAGCCAAAAAACTTCCCCCTGCCAGTTGAAAACCTGGCCAAATAAATACGTCTTGCACTGCCTTCGGAAGATGCACAAGGTATGTCTTAGACGAGCCTGCAAGGGAAGGGAGTTCGAAAGATGTGTGGAGCAACCACTGAGAACGCCTCTTTGTGAGCCTGGGTTGTATAGACCAGGGCCAATGATGGAACTTGCAAGAAGGGGCTCTTGACTGATTGTAGGGGTTGTGAAGGGACATAGGGAGAAGGCAGTCCTTTAGATATGGTGGGCCCAGGCCGTTCGGGGCTTTATAGGTCAAAATCAGCACCTTGAATCGTGCCAAAAGCACTATTGGCAGCCAGTCCAGACGCTTAAGTGCTGGTGTAATGTGCTCCCAGACAGTGACCCACCCCCATCAAGAGGCAGTTATGAACCCTCATGCTTGCTGCAAGCAAATATTGTCACTTTCAAAAGAGATGAACATAAGTTACTTTTAACCAAGTCAGGTCTGCTCCCACATACATTCCAAGCTCAGTGGCATTTTATTCAGCAGCTATCGGTCAGGCATCCTTACAAGACCAGCGGCTCACAAAGCATGAGATGCTATTGGCTGCTATTGGTTACGGATTGACTATTGGCTGAAAAAGGTTTTGCAAAGCTTATGCTGAGTGGCTGTGGATCCGCCGGTGGGGGTTGCAGAAAAGTATTCTGCAGCAGCATGCTCACGTGACTGGTGGGGGGGAGGAGTGCCTGAACTAGGCAGGTTGACCTACATGAACACAGGGTGGAGAGAGATTGGATGCTTTCCCTGGGAGGTGAGCTCTGGGGAAACCTGGACGGGTGGTCTGAATCCGGTGCGGTTGCGTGAACTACTGCTGGGCGTTGGCAAATAGCACCTGCCCCCGAGCAACAGTGTTTGTGGTTGCATCAGCTACATGTTTGAGAAGGGAGGTCTGGACCTGGGTTGATGGGGACAGTCTGTTTTGAGTGAGAGCCCACACCTCAGACATCTCCTTGCTTTCTGCCTTGAGCATGCTGTCCGACCTCTGCTGCCAGAGGCGGGGCATTCTGTCCTCCCGCCGGTGGTGCAGGTGGACCTTGGCAGCCATGACCTTGTATTGTGCAGCGTTCTGCTGTACAAGCTGCCTGTGCTATCAGGCCATACCCTGAATTGCGTACTGGATCTCGTCCGTTCAACATGTGGACTCCCCCTTGCTGGCTCTGCGGCAGGGACGGGCTTCCGTGGGGGAAACCGGGGCAGCCATAACTACCCGCATCTGGCCCCTGGTGAAAGTGCAGCTGTAGAGACTGGATGCCCTGATGGGCTCTGTCCATGCACACGAACCAGTCTAGCAGGTCATAATAGGATGATGTTTGCCTCCTGCTGCTGGAGGCAAAGTTGTTGTCCCGGATTGCTTTACATCTGTGCCTCAAGTCTTTGGCCTGCTGCCAGCACTGGTTCATGACCCTGGTGTATCCATGCTGTGGGATACACCACCTAAATTCTGTAGCACGTCACCAGTTGATATTGTGCCTTCTGTTCCCTCCATAAAGCGATGAAGGCCGTGGACTCTCCATTGCTCCAGGGAATACACCTTTGGTGGCCTGATAGGTAGGCAGAGAGTGCCTGAGATGGAACATGGTGCTGGTAGTTGCCTGGCTGTTCTGAGCCATGGCCGTGGTGATAAAAAGGCTGTGGAAGTTTGTCGAGAGAAGGCAACAACTTTGAACGAGCGAGAACTGCAGCACGTGCTGCTAACCAGGGTGAGCTGGGACAACACATTTGAATTTGGCAGGCATTGGGCTTTTAAGGGAAACTTTATGTGCACGCCAGCGGGGGTGGGGGGGAGGGGGCGGGAAATGGTCGCTGCTCAGAATGCTCTAGGCTGCTCAGCTGCGACTCTCTTGTGCTTAGAGGACCTATATGCCCACGAGGCTGCATGCAACCTAATTGACGGGATGCAGCCACGTGGGCCCCGCGTGGTCCGAGACCCTGCCGTGAGTGGGGGATTGCATGTTTGGTAGGTGGTGGCCACATGGTTGCTGGGGGCAAACACCTGATAAATGGGAAGGAGGACACCCAGCGTGTGGGTGGGAACCCAAAATGGGCATTTCGCCTTGCTAAGGACAAGAGGAGTTTCATATTAAGGGACATTCCTAGTTTTCCTTTTAATGTTTTTCATTAGAAAAATCCACTTGTGCTTTGCTATGAAACTTAAATAGCACAGATGGAATTTGGTCTTTCAGTCTGAAAGTGCTTTACAAAGTGGTATCCTCTCTTTCACAGATGTGGAAATAGATGCAGACAAATGAGATGTCCTAAATCAGTGGCAAAGCTGGGAGTAGAATGCTCTTCTCCTGGTTCGCTGGACTGTACTCTGTTCCCACAATTTACCATCTGCCTAGATTCTTTATTCTGCTGTCCCAAAGACAGATAGCAAATGGGAATTTAATGCATCCTGTTGGGTGGGGTGGGGAGTCTGTTAACATAAATAACAGGGAGGCTGACAAAGCTCAGCCGTTTTGGCTTGTAAACCATGCCAACAAATAAGAGTGTGGAAAATAAAAAGTCTGACAAACACTTCAAAGCATCTAGGAACTGTTGTAGACACTGGAGAAAACAGGGAACTTCAAAACGCAGCTGAACTAGTGTTTGTAAAACAGGATGCTCTTGCAGTGTATAATTTAGCTGCTGAAAGCACAGCATGTATCCTTAAAACCTTGTCACTTCTGGATAGTGGAGGCTTTTCCCTTGGTATTTGCTGTCTTCCTTTTTAGTACAAAGGCCCCTTTATTTTGGGATATTCCAGTCCAAAATAATCGGAATCTTTTGCCTTTCAGCACAGGCTGAAAGGAATGCTGTTTTAGAAGGGTTGATGAAGGACTGAAGACGGGATATTCGGAGTATTATGTGAATTGGGTTTATTTTCCTGCTCCCTGCTGTTAAGTTGGTATTATAGGGGACAGAGTTGCTGTTCTCTTCTGATGTTTTCATTAGAGGTACTTAGACTGTTCAAATAAGTGCATCAAAAAAGTAAATAAAATTATAGTTTACTTACCATTGATGCAGACAGGGTACCGGACTAGAAGAACTAAAGGTCTTAAATTCAGTATGACTTTTATAAACAGGACACCCCCCCCCCCCCCCCCTTTCACTGCCTTTTCCCGATTGGTGGCAGTGAAGAAAATCTCATGAGCATGGGTCCTGCTTATGAACACCGAGGTAACTGTATCCATTTATCAAAATCAAATTGGGTTTATGTGTAGTGACTGAAGACCAGGAAAAAAATGGTGAACTTCATATAGTTGATTATTGGAGTCCATATACTTCTAGATCACAGTAAAAAGCATTCCAGTATGCTGAGTTACTTTGTGGGATAATATCTTAATGCTAGGAGATGGACATGTCTGGTCCCTTGGTTTAGCTTATCAGCAGAACTCAAGAATGCAGGCGTTGGTGAGAGGTCACCCTGAGGAGAGTGTGTTTTGAGCAGCTCCTAACTACTGATCTGGGTATTGGGCTCTCTCAGGGGTCGGTTACATGTTGAGTCTGAACTGCCTTCCTAGCTTCCACATTTATTCCAGTTGCGGCAGAGACTTCCAAACTGGATTGGGAACTGGCATGAAAGAGAGGGACTCTGGCAGGTTATTAAAAGTTCCCAAAGTGAATTATTTGGATGGAAGACCAGCATAGCTTTTTCAACTCTACAGCAATTTCTGGAGGTTGATTTGGAAAATAAGTTACTTGGATAAAAAAGTTACTTGAACTTAATCTCTTCACAGTTGGTTGGTTTTAAAAAAAATATATTCTCATGCCACTGCCACCCTCACTCCAGGAAGGAAAAGATGAGGGATGAGAGTATTTAGATATTAGTAACTGTTGAGTCTTATTAAGGGTGCAGTGGTAACAGTGCATGAATGACCTCTGCTTTTTGTTCAGGGGGTGGATACGTAAACAAAACCAGTAGTATGATAGGCAAGTTCTTTTGCTCTGTGCAGGTCAGAGGACCATATTGAGTTTATTTTGAAAAGGAAATTACCAGTTTACCAAGAAGCTGGCTATTTTTGCTAAGTTAGCTGTCAGAGCTCGAAAGAAGATTGGACAAATTTTAGGACTTCCTATATTTTTATACACTTCGTTCAGATGGAATGATTCCTAACTTCATATTTCTACTTTGTATCTTTTCTTGCCAACCTGATGACATTAACTTGCTAATGTGTCTGTTAATAATAAACTTGAAACAATATTGGCAAAGGAAAGAAAAGTGATATTTGTAGCATACGAGGAGCCCTAGGAAACACCACCAAAGTGAGAGAGAGTTCCCACATACTGCGTTGAATAGTAGCATTTCTCTGTATATTATGTTGTGTAAATTAAGCTCCTTTCTTTTTCCGTTTACAGCTGTATCATTTTCAAACCAACAAATGTCTGGCTGCGCAGGGTCACCCCAGTCAGAAAGGAGGGCTAATAGTGGCCAGAGAGTGTGACTACAATGATCAGAATCAGGTAGGGTGTCTGCTAACACTTCCTCTTGCCCTACTTAACATGTCGGGTTGCCCTAACTTTGCAAGTTCCCACTTCATTGGCAAATACTGCACCTAAATTCTCCAGTCTCCTTACTGGAACTGGTCGCCGTGAGCACATTACACCAGTGCTCCGGGCCCGATTCAAGGTGTTGGTACTAACCTATACTAACACCTTGGTATATCTCCAAACTGTCTAGGCCCCTCCTATCTGTGGGATCGCCTCACTCTCCGTACCCTGGATTTGACCCCTGCGGTCTGTCGGGAGTGCCCTTCTTGATGTCCCCCGGGTGGTCTAGGGGGCTACAATGGAGAGGGTGTTTTCGGTAGCTGTGCCCAGGCTGTGGAATTCCCTCCTGGCGGGGGCCCAGGTAACCCCAGACCTCGCCCTGTTTCAGCATCACCTGACTGTTCCACCAGGCCTTTGATGAGGGAGATGGGTGAAGGGTGGGATGGTGTGGGGTTAGGGAGATGTGGGTTCCTTTTCTGTATTTTTATGCCATCCCTTTTATTTGTGGTATGTATCTTATATGTTGTGGCTTTTATTGTTTTTATTTTTGTAAGTCGCCTTGAGCTGCATAAGCAGGAGAGGCAGAGCATAAATGTTGGATAAATAAAATAAAAAATAAATTAAGTTAAAAGAAATTACATGTAAGCTATGGAAGCCCTGTTTTTCTATTTTATTTTATTTTTAAAAAAACACTTGAAAGGACCTCAAGGGTAACCTAGTCCAACCCCTTCCTTGGCTGCAGGATGGCTACAGCTGCAATATCCTCTGCAGACAGTGGTCTGGCCTTAGTGGCTATGCTTTGTACAGCACTCTTAATACATGAGGTTTCATGCTCAGAACATCAAATTCCTTTTAGGTGTGTCAGACTTGTCATTCAGAAAATAAGGCACCCAAAATTACTAAGAAGTTTTGAAAATCTGGGCCATTATTTACTCAGGGAAGCACTGGGAGAAACTAGATGTCCCTAGACAGTGGGAGTCCACGGCAGAGGCAGTGCAAGCAGGGATTGGACTAGATGCCTCTTTAGAACTCCCGCCAACCTTACAATTCAATGAAAATGCTCTCTTCTGGGAGTCAGTGGCTTCAGGGCTTGGGTTCTAATAGTGTGAGCCCAGTTAGGAAACTACTAAAAGCTCTGAGAGCGACTATTACAACTTCTGTCTTTGGAGAACAAGACAGTTGCACAGTTGTGGAGCTGTATTTCTTAAAACCAGTTGACTGCTGAAGTAAAAGGCTGAAGGAACTACATGCTCCTTGTGCAGCTGATCAGTAATGTATAATTCATACACCTGGAGTGTTGATTCCATGTCTCTAAGTCCTATGAGGAAAGTTTGAAGGAGCTGGGTATGTTTAGCCTGGAGAAGAGAAGATAAGAGGAGACATAGCAGTCTTCAAATATCTGAAGGGCTGTCACATACAACATGGAGCAGACTTGTTCTCTGTTGCTCTTGAGGGCAGGACCAAAACCAAGGGGCTCAAATTACAAGAAAGCAGATTTCGGATAAACATTAAGAAGAACTTCCTAACTCTAAGAGCTATGGCTGTGTTCTCACCTGCGGCGGTGGTGGCGGCAAGGGAAGATGTGACAATGCGGAGGAACCGGCAGATGGGAAAAGAGCTGGTGCGAATGGGGATCTGCTGCGTCTTCTCTCGCGCATGTCAGGGCAGGATTTTGCACCCTGACATGCGCGAGAGAAGCCACGGCAGATCTCCGTCCACACCGGCGTCTTCTCTCGCCCCTCCCTCTGCCGTCGCCACCGCCGCAGATGGGAATGCAGCCTGTTTGACAGTGGAACAGACTGCCTAGGAAGGTGGTGTGCTCTTTCACTGGAGGCTTTCAAACAGGCTGGATGGCCATCTGTCAGGGATGCTGTATTGAGCAGGGGGTTGGAGTAGATGACTTCTAAGGTACTTTCCAACTCTAAGATTTTATGATTCTCTCTCCATCGTATGACCATCTTTACAGAGTAAAGATGTTGCTTCTCCCTACCATGTAGTTCCACGTCCTACAAGGGCCCATCCCTTCTCCATCAAGCTTAAACTTCCAGTAATGCCATGGGATTGAGTAAGCAGGGGTGGTGAGGAAATGTAGTTGCTGCCCATAGCAGCATCCTCTCTCTCCTACAGCTTGCTTTGTAGTGGAGCTGTTACCTGAAATAAAGTTGGCAATTGGTTCTAACAGAAAACAGTCCACCTCCATGCTATTTAATTGAGACAGGGAGACACAGCAGGTCAAAAATCTTTTCTTGGACCAACTTCTGCGGGTGACGGTGAGCAAGCTTTTGGGCCACCCTGGTCCCTTTTTGCCTGAGGAAGGGCCTTGTGTGGCCTGAAAAATGAATGCGCAGCCCAATGGAAGTGAGTTCAATGAAAGAGATCTGAAGCGTGTCTCCATCGCTTCCATTTAAGGAGGTCTGCTTGTGTTCAAGCAGTGCCAAGACCATTCTGTTCGGTCAGGCTTCTGGCGGTGGGGTTTAATTGGAGGGGCTGTTGGGGGAGGGGGTTTGGGTGGGGTAATGTTTATTTTTGTTTTATTTTGTAAGCCACCTTGAGCCTTTTTAAAGGGAAAGGCAGGAAATAAATCTGAATAAATAAAATAAATTTATGACCAACATGACAACCCCACTGTTTAGACATTCCATTTATTTATTTATTAAAATGTATATGCCGCCCCCCTCCTGCTATAAGCATCTCGGGATTAGGGGTAACCCTTGCTTTAATAGATTTGGTTTGTGCAATAGACATTCCATCCCATAAGGCTTAGAGTGTGGAGGTCTGCTAATAAAAGAATAAATGCATTTTAAAGCCCCTCTTTGAACATAGATCCTCTTCCAACGTACTTAAAATAAACCAGACCAGAGAGCTCAAGGTAGGCAGAAAGGAAGCTCCACTAACCATTAATTTTGAGTCTTAACTGGAACCAATAACCAGAAGTTAAAGCTAGACCAACTGAAACTATAAGTAAGAGGCACAATTAGCATGATTGACCATTGATATAGACTAACAGCTGAAGCAGTGGTATATTGAATTCTCTCTTGCTTGAAGTTGTTGTCAGATCAAGATGAGATAACTTTCTAAGAGACACAGTTTCACTAAATACATGGCAGTGGGGTTGATGATAGTAGTGGCTGGAGGAAATCCAGTGAGCTGTGTAATACAAGAGGTCAGACTATATGATCTGAAGTTTAAAACTAGGTACAAGCTCTTTTTTTTGCTGTATAGGGGCACTTCTAGTTTGTTTTACTTTCTAAACAGTTCTATCTTTTCTGAATACTTTCCTGTGTTTGAATACCCTCCCTCCCTAAAATACACCATACGTATATAAATAATGCACACCTTGGTTCCCAGGTTTCTAAAGGCAGTGTTTCTCACACCACTGACTGAAATTTGTTGGAAAAAATGCTATTTTAATTTTTTTTTTAATGAATTTATATGGTGCCCTTCCCCCAGAGACAGTGTGGCCTACAATAACAACTAATAAAAAAATCATTAAAATCAATAAGAAGGGTATCAAACCGTATCCCTTGCCTGCCTAATGCCTGGTCAAATAGAAAGGTCTTACATTGTTTCCTGAAGATGAACCAGCTCAGGCTTAGGTGGAGGGAGTTTGATAATTGTAGGGCAGCTACTGCGAATGCTTCCCTGTGTGTCCTAGCTGTAAAAATATCTTTGAGATGACACCTGAACGAGGACATGAGGGAGGAGGTGGTCTTTCAAATACCTGGTGCCCAAGCTGTTTAAAACTTTATAGGTTAAAACCAGCACTTCGAATTGCTATTGGCAGTTAATGGAGATTCTGGAGCATCGGTGTAATGTGCTTCTGGTGACTTGTCCCTGAGAGGAGGTGGGCTGCCACGTTCTGCACCAATTGCAGCTTCCACACAATCCTCCAGGGTTGTTCCATCTAGAGTGCATTGCAGTAGTCCAACTTCAAGGTTATGAAGGCATAGATGGTGGTTGCCAGATCTGACTCTGATAACTGCTGCAGCCCTCATAGCCACTGCTGCAACTTGACAACCTAGGTGCAGCAGTGGATCCAAGACTGCCCCAAGGTTGTGAACCTGACTGGTCCAAGGGAGTTCGGACCCCATCGATAACATCTCCCAGGTCACACGGTTGGCCAACCATCATCACTTCAGTCTTGTCTGGATTCTGCTTCTATTGGCTTCCTTGCATCCAGTTCAATGTCACCTAGGCACTGAGACTGCAGGACCTGGGTCGAATGAAAAGGGGAGAGAGCTGATCAGCATATTGATGGCACTGAGCATGTGCTTTGCATGTATAAGGTCCCAGGTTCAATCCCTGGCATCTCCACTTCAGGATCACTGGTAGTACACCTGCGGAAGGCCTCTGCTGGGGGCTTGGCAGGGTCTCAGGTAGCATGCTGGGATGGCCTCTTCTAGAGACCCTAGAAGAGCTGGATTTGGACCTGAATTTGAAACCTCTGCTGCTGTGTCAGGTTGTGATAATACTGGGCTAAGATGGGCCATTGGTTTGAGTCGGGCAGTTTAGTTTATGATCTTGGCCAGGGCCCTCAGATACACAGTGCACAGAATTGAAGACAAAATGGAACCCTGTGAGGACCCCACAAGTTAGCTCCTGAGAGGGTGACAAGCTGCCAGCACCACCCTCTGGGTTCTCCCAGCCAGGTCCCACAGAACCACTCAAGCAGTCCCATGAACCTCTGCCTGGTCCTGCAGCTGTGTCAACACCACCCCATGAGCAACAGTAGTAAAGGCCACCAACAGAACAATCAATCAACAGGGTACACAATTTCCAAGCGCAGAGAGGTTTTCATCCTGTGCCTGGCATTGAGTTTGCACTAGTAGCCTTAGTTCACTGACATGGGTCTAGGAATCCAGTAGCATTGAGATGCACCTGAAGCTGTAAGCCAGCCACCCATCGAATAACCTTCCCTAAAGTTCCCCCCAACCCTCCCTTCCCACATAATTTTAAAACACTTTAAAAGTCAAACACTCTGCCCTCAAACAGCCCTGTGAGCGACTGGCAAATAACCACTGCCTTTGATGCTACCTACTGAAAGCTGAGATGGGTGAGGGTCAGTAGGGATGTGCAAACGTGGTTTGGATGTTCAGACATCCCTTGGTCTGTTCGGTTGAGTTCAGGTGGGAAAAACATGACTGGCAGGCCCAAAGAAGGGTGGCAGTTGAGGAGCAGACTTCCTGGCACCAGCGTGGAGACTGGAGAGGTTTGGAGTAGCAGCCAGCCTGCCCAGTTGCCATCCCTTTTCTCCTCAGACAACTGGCTTCGCAGTCTGCAGTTGGACATGGGAGATTGTGGGGGACTAGGCTGCACAGAGTCAATGGGGCTTGAGGTGGGCACAGCAAGTAACAAAAGTCATTACCCTCCCCCCTTCCAACTCCTTCTGAGCTAGTACCCACTGTTTCTGACAGCAGGTGTTTTCAGAAGTCTCCCTCTCCCAGCAGTTTGTGTTCCTAATCCATTGCCATCCTCCTGTTTCACCCATCCCACACATTTACCTCCCTAATATCATTTATTTGGATTAGATTAGATAGATTTAGGTTTTTTATTTTGTACCCATCTCTGTGTTCTTTCTCCCTACCCTCCATTGAATCCTTCCCATCCCTGATTCCCTTCCCCTGTTTTTGGATTTATTTAGAGTAGGATTAGATTGACTTAGGTTTCATTTCAGTTTTGTATCCCTCCCTGTGTTGGTTGTTGTTAGCTGTCTGTGTCTTCCCCCCCCCCCCCATCCCTGTGTATATTATTATTTATAATATATAGATATGTAGTTACTATAGATATAGTTGTAGGAGTTAGCTTAGTTATAGAGATAGTGTGTTGTAGTTCAGTTTTAATATTTTATAGTGTTTGTAGGATTAGGCCTTTGTAGATGGTATATTAGATTTAGTTCCATAGGTTTTAGAATAGTAATATTTAGCAGTTAGACTAAATAGCAAATGCCCCCTCCCCCCCTGCCGCCAAACGTTTGGTCGAACCAAACCCAAACTTGAGTCCCGGACTGAACATCCCAACGGGTCAGTGTAGTCCCAGCCACCCCTGCAGCAATTCCCCCATAAAGCAGGGGGCTGGAATTTTAAAACATAAAATGACATTTTAATTATAGTTGTCTTGTATGATCTTCCTGCAAGTGGGGGCCACTTCCCTGGAGAAATGGCACAGGCACTAAGGGAGTCTGAGCTTGTTTTCTGCTTGCTGCAGTTTAACTGTTGAAGCCCTTTTCTCTGATTTAGAAACTGGGTTAAAGCAGATGCAAGAGCCTCATTTTTGACTTCACTGTCTTGTGCTTACTAAAAGGTACCCAGTGTGCACATATGTACTGTAGCCCCAAGAACTACCAATATTAATTTCTTATCAAGCTCTGGCCTGACGCTGAAGTTACAACTGATAAAGTTTTCTATTAATTATTTTCAGACTGTGCAACCTTGTTATAACTGGCTATTTGGTAGCCCTACCTCACACTACATTATAATCAGGTGCCCATGGCAGCTGTGTCTTCCCCATTACTGCCAGTAGGGAAAACACAGTGAATACAGGTCCCTGATTATAACTGAATTTGTGCTATAATGAGAGCATTTAAGTCATGCATCCTTGGATGTGCTGACTAGTTGCCCTGCCCTTTTTTTGCAAAAGTGTCCTGCATTTCTGATGATGCATATTGGGAACCATGCCCCACCCGGTTACACTTTATTTATCTCCATGTAACAGCCAGATGATCCCTGATACTCCCACTATAACATTGTGTTAGCCTAACTATCATGCCATGTTGTGTTATCAGCCTCTTTCTGGTCTTCCTTTACTGTCCTCTCCAGATGTTTATGCAGAGAGCAGACCCGTGCAGCTTTTTGTAAAGCTTGTTTCCACACCTCTGCCCTCTCTTGTTTTCAAATATAACCGTGTCTGTCCTAGCTTTGTATCCTGAGCTGCAGCTATCATCCCTCCCTATTCCCTTCTGAGCATCAAGTGGTAACATGGAGCGTTTACAGTAGAGGATCAGAATATTAGATTGTAACTCTTTGAGTCAGAAAATCTACCTCCTGGTTCTTGTATACTGCTCTGTAAAAAAAAACCACAAAAACCTCTAACCATGTGTGCTTTTTCAGTAGTTAAACAGTTCAATAGAAAACTTCAAAGTGCTACTGAGTTTAATTTTCTTTTAAGTATTGGCTGTTTGTGGTCTGAACAATAGGTGCTGTGGGTTTCCTAGTTGTTGCCTCTCCAAGATGTGTCATGCTTGTCCTCAAGTTCTGTTGCTGAAAACTAGCAGAGTCCTATGTCCCGTATGACACGACAGAAGAACCTGGCTTGTCCCTGTTCTTCTGGGATATGAAACAGCATATTCAGCTCAATAGCTTTTATGAGTGAAGAGGGAGCAAGACTGGTAACTTACCTGCACACTGGGCATGCGTGGCAAGTAGATGGGTCAGGGAGCTGTCCAAGGCCAAAATCAAGCCCTTGTCTTAAAAACACTTCCCCATGAGCAGGAAGAATTGTAATCGACTAAAAAAAGAAAGTAATGAGTGGCATGATCTGCTCTGTTTACAAGGCGTGGAGTACAACTACTGTGAAAACAGAGGAGGCCTGCTCCTCCACCACCACGATTGCCAAGCTCACCTAGTTGGTCAAAATGCAATATGAGACTGACAAACAAGCTAGAGAAACCATCAAAGTGGGCCTTGCAAAGGTAAATTTATTTTTTACAAGCTCTCTAAAAAGGTCTCTGAACTAGAAAACAGAGAGTCAGCAAGAAGACACTACTAAAACCAGAGATGAAAAAATCTCAGGCATAGATAAAACAGTCGCCTTCCTTTTAAACATGGTCAAGAACCTGAAAAATCACAGCCAGCGCTGCAATAAAAAATTGTGGGCATACCTGAGCAAGCAGAAAACAATAACACCAGGGGGTTTGGTGTTGAGTGTCTTCCCACAAAAATCTGAACTACATAAGGTGGAAATTGAAAGAGCACAATAGGCTCTAAGACCCAAACCCAAAGAGAATGAGCCCACAAGGGCCTTAATTTTTAAATGTTTGAGATTCCCTGAAAAGGAAGCTGTTCTTCTAGCAGCAAGACAAATTAAAGAGCTGACCTATGAGGGAAGACTGATCTTTCTATACCCTGACCTCGCTGTGGAAACGTTAGATAGGAGGCGACACCTCAACATAGTCTACAAGCAAGGAATAAGGGCTCGCCTACTATTCCCTGTTAAATTTTCTTTCTACTATAAAGACAGCATTGAATGAGGTGACACAGCTTGACCTGTACATGGAGAAATATATGAAGGAACAGAAGCAGCTCCTGATATTTTGAACACCTCCACAAAGATGACATCCTCTTTACAGCGAGGTGAACGTTTGGGAAATGATGAGTAGGCCATTATGTTTATGTTGGGTTAGCTAACATAATTTGAGTTCCTTAAATGTTTTTATTTAAAAAATCAAACTAAGCCACTAGAGGGCAGTAACACACAACTCAAGGTTTATTTTTGAGTGGAGATTGTATAAATGAAAACTGATGGTTTACTTAAGTGTTGGTGAGAAGGTTACTGATGGAATTATAAGACTCCTAGTTAAAACACCTAATAGGCTATACAAAAATAATAAAACCAAAAAACATAGCATGTTAATTATGTTGCCTCGGGCTAGGTCCAGCACGAATTCTAGTCATTACCCCCGCCCCCGGTGGGTAGTAACCCTGAGATGGTTAAATTGTTTATTTTTATTTATATTCATGTTAGTTCTTATGTCTGTTTTAATTTTCTCTGGTATTGGCTGTGGAATATGGGAAAACTAAAAATCAGTAAAGACAGACAGGGCAAGAGGTAAACGGGTCCAAGGAAATTATTAGAGTTGGATATGGGGTAAGAAATGATAACCAAATTAAGAAAAACTACTTTGAGAACAAAAAGATATATGGCTGAAATTAATATTTGTACAGTTAACACCAAAGGTGTTTTAATGGATCCTATGATTAGGGAAAGAACACAAAGCTTTAAAAGAAATAACGATCAGCCTGACATCTCCCCGTTCATGGGCAGCCAAGAAAAAACCTTCATCAGGGGCTCTTACATTTCAGCAGCCACCTACAAATGGAAAGAAAAGAGAGATTAATGAATTACAATTAAAATTGGCAGCCTTCCAAAATAAAATTTAAAAAACGGGAGGGGGGGGGAAGAGAAAATAGTGGAGATAAGGGGACTGATCAAATCCATGGAAACAGAAAAGTTTATTAAAGATTCACCAAACAGTTTTATTTTGAACATGGGAACAACCCAGACAAAACGCTGGCATGGCTGGTGAAAACGAAAAAAAGTATATTTCCCATATTAGAGATAAAACAGGATGAATAAACTTAATGACATGAAAGACAGATTTATGCAGTTCTACTCTGAGTTGTACCAGTCAATACTACCCTCAGAACAAGCCACTATAGAATTTTTAGACAAATAACCTTACCAAAAATTGAAGAATCACATCTAACGTATTTAAATGCTCAAATCTCTGTAGAGAGAAAACAATCAAAGATCTTCCTAATAATGAAGTCCCTGGCCATACCCCTGAATTGTATAAGATCTACAATGCAGAGCTATCACCAGCTCTAAAGGAGTATTCAATAGGGATGTGCGAACGTGGTTCTGAGTTCGACCCGAACTCAGTCTGTTCGAACATCCGAACCGAACTCTAAAACGGCCAAACAGTTTGGTCATGTTTGGGGTTGGGAAAAACGTGACTGGAAGGGGGAGGCAGCTGAGGAGCAGACTTCCTGGCACCAGGGGTTTTCCCAGGGCCAAATGATACCGATACCGCAAAAATCTTCAAATTTGGTATTGATTTTGGTATCGATAGCGCTATTTTCGGATGTTCCACTGAACCGAACAGCTGAACCGCGTTCTGTTCGCACATCCCTAATATTCAATGCTTTTATTCAACAAAAAAAGTCTAGCTCCCACTTTTTACAAAGCTAACATTACCCTATGCCCTAAGCCAGGAAAAAACGTGGAAGAATGCTCAGGATACTGACCAATCTCCCTACTCAATTCGGATTTAAAAATATTTACAAAAATCACGGCAAGTAGACTACAAGACTGTAGTAGTAGTAGTCTGTAGCCAGAATACATACCCAAACATATTTAAACATCTGCCAGTCAGTACTTAAGGGCCAAATCCCAAACCAATGGACCCTGCGGTCATAAATCAAAGGACTATATAGTAAGAATATTCCCATCATCGTTTTAAACATATCTATAGCAAAACCTGTGCAGTTTCTAAAGCCTACATTGCTTGCTTACGGTTCTGCACTGCAAGAGCATGGGCAAAATTTGCCACTTTGATTGTAATTTCCCTAAGCGGATTGGCCAATAGATAAGAAAATTTCAGTTGCATATCCCAATGCGACTTCCCAGCCATTAACTCTCTTATGTATTTAGATCTGACCCCAAGAGTACGAGGGCAATTAAATAAGTAATGATACAGATCCTCGACCTGCAAGCCACATGTACACAATCTTTCTTTGTATGGAGTCCTGTTAAATCTTCCCTCAAGGACCTTAGTTGCCATCAGTTGGAATAGTAACAAGGTAAATGTCCTCCAAAGTGTAAAATTCACCAGATCAGACAGATAAGATTCACATTGATGAACAGTCTTAAAGTTCCCACAGTTGGGAGCCACTCTGTATTTATAAATTGATGCCATATCAATCTGCAAATAAATATCCTTTAAATGTTGCCAGAAAATTTCTCTGGCCTGTACCCTCGATTGCCTTTGAAAGGAAATAAATGAAAATCCTGAGGTAGAGAGTAATTTGTTTACCTAAGATCTCCACAGCTTAGTACCACTCAAGATGGTTTGTTCTAGCCAACATAGCCAACAACTGCTGCCAATATGAAAAAACCCTCAACCTTACTTTCATTTCTAAGGGAAGAGTACCAGTGTCTGCTCTTAGAAAGCAGGTGGGAGTACTACAAGGGGCCCCCAGCACAACTCTTAAAATTTTGCTTTAGGCTGGCTCTAACTGCACTAAGCTAATGCAGCCCCAAACCTCCGCCCCATATATTACCTGGGGAGCTAGTTTGGAATCCATCAAGCGAAGTGCAGGTTTAACCAACCTACCCACAGTAGTACGCCAAAATCTAGCTATTGCATTTGCTGTTTGATAGGCCTTCAATTTGGCAGAAGACAGATGGTCCTGCCATGAACCAGAAGAAGAAAATGTTAAACCCAAATATTTATAGGAGGTACTCTGTCCAAGGACCATTTAAAATTTCTTGTACAAGACTGTATTAAAGAACTAATATCCCGTGACCAGTCAGGGTTTATTACAGGAAGACTGGGCATAGACAACGTAAGGAAAGTGATCAGTATATTGACTTGTTGTAAGCTGCTCCGAGTTGCCCATGTGGGCAAGAGAAAGTGGCTAAGAAATATAACAAAATAAATAAAATAAATGTCATGCATAAAAGAAAAAAAGAAAAGACAACGGCAGCTATAATATCTCTAGATGCAGATAAGGTCTTCGATCGTCTTGAATACCAATTCCTAATTAAAACCATGGAATGAATGGACATAACAGGAACATATCTGGAATGGGTGAAAATCATTTACAAAAAACCCAACTCATAAATGGAGATTTAACTAACAAATTTGAACTGCAGAGAGGCACACGGAATGTCCCCTATCACCATTACTATTTAACATTGGACTTGAACCTCTAGCCCTGGCAAATTCAAACAAAGTGATAATGGGATACAATTTGATGATCAACAAGTCAAAATTGCATTGTATTCAGATGATACAATGCTATTTTTATCAAATCTTAAACAATCAGTCCCGGCCACCATACAACTATTAGAAAAGTTCAGAAGTGTGTCTGGATATAAAGTCAACATATTCAAGTCACAAATGTTCCTGCTAAACAAACAGGGTCTCGCAAAGGCAGAGATTGAAAAAATTTACCCCATTCCAGATCAATAACTCCCATCTAAAATACTTGGGAATTAACTTAACAAAAAATATGAAACATTTATATAAAAGCACCTACTTACCTTTTAATAGCAAAAGTTAAGAAGCTGAGAGACTCTTGGTCTACGCTGGGTTGCTCCTGGATGGGAAAAATAAATTTGGTTAGAATGATGATTTTACCAAAACTACTTTATACAATTATGGCACTGCCTATCCGAACTCCTAATGATTTTTTGTGCACTAAACAAAGTTATAAATATAAATAGATTCATATAATAAATTATATAATTATATAAATCATTTGGGTAAAAAAATAAACCTAGAGTTAGGGATCAGTACTGTTGACCTCAGTGGATCAGGGAGGCCTTAACTTACCAAATTTAACTTTACTACTGGGCATTAGTGCTAAGAGGCATAAAACTTTGGTATGGGCTGCAAGGGAACCCACATGGGTAGAATTGGAGAGCGAGTCATTAAAACTAGATAATTTTAGAAAATTATTTGACCAAGAGTCCCACTCTACAGGACAACTACAGGATAAAACAATACATCCATTTGCTGAAACAGCAATGAGAATTGGGAAAATATGCCAATGTAAGTTAGAAATCCAACAAGGAAAATCACCATTAAAGCCACTAATACATGAAACGCTATCCCTTAGCAAAAAAGAAAAAGATACATTGACCCAATAGGATATCAGAGACCCGGCACCTTTTTGTTAATAAAGACATCCTTACCGTCGATACAGTTCAAACAAAATTTAAAGAAAAAGTGGACTTTTGGCTCTATATGAAACTACACAGCTACTTTTCGCACCCCTGAGTAAACCACATTTCATAAGAGAGCCATACCCACTGGAACTATTTAACAGAAGCCCTAATAAAAACTTATATCTAGGTTATACCAAATTGTGAGGGGTATCGTACACCTCCCAGATGCTGGGTATCTAACTGTAGGTCATCTCCCCATGGCAACAATGTTGACCAAGGGACATATGATACAAATCTGGACCCAAATGAGAAAGTGTGTGAGTTCACTTATGGTCAGAGAGCCGCAAATTAAATTAACACCGAACTTCTATTTAATCCTTGAGCAGATACATCAGGCTAATAGAGGTCATGGTAACCTTTGCTGGCGGAAGTGTTGACAAAAAGGCACATACATACATCACTGGTGGGAATGCCCTAAAATAATTTTTGGGGGGCAGAACGTATGGACTAAAATTGAACTAAATACCAAGCTGATGATACCTTTTACACCTCAACTGGTCCTATTGGGCATATAGCCCAAAGACCTATGAAAAACCTCAAACGTACCTGTGTGTAAAGCAATGATCTTAGCGCCCATACATTCTTTAGTTAAAAAATGGAAAGTACCAGTTGGACCTTCAATATTGGATTGGATTCAGAGACTTTGGTATGTCTTGCCAATGGAGAGAATTGCTGCAGGTCTCGACAACACCCTAGAAGAATTCTGTCAAACCTGGAACCCAAGCTGGACTCGGATAACAGAGAATGTGGATGTGGAAAAGCAGGAATTCTCCATAAATCTTCATTCGATATAACTACTTTAAATCATATCCAACGCCCCAAATAAGACACAGAAAAGATTAAAAAAAAGACTAGTACTCGCCAATACAAGTCTCCTATCCTTGGTACTTTGTCTCTTCTTGTATTGTATTTCTTCTTTCATTTTTATAAGTTGTAATGTTGATTATAAATGTTTTTGTATTCACAGTTTGGAAACTTACTTTTACAATTTAAATAAATAAATTAATAAATTAATAAACTCTACTGTAGGTGCAGGGATGTACTGGTGTGAGAATACACATCCTTGTGCAGTAGCTACTGCTGAAGCCCTTTCTATTAAGAAGGAGCCTATGTTCACTGGGTTCCCCCTATTGATATCAATGGGGAGAACACAGTGAATGCAAATCCAGTGATGTGGGGTGGAAACTTTTCCAGTTCTACAAGTGCATTATTTTATACAATGAATTAGTAATATATTGAATGGATACCAATACCAGTCAAACTGGGCAGTTTCAAAGTTGTAATTAACTTTTCACCATCCTTCAGTGAAAGAGAATGTGGCTCAAGCAGTAGTGTCAGCGCTTCTACTGGCAGTGAAGGTTAAACTCTGTTCAAGTAGATCAGTGGACAATAGTGGCATATTCTGCACAGCTCTTCAGGTGTGCTTATGTCAAATAAACATGCTAAATCAGATCCCTATTGATTTAGGTTATTGGAAGGTTTTCTGGAAAATTTTGCAATTCAAAATTTTCCAGAAAACTCCCATCATTGGACAAATCCCTGTTCTTAAGCAGGGGTTGGGGAACAGAAGCCAAATGCTCTTACTGGCCATGTCCATAAAGCACTAGCACTTGCAGTCTTGCCCCTCCACTTGGTGCAGTGCCAGTACACTTGCTCTTTAATAGCATTGAAAAAAAAACATTTTTGTCATAATGTTGGTAACTTCAGTGGGTCCTTGCTGCACAATGAGCATCCTTTATCCAGCAGTTACTGTTCTCAATTGAAGAGTTTCTTTGTATTCTTCCCCCTTGGCTACTCATTCTTTTTCCAATGAGATCTTTCTGTGGATAGTCTTTTATAGCATAAGTTGAACTAACCAGTTTGGTGACCCTCAGCCATGCTCTCACATTAAACTACTGCACTATATTGATGGCACATGCAGCTCGTAAGCTTAGAGGGGCATAATATTACAAACGGGGGTTTCCACTCAGAACTTGTTCTGCGAAAGGCAAGCTGCTAGAGAGTATGGGAGACAAGTTGTTTGTCAGCGAACATCTTCATTTCATCACAAAGCCCCAGGCTCTAACTTGTAAAGGAGAAGAAAGCTGTTCACAGCAGCGGGTGTGATACGCTGATGCGTCTCCGATGTAGGATACTGTAGAAAGTTAGTCCATTTCAAAAAAGCCTCTAACTATGGCAAGAATATTCCCCCCCTCTGGCAAAAGGAGCTTGCATGCAGGTGAGAATAGGTACACAACATCTTTCCCCTGTGGGGCAAATAGCTGAGAACAGTGAAATCAGGTGCTGAGCTGCAGGGATTGGACAGTGTTAAATCTACTATCACTTTTCCTTTGTGGGGGAGAGTTTCACGTACTTACGTGATGGTTATGAAACAACGTGGTAAATTAAAAATGGTAAACTATTCCAAAATATGGCGGTAGCTATAAATCTTTGCATGAAAAGGTATTACCACGGTTTGAAATAAAGTTTATGACAACACATCCCTAGAGCCCTGCCAGTCATCCCCTCTCTGTGTCAGCTTAGTCACTACATGAGCAGTTTAGAAAAACCTTAAAATCAGCTCATGAGAAGGCTGACTGGTTACCTGCTTTCAGGCTAGGAAATAAAGGGCGTGGTGCCTCTGCTGAGCCATATCTGTCCTGTCCTGACTGAATAGAAGGTCTCGTCACATGCAACTTAAGAACTTATCTGAGAAAGAAAGGCAGACTCAGCATTCTGCACATCAGAGCCAGTTAGAAATACTTGTGAGGCTCTTGCAAAATGTTGCCAGGGATGAGATTAACTATGAGAATGCAAGAATTAAGTTTAATTGTAAACCCACCAGTTATATTTGACTTCATCCACAATGGACTGTTTTGCTTCTGTTTCCTATACTAACCCCACTCCCACCTCAGTTCTCTGCAGAAAGGTGCGACAGTGCAGTGTCTGTCCCTTTGTGTAACTTGAGTGATCAGAAGTCACAGGGTATTAGGATTCTCCAAAGAGGGTCCTGTAAGCAGCAGTGACCCAGAGATCAGTCATTAAAACAAAAGGATAATTAGTCAGATGCTTCTAAAAGCTGGAGAAAGTGTAAGTAAGGTAAATGCACCTTCTGTAGTAACCTTAGAAATAAAAGGGGTAAGGAACATCCTCCAAGGGATTATGATCTTGAAATAAAAGATAAACTACCTCAAAATAATGTGCAAAGTCTGCTGCAGTGCAGAAGCAGCCTTGATTTATTCCATAAAATCAAATCCAAGTGACAGTCATAAGAGAACGTGGGCAGAGAAGCCCTTCTTCGTCTGCCATAGAAATCCCCTGAATGGAATCCGACACGTGGCTTGTTGCTGTAGGATGGGCCCAGGAGACGGTGGGTGCCAGTGTAGTCTTTGAGCTTGGTTGGCCTAGTACAATAGATTGTAATAACAGGGAGAGCACCAGCCAACCAGTAGTTATGCTATTAGAAAGGTAATGCACGACACTGACCACAAAAGGCTAAGTATAGGGCTAATGCATATACAAATTAAAGCAATGGCAAAGGCTTTTCATCATCTTCCTTTGGAAACCAGTTGATCATGAGAATTGCTAATGTGGCTAATACATAGAAGCAGGGGCCCATGTTAATGGACTCCCCCTCCCTCCCAAATTTCTGTGGATGAGAAAACTGTCAATTAAATCCAATGTGGGGAAAGTCAGGCAAATTAGACCTTTCACACTGGCAGAACAAAACTCATGCAGGTTTACTGAGGAATTACATCAAGGGCACTAGATGATTCTGTTGCTTTGAGTTGTGTGAAGTCAAACCAAGAAAAAAACCTACCTCAAACACGCTGGTCTTGCTAGGCTGATCACAAGGCGAAGGTCCAGTGGCTTAGACAAGATTGAACCAGGCTTCATGGCAAGACTTGGACATGCCACTTAATTTCCCCATGCCCCATTTATCCCTCACTCAGGTGGGATTAACACCACTCACTTTCTCCCACCCTTTGTCCATCTTGTCTATTTACCATGTTGACTTGTGCACCGTTAGCCTAATGAGGTCCTGGTTGGAGCTACCACAATACTCTGGATAGACATAAACACTATCCAGACATAACACTACCCACTCATTTGAGTAGCAAACACTCCGCAGATCATCATGTTGCTTTACAATTTGCTACACGTTTACTACCTCATTGCAACTCATTGGTTGCCTGCAAATCATGTGCATGGCCAATGAGAAGCATGCCCTTGCCCCCAGCTGCTGTTACATCTGGTAACAATGGCTATGGGTGTGGTGGCAGGGAGTGGGTGCTGGGACAGGGGGCTTGCCTGAAAGCAGGAGTGGTGGCAGTATAGGCAAAGAGTTCTGAGAGCAGTATTCCCACTCCCCTGCGAGACTTGCCACCTCTTGCTCATGAGCTCAGATGCAGGTAAACCACTTGTGTGCCAGTGGCCACCTGACCATGATCAATTGCCACACAAACCCATATCAGGAAACATGGTATGGATTTTCACCGTATTTCCCGTTACATCTGGCAACACCCAATGAATCTATAATGGAATGCCAACAGAGAATTTGGTGGAGGAAATCAACATAATTTAACCCTATGTTGAGTAGGGCTAGCCTGTACCAAACTATGTCCCAGGACTGCCCCACCACTGGTAGTTACACAAATTAAAAGGGGGAAAGAGATTAAGGGTGAATATAAACGTGCAGCCACTGTGCCAGCTTACACACTCAGGGGTGGAGGGGGGCGTGGCCCTGGCAGGGTCAGGTCAGTGCACAGATTAAGCAGAGGAACAGAATGAATGCACAGCCAGGCAGCACCGCCCCCAGCGCTTTGTCCCTCCCCCCCATGGGCAGCCATGTGGTCAATGATGGGCAGCTATAGCAGCCCCTGATCCCTGTCAGGGTATGGTCCCACAAACATGCTGGCCTGCTATTGACTGCATCTGACCACATCCGGGTCAGGAACTTATCCTGGCCGGGGCAGCTACAGGCCCACATGTGGCAGCCTGAAAAATGTGACAGGGAGTCTCTGGTCATAGCAGGCTGTCATCACGCCCATAGCCATTGTTACCAGATGTAACAGCAGCTGGGGGCAAGGACTTGCTTCTCATTGGTCATGCAAAAGATTTGCAGTTAACCAATGAGGTAGTAAACATGTGGTGAATTGTAAAGCAACATGATGACCTGCTGAGTGTTTGCTACTCAGATGAGCAGGTAGTGTTACACCTGAAATATCCAGAGTATTGTGGTAGCTCCTACCACGACCTCAGTAGGCTAACGGGGTGCATGAGTCTGCATGCTAAATAGCTGCCTCTCGCCACCCTATGTCCCATAGTTCCCAACACGCCTCAGAGGAGAAAAAAAACAAACAAAAACCAGAGCAAGGCACTGACTGACTCATCAGCAAACTAGTCCACGTGAACGGCAGCCCCAGTCCCTGGTCTTAGACCTGTGGCATTAAAATAAGACAACAAAGTCCGGTGTAGACCAGAGCATGAAGCAGAATACAATACTGAAATGTTAGAGCTGCACGGTGCAGAACAGCACTGAACCCAGCCCAGCCAGGGCCATACTAACTCCAGACAAAACTCAGTGAGAATGAATGAAAAGTCCCGACTTCATGGACCACCCCTATCAATTACATCCTGCCAAACCCTCTTACTGGGGACACCTTGATAGAATGGAATGTTCTCTGGTCGCAAGGGGGGGTTTGTTAACTATTCACACAATGAAGTGCAGGGGGAAAGGAGACTGCCTCTCACACCCCCATGGACTCAAAAGAATGAGCCAGGGGAGGAGAGGGAACATCCAAAATCAGCACTATTGAGCGTTTCCAGATGTGACGAACCTGCCATGCTGTGCTCCAGGCCCCTGCCACCACTCCGGACTGGGTTGAGCGAAGCAAGCTATCAGACATGATAGCTCACTTCACTCTGGGTCTGCTTGCTGGCTGGCTCCCGACTGTGGTGGAGCTTAGCCCGGGCTGTTACTTGGGGACACAAGACTTTGTTGTTTTATTTTAATGTCGCAGGTGTAAGACCAGGGACGGGCTGTCCCAAGTGACAGCCTGGGCGAAACTCCACCACGGTCGGGAGCCAGACCGCGGAAACATGAGGCGGCCCTTTTTAAACATGACGCTGGGCACAGATCAATCGGTGCTACAGCGGATTAATCTGTGCCCATCGTCGCGTCTGAAAACATCCATTGTTAAACAGCTCAAAAGAAGGAGCTAAGCATCTATGCCTGTGGCACCTGCTAGCTTGATTAGGTAGCTTACAAACCACTGGCCCTTGGTCACTCTGCCGTCACACAGAAATCAGCATCTTGCTCCCAAACAAGCCACAAACCAAATCCCTCAATTATTTAACCTCTTTTGGGCTGGGTTCTCAGGGCCCTGATGCAAGTAGAAAAGACATAATTGTACAGGAGGCTTAGAGCACCCTTCTAAATCGGAGTCCATTGTTACATGACTGCTCTTCTGTTTCTCCAATTCCAGGTATGGGTTTACAACGAAGATCATGAGCTGATCTTAAATAACCTCCTCTGCTTAGATGTGTCTGAAACTCGCTCCTCTGATCCACCCCGTCTCATGAAATGCCATGGATCTGGAGGGTCTCAGCAGTGGATACTTGGGGTGAGTATTGAGGCAGTTCCGTTTTGAGAAGTAACTACAAAACAGCTTGCAAGAATCTACGTTAATAGTTGTGCCATGTTTTCCCCATCAGGGGCACACGAAATCTTGCAATAAAATTGTGGCTAAAGTAAGTCAGTTGTTCAGTTGTTTCCCATCATACACCAGCACACAAGGTGTGTGAAGGAATGGCTGCCACCACTCTTCCTACACACAGGGCTGGCCCCAGGTGTGGCCGCACATGGCCCCGCGCTTGCATGGTTGGGCAGCAGGCTGCAACCAGCTTCTCCCCCAATAAGTTCTCCTGCCTCCCTTCCCTGGCTCTGGTTCCCATCCCTCACCTGCCTCTGCCTCCTAGTAGATAAAGCTGTTTGTTTACAAACAACTCCTCTGCATGTGAGTGATCAGAAGGTTGTTACCTTGTAAAGAAGGTTCTTCGAGATAGCTCAGAACATTCTCACAACTGAGTTGTGCATTTTCACCCTATTCAAACAACAGACCACATGATGGTCTCGAGCTCCTCTAGTATAAAAAGCACTCTCCCCCTCTGAGTATCAGTTCCTTCCAACCCTTTCTAGGAATATAAGAAAAAAAATCCATGCGGGGCTGGAAGGGTGGGTGTTGTGAGAATGTTCGGAGCCATCTCAAAGAACCTTGTTTACAAGGTAGCAACTTTCTGTTCTTCTTTGAGTGGCTCCTCACAGGCTATTTTTACATGGCTCTTCCAGGTGGAGGGGTCCATGGGTGCGCCGGTGCATGGGCAGGGCATGCACACGGCTGCACACGCATCCCCACTCACTCAGCCCCATGGAGTAACCACTGTTTCCCCCGGTTGCTCCATGCATGGGGACGAGGGGGAGTGAGCGGGAATGCATGTTAGGTGGGCATGCACGCACCCCCAATCACCATGGGTGCATGTACCACGTTGTTCATACGGGGCACCTCCACCCATGAACACACAGAAATCTGTGTGTTCATGGGTGGGAGAGGCCCGTATAAAAAGGGCCACATTCTCACAACTGTCTTACTTATACTATCTTAGGTAGGAATTTAGGATGTAAAACAATATATATTCTATCTTGGAAAGTAAATCTGTAAATATGGTTCTGAGATTATTGTGGCTGCTATGTCACTAACTCTTCTTAATGAAGTTATTGCGGACAGGAATACGGTCTTTAAACCCTCACCCCATAACCAGTTCATTTGCGCCCCCCATATAATCAATTCACGCTGCCCTGGGGGCACAAATTAAATGGTTATGGGTGGGGGTTAGTTTGAATTGATTATATGGGGTGGGGGAACAAATGAACTGGTTATGGGGTGGGGGCAGCGTGAACTGATTATGGGGGCACAACGGAACTGGTTTTAATGCCTTTAGTAGGCTAGTTGCATTTTGGGTGTCTTGTGTGCAGGGGGGGCTGGTGGGTTTTGAGGTTGGAGGGGCAGTAAGGCCAGCGCCGGGGCAACGGCGGCCGACATAACCCAGCAGCAAGGAATTCCGAGGGTTAATGTTGGACGGACATTACTTAATCTAGCAATTTCAGTTAGGTTAGGCAGGTTATAATCACCTCCTCTGCCAGGTTTAAAAGCAGGCAGACAACCTTAAACCTCACTTACAAGCAGTTTTAGCCAAGACACACACACAGCAGAGGTTAAGAATACTGCTTCAGAAAGAAGGGACTTGCTGCATGTATGTTGGAGGGATCCCAATCCCTGCTTCGGAAGTCCCTTCTGAAGCAGTATTTTTGCCCTCTGCTCTGTGCGTGTGCGTGCGTTGGGGGAGGGGAATTTCAAGGCCCATGAATCACCAGACTCACAGTTACATCACATTTCCAGCATTGTGAACACACCTAACTTCCTAAGATCACCAGATTGCCAATTTACGTCTCAGGATTTCCAAAGCACCAAATTTCCAGCATTGTGAACACACATCAGGATTTCAAAAGCTCAGTTTTATCAGAAGCATCGCATTTGCAGCACTTAATACTCCACATCATGACATCAAGTGAACAAAAACCACATTCCAACTCCCCCCCCCCATGTGCCCCTCACCCCCCATCCCCAGCAGCCACAACCCAATCAGCAATGGCAGTGACTTCTCTGCTGCTGCTTCTCTCCCAGTGACGTGCTTGTCCTACTGGAACAGGAGCTGGAAAGAGCAGGTGTTTGGGGAGAATTCCCCAATTCTACAGCTTGAGCAGCAGATTCTGTACAAAATTGGCAGTGTCAGATTTAGCAACCACAGAAACAGGGCATCCAGAACAGAGCCTTGCGTACACTCAGTAGGGTTGGTGCAAGACACAGTTTGGCCCTAGTGCGACCTGGCTGTTCCGTCAGGCTTTTGGCGAGGGGTGGGGGGGCTTCCCCACATATTGTATTTTAATTTGTTTTTAAACATTTTTATAATGTTTTTATTGAATGTTGTTCACCGCCCCGGACTGCCCTGAGGGCTGGAGGGGCGGGATAGAAATTTTAAATAAATAAAAATAAATAAATATCCTGTACTGGAGTTTTGCAGCAGTGCACTGGGGTCACTTTCCTTCCCAGGTACTATCAGCTGTAACAGAGGATCCAAATTAGAAGTTGGATGACCTCTGTGAGTAACTGGTCCTGAAGCTGCAGTTTAGCAAAGAGGAAGAGGAAAAGGAAAATTGGTTCTCTCACCTGGGAGCTTTCCTTCAATGAGCTCCACTGGACATCACTTCAAGACTCCAGGGAAGTTCCCTGCCTTATTCACTGGGTGGCAGAAAACAATCAGAAATTGTGCTGGAGCAATAGAAAGGAGTGAAAAACACACATTCTTCACACACTGGAAGATTGAGGAGATCCCAAACTAAGGCAACGGCCTTAGAGAAACCCAGAGGAAACGAGTATACCATCTCCTCTGACGGGTGAGTTGAAGTCCAGTGGCACTTGTAGAAGGAAAGTTCCCAGGTAAGAGAACCAGTTTTCCTTTCTCCTGAGCTCCCTGGAGAGGACTTCAACACTCTGAGGTGATACCGCTCTGGTACTTTCTCAAAGAACCCAAGGGCAGGCTGGAAGAGATGTACTCAAACCAACTATATACAGAAGGAAACCATACCCCCCCCGTTTTGTTTGTTTTTTTAAATCCAGAATACATTGCAGCATCCAGTGGCCAAAAGCCAACTCCAAAGTATGAATCTTATAGTGTTTTGTGACCGTGTGCAGGGAGGACCAAGTTTCAGCCCTGCACACTTCTTTGTAAGTGGCTGTAGATCGGAATGCCCAGGATCTCCTCTAGGAATGAGCTTTAACGATCTGAGGGGGAGGCAATTTTTGTGTTTTGTAAGCTTCCGCCATTGCAGCCATAACCCATTTGGCTCTGATGGTCTTTGAGGCCTTTTTATCCTTTTGGCTAGGGCAGTAGTTAATGAAAAGAGCTGAGATTTTCTAAGACTCACTGTTCTTTTAAAATATTATTTATTTTTTTGTGCTTCAATAGGGAACTTCTGGAACTTAAAAGGTTTTTGGTTTTTTTTTTATTGTACAAAAACATAGTTTACAATTGAAGTATAACGCAACATTACGTATACATATTGTTTATATATTCAATTTAAATTGTATCTTCAACTAATAAACTTCACATATTATATTTAAATGAGCATTATTAGATCCATCTCTATTGTATACCACCCTCTTTCCCCATGTCGCTGTGCGAGAGATAGAAAAAAGAAAACTTAAAACAGAACCGCTAGCCCTTTACAGTTCTTTCCCAGTAATTCATTTTCATTATACACTTTTTACATGTAAGTATGGGTTTCCCCCCTGAATATCACATTTATGTTGTAGCTTTTCCCATAGAGGAGACCATTTTACATAAAAGTCATTGTATTTCTCGTCTAGTTCCACTGACAGTTTTTCCATGGACATGACGACCACATGCCGTTGTATTCACGTTGTTTCATCTAGCTGCATACCGTTCTTCCAATTAAGCATTAGTACATTTATTGCTGCCGGAATATTGCTTCATAGGTGTCCTTATAGTAGGCTAGAAGTGGAATTTTCTGATATATTCCCAATATTGCTATTTCTGGGGCAAAAGGTACCGTCAGCCCTGTTATCTCTTTCATATTTCTCCATATTGTCATCCAGTATGCTTGTAATTTTGGACACTGCCATGCACAGTGTAATAGTGTGCCCTTCTCCCCACAGCCATTCCAGCACTGATCTCCTTCAGCTCAATTGAATTTACCCAGTCTAGAGGGTGTTAAATAAAATCTCATTGCTAATTTTATTTGCGTTTCACGTATTTCTAATGATGTGGAGCTTTTATGCACTCTGAGCAGAACTTGTATATGTTCCTCTGCCCATTCTATATTTAAGTCTTTTGACCATTTATTCAGATATTTAGCTTTGTCCGTGTACCACGTTGCTATCAGGCTCTTATATAATGAGGATATGGTCCCTTTGTATGCATTTATATGGTGCATTTATAAGGTCTGCTTGCAGTTTGGATATTAGTCGCGTAACTGCTTTTCTGGTGGCCACATTATTAAATATACTATTTGCAGGGGCCATGTCTTTCTTATTCTCTGTAAAGCACCAGGTACATCGCTGGTGCTATATAAATGCTAATAATAATAATAATAATAATAATAATAATAAATTTGATGGAATTCCAAAAAGTTTATTTTAGTTTGCTGTAGCCTTTCAAACTCTTCAATAGACTTAAATTTATCATTAGCATATAACTGGGATAGCTATATTCCTTTTTCCTCGAGTTCGTTTCTCAAATTGTGTGCTATGTTCAATTTTTTTGATTGGTGTGTTTTCTATTAGACTGTATGGAGTTAATGTTCCTTTACCTCCAGCCTTGCGCTTATGTTTTTTCCAGGTGATCAGTGCTGTACTGGCGAATGGAAGCTCTTTCATTCGTACTGTATCATACCTATGTTTAGGTTCTAGAAGAAGAGCCAGTTATATATATGAAGTCAGTTATATTTAGCATACTTTTTTCTAATCCTACTCATTGCACATCAGTGCTACCATGGAACCATAGTTTTAGTCCTCTAAGGATTGCAGCATGATGGTAAAAGTGGATGTGTGAGCAATTTAGTCCCCCATTAGTTTTGTCATTCCATAGGGTTGCCTTGCTAATTCTAGGTTGCTTTGCTCTCCAGATAAAACCGAAACACCATCTTATCTACTTTATTAATGAAGCTTACTGGGATATCTATTGTGGGATTACTGTCATAATATATAAAATCTTTGTCAGAATCATCATTTTGAATAAATTGAATCGTCTTAACAAAGAGCACACCATTGTTCCCCACGTTTCGATTTCTGTGGTAATGGTTTTTAGTATAGGAAGATAATTATAGCTAAAGAATTTATCTAATTTTGCAGGCAGCCAAATGCCCAAATATTAAAATGTATCCTCCTCTATTTGAAAAGGTTCTAGTCTGGCAATGTTTCTTTTTTTAGAGGGGTCTGTGGCATATAATATGGCTGATGATTTTTGATAATTTTATATCCTAAAATTATGCTGAAATCATCTATTAGTTATAGAAGTTTGGGAACAGAGTTACTAGGATGAGTTATATAAACTAACATATCATCCGCATATAACGATATCTTATACTGCGTTGGTTCTACTTGTATTCCTTTTATTTTATCATCTTCCCTTATAGCTATGGCTAATATTTCCAATACTAAATTGAAGAGTAATGAAGATAATGGACATCCTTGTCTGGTACCTCTTTGTAATTGAAATTGTTTTGTTAATGTTCAGTTGATCATAATTTGTGAGCTAGGTTCTTTGTAAATTGCGTTAACCCATTTTAAGAAGTTATCCCCAAACTGCATTGCTTAGAATTTGATTAAACACTTCTTTTTGACTCGATCAAATGCTTTCTCCGCATCCATAGCTATTATTAAGAATGTGAGTTTATTTTTCTGTATATAATGCATTAAATTTACAGTCTCTTTCACTTTATCAGGCCCCATTCTATTTGGGATAAATCCGGTCTGATCTGAATATATTATTTCCCTTACAATGTTGGCTAAGCATTCTGCAAGAATTTTTGTATGTATTTTATAATCTGCATTTAGTGACAAGATAGGGCGACAGCTGGAACAATCTTCTGGATCTTTACTGGGTTTTTTTGCATAATGTAATAATGGCTGCATTGAAGGATGGAGGCATTTTACCCTTTTTTATAATATGATTTAACCCATCTGTTAATGGCCTATTTAATTTGCTCTTAAATATTTTGTAATATTCTACCGGAAATCCATCAGGCCTGCAGGCTTTGCCACTTGCCAATTTACTAATAGCCTCTTTAACCTTAGTTGTTTCTATGGGGGCATTGAGGTATGCTATCTGCGCTGTATTATGTTTGGGGACTTTAATTTTCGTCAAGAACTGTTGTATTTTATCTTGGGTGGGGTTATCGGATGTGTATAATTCTTGAAAATGGTTAGTAAAAATCGATTGAATTTCCTTTTGTTGGCAAGTCTTTTTTTTCATCAGGATGCTTTATTGTAGATATCCAGGCTTTTTTTTTTTTTTTTTTAGCTTGTACTAGTCTAGCTAAGGCTCTATCAGCTGTGTTATTTTTGTTGAAATAGTAACTTCCTATTTTTCTCAATTGTAGCGCAGTTTGTTCGGTTTCCAGAGCATTAATTTCTCCTTTTATACCTAAAATTTGTTTAACTCTATCCCCTACAGGATCTGTTTTTTGTAGAATTTCAAATTTTTGTAGCTGTTGATACAGTTCACATCTAGCTAATCTCTTATTTTTGTATATAATTGCCGACAGAAATAAACCTGCCACATATCACAGCTTTACTTGCCTCCTAGACAGTAGGGGATACGCCAGGCATTATATTGATTTCAAAATATTGTTTTATTTCTTAATCAATACTTTCACACACCATTTGATCCCTTAAAACTTTTCTGTCCAGCATCCAGGATTTTTATTTGCATTGTTTGGGGGTCTATCCCCTATCAAAAATATTGTTTTTACTGCATAATGATCAGATATCATACAGGCGATGATCTGTGATTGACAGCAATTTTGAATATTATTTTTATGCGTCAGGCAATAGTCTATTCTAGAGCAGGATTAATTAGGTATAGAGTGGAGTGTGTAGTCACGAATTGTGGGATATAAAAACCTCCATATATCAATGAGACCATGTTGGATAAGTAGTGTGCTAATTTTTTGTTCAGTGTATTTTCTTTTGTTCTGTGGACCAGATCTGTCTAATTCTGTAATTGTGCTATTAAGATCTCCTTGAATTATTAATGTCCCTTCTGTATTATCCATTATGATATTTATATATTTAGTTGAGACTGGCCTGATTTTCATTTGGGGAGTATATATTTACTAAGGTCACCTTTTCTTTGTTAAGTTTTCCTTCCCTCCTCATCTTTTATAGTATTAGTGTGAATTCTTGTTTCTTTGAAAACCCTATTGCTACTCCTGCTTTTTTTTTTTTTTTTTTTGCACAGGCAGCATAGATTTGAGTACACATTTTATTTTTAAGCCTAGGTACATCCCTGTACAACAGATGGGTTTCTTGTAGAAACCATATTTCTGCCTTCTGTTCCATCAGGAGAGAGAGCAACCTTCTGCGTTTTATTGGACTATTTAGTCCTTTGATATTCAGGATGATTGTGGAAGTTTATGAACATGATTGCAATACTTGGTTCCATATATAGCAATTAACTAAAAATACAATCTCTCCCACAACGACCCCCACGCTGTCCCCCAATGCTCATAAGTGATTTCCCACCCATTCAATTTATTCACCTCTCAGAGGGGCGGGGGGGGGGTCTCTCTTTTTGCTACCCTCTTTGAGGCATTGATCTCCTGCTCCCATCAATTCTCACATTTGAAACAAATCTTATTATATGGTAAAGCCTCAGACTTCCACCCTCAGAAAGAGAAAGGCTGCAGCCTCCACACTACCATTCTGCAGCCTTCAGAAGGATGAAGGCCGAAGCCTCCTCACTGTTAATCTTCTGGTTTCAGAAAGATAAAGGCCCCAGCCTCCGCAATTACATCTCTATAATACTTAACCCTAGAGTTATTTAACTCTATAAAAACAACAATCATCCCTTCTATGAAATTTATTTTATTTTTTACCAGAGATGGAAAGGTCATCCACTCCTCACTGTTCTTTATCCTGTTATGGGCCTATTTTTAGTTCACCAATATTTTACTATTGGAATTTATGTAAAATATATTCCAAAGCATCTAAGTGCTGTACTTACTGCTATTTAATTTAATATGTTTTATGTTAGAGCTCCCTCTGGTGACCTTTTCTTTCACTGCATCATTTTATATAGCAATATGCCCCTACTTATCCCATCTTATATTTCTTTAGTGTAACTTCACTTTACTTAACTCTTTATATTATATACATGCCCTTAAGAATTCTTACTTGTTTTAGTTAGGTGTCTTGCTTAATGTAGTTCTCTAACAACAACAACTCATGCAGTACCATCTGGCTCACCAGCAATCTCTTCTTTTTTTCCTCTCCTTTCCGCTCCATGGTGACCTGTTCTGTGTTCATTTTGTTTACACAGCAGAGTTGATTTTATCCTGAGGTTGCTGTCCAGATGTCTCGCTGGAACCTTTTCATCTGCTATTAAGCTCAGATCTTGGTTGTGGATCTCTCAGGCGCGGGTTTGTTTGTAGGAAGATCTCTAGCTGCTCTGGGTTCAAAAATCCCCCCCTCCCCCCCTCATACATCAAGGAGAGCTTGGCTGGGTGTTCAGTTCTTGGTTTAAGCCCTTGTGCATAGAGGGGGGCCACATCTTTATGCCATACTTTACGTTGGTTCCAGGTTTCAGCCGCCAAGTCACGTAAGATTTTTATTGTCCCACCTTGGAACTCCAGGCTACCTGAGGATCTAGCAAGCCTCAAGATTTGCTCTTTTTCAATAAATTTATCGAATTTCACACTTATGGCTCTGGGTAGGGCATCTTCTACTGGTTTAGGTCTGAGGGACCTATGTGCCTTCTCTATCTCAGTCACATGGAGCTGCACCTCCTCCCGGAACAACTGCTGGAGCATAGTATGAATAAATGCCCCGACATTTTGCCCCTTCTTTTATGCCTAAGAACTGGAGGTTTTTTCTTCTTCCTCTGTTCTCCAGGTCTGTGCATTTATCCGCTAATTCCTGTACTCTCTTATTTAAACGCAGTCAGTTTCTAATTCTCTCTGTTCTAGGTTTACCATCCACTCTTCATTATTATCCATGTGGCTCGCCAGATTCTCAACCTTTTTGTTTACTGCGTCTAGAGTAGCCTGCACCATCCCAAACTCCAGCATCATTTGTTCTTTAAGGTCTTTAAGTGTTTGAAGTTACCTCACTTTGAATGTCGACTCTCTCTCATGGCGGTGAATTTGCCGTGCTTGCTGCCATTGCTGTTGTTTCCGCCAGAGCGGTCTCCAGGTTCTTTTGAGACCTGCTGTAATACATTATGCAGTTTGCCTATTATAGTGTTGTCAGTCTTCTTCCTGGGTCTTCTAGAATTGCCCATATAGTATTTTGAGAATGCTTTAGAGGCTTCAGAGCTGAATTCTGAGGCTTTAATCAGTTGCAGGAGCCTGCCTCAGACGTGTCTTACTCCACGCACATGCTCTGCTGCTGCTCAAATACATTTTTAGGGCTCTTCACACATCCAATTTGTGCCGGAGGACCTCCTGAGGCTGTAAGGGCATCGGGCAAAAAGAAGGAAGACAAGTTTCTTGGGATCTTTACTTTCGGAATGAAAGCCTGATCCAGCCTCAAAGTCATAGACTCCTTTTTAAAAATACAAAAGGCTGGATCGATGGAAAGAGCTCCCAGTTCAGAAACTCTTGAGAGCCCAGATGATAGCTAGGAAACACACCTTAATAGTTAAGAATCAAAACAATACTTCCTCTAATGGCTCAAAAGGAGGGCGAAGCAAGGCCTTGATAACCACATTAAGATTCCACGTTGCGAACGCTCCCCAGGTGGACTGGTATGTTCTTTTCGTGGAATCTCTTCTTGATGCCAAAGAAGTGTCCAATACTTGATCAGAGTATCCCAAGTCCTGGAGAGATCTCCTCTCAATAGCCATGCCACCAGCCACAGCTGTTGAGGGTTGTAGTATGAGAGAGGACCTTGGGAGAGAAGGTCTGGGAACACTAACAGAGTTTTAGAGAAGGAGCATCTCCCAGATCCAAATATCAAGGTCTCCTGGGTCATGCTGGAGTGATTAGAATCACTTCGCAGTCTGTGGACTTGAGTGCGGTGATTGTCCATCCTATAAGAGGAAAGGGGGTGGGTGGGATTCAATATGTTGATCCCCTCTGCACTGGGACACCTGCTCTTTGCAAAGAACCTTGGGAGCTTCGCATCAGGTTGAAGGCCTCCTGACTCAGGGACCACTCCCCCGGGTCTAACCATTGCCAGCTTAACCAGTTCGCCTCAGTGTGGGAGGTTTGTCTCGGCCCATGTCAGGATTTTCATTGCCTCTTGATGGAGAGTTGGAGATATTGAGCCACCCTGGTTGTTTATGTACACTTTGTCTGACATATTGCCCGTGTAGACTAGAATGTTTTGGTGTTTTATGATGGGTTCGAAATGACGAAGAGCTACATGAATGACTCTCAGCTCTAGCCAATTTATGCTTCTTTTTAATTCTTCTATGGACCAGGTCCCCTGCACGTAATTCTTGTCCAGATAGGCCCCCCCAGCCATAGAGACATGCATCCGTGGTCACTACTACTTTGGTGGGTTCCACCAGCGGCATCCTTTCCTGGAAACAGTGGTCCAGGAGCCACCAGTCCAGTGCAGACTTGACTGTCCATGGAACTCGAACCCTTGGGCTGAGACTTTGAGATATTTCCAGCTGGAAGGGCTTGAGGAATCTCTGAAGAATTCTCGAGTGCATTCTCACACACTGGAGATGGGGAAAGCAGGAGACTATCCCCCCACAGCCATGGCATAGACTTGTAAACAGCTCTGACACATTCTGTCGGCTTCAGCACGAGAGCGATGCCACCATCACTCTAACCACTGCCCTTCTCACTTCAGCACCCGCAGTTCCTCAGAAAACCAAGGAGGCCTGCGGTGCTGTCGCCTGGGAAGCGGACCCCTAGGAGCCGTCTGATCAATGGCCCCCGTCAACAGAGTATTCCATAACACAACGAGGTCATCAGTGAGACAGTTGTCAAGATCAGAGGGTATCTCACTCGGAGCACTCCGAAACCCTCCAGTTCCATCAGTCTCTGGGGGTGAACCATTTGCATTGGTTCTGCACCCTTCCAGGGGCAGACACGTGCCAGGAGAGAGGCATGCACGAGGTAATGATCCATCCATGACAAGTGCACAGCTGATATCTCCCCCATTAAGGGAACCCCCACCTCAAGGCCAGTGCAAAACACAAGGTCTAATGTGTGTCCCCCCTGATGTGCTGGCCCGATGACCATGTGGGACAGGCCCATGAACTCATGCTCCCCTAAGGTTGGCATCAACGTGGATATTGAAGTCCCCCAAGACTAACATCTTTGGGCACCGCAACACCCCCCTTGAACCCAACCCTGCTAGAGCATGTAGGAAGGCTGCTGTACAGGTAGGTGCACGATATACAAGCAGCACTCCGTCCCAAACTCTCTCCTGCCAAATCGATCACAAGATGGAGACCCTCAGTACCGGATATGGATTGCACCGGATACCTCAGAACAGACCATGACTCCCTAAAAATCATGGCTACACCACCACCCCGTCTCTCCAACCATGGCTGATGCTGCACGGAATACCTGGCTGGAACAAGGTCAGCCAAAATAGGCCCTGACTCAATGTCCACCCAGGTTTCCGTGATACATATAAGGTCGGCTGCATGGTCCAGGATCAGTTCCTGGACAGTTGTTGCCTTATTGACAGGGCCCCGATTCTTCCGCGGAATTTTTTAAAAAATTCCGCGGGAGTCAGGGGCCAATTCTGCGCCTCGGCGCGATTTACCATGCGGGGGGGGGGGGCTTGGTTTGCCTCCTCCTCCCCCCGCACTGGTAAACCCTCAGGGCCTCCCCTCCCCAGCTGCCGGGGCTTGCCCTCCCCAGCTGCTGGGGCGTGCTTGAATCCCACCCCCCACCCCCCAAAAAAACCCCAAAAGGATTTTCTTACCAGGGATGGCAGCAGCAGCTGCTCCGTCCAGCGCGCTCTTTTCCTGCTCGCACTTCCTGGCCCCTCCCGACGGGGCCTCTCAGGGCGACGCAGCCGGATGACGTCATCTGGCTGCGTCGCCCTGAGAGGCCCGTCGGGAGGGGCCAGGAAGTGCGAGCAGGAAAAGAGCGCGCTGGACGGAGCAGCTGCTGCTGCCATCCCTGGTAAGCAAATTAAAGGGCCCTGGCAAGTGGGGAGGCTGGGGAGGGGAAGCCCCGAGGGTTTGTTCATTCCCCTTCCCCCGTAGAATCTCCTGCCCCGCGTCCCCGCAGCGCAGGCTGGAAATTCTGCGCTGGGGTAAGCGGGGCAGGAGATTCCGCGGGGGGAGGGGAATTCCGCGGGAAATCTGCGATTCGCAGACCCGCGGATCCCTCGGGGCCCTGCTTATTGACCTCTGACCTTGCATTGAACAACATCAGAGCCTCTGATCATGAACCACCTGCCCAGCTGCCTGGGGGTAGTGAGCAGGACAGGTAACAAGCACCTGTCCCGCCTCACTAATCTAACATCCCCCCAGTGGGGCCCATCTCTCTCCCGTCCCATCACGACCCAAATGGCCGTGTCCCTCTCTCTGGCTAGGCCGGCCCTGGCTCCCCCTGGCTGCTCTGCCTCAGCAGCAGGGGAAGCCCCCCAACCCACCACAGAAGCGGGGAAGACCCCTGCACATCATACCATCATGACTTCCAATCCCCCCCCATCCCTAACCCAGTCCCTCTCCTTTTTTCACCTACCTAATTCCCCAACCACCCCCTAAGCACACTATTACAAAAGTAACCCTCCTCAACTAACTTCCCGCTAATTACCTTGCTGATATGCCCTACTGAGACACCTCAAATCCAGTAGGGGCTTGTGCCCCAGCCCCTACGTTTGGCATGGTGTGACGCTGCCTGCAGGCACGCCACTTTTCAGACCCTGTAGGGGGCAGCTCGGCTAGAAGCTTCCAGGAGGAATCCGTGGCCCCACCCCCTCTCCCAACAGGGGCCCTGGAAATCCCAGTCCCTGAGGCCCTCTGGGCCAAGTCCTGCTCCCAGCTCAGCTCTGGGGGAAAGGGTGAGCGTTGCATTGGTGGCCCCAGATGGAAACTGGGCGAGCCCAACCGGCTCCCAGCCACCTGCAACAGCGGGACACCAAGCAGCGTGGTTCAAAATCCATGCAATCAAACTGCTGCTGATCTCCACCCAGCCCAGCATCCAGGAGATGCGGAGCAAAAATTCACCAATTAATGTCTGCCACCGAAGTGTTTGTCTTCAGGATCTTGGAGAGCATAGAGGCTGGTCCTAGGCAGGCAGGCGTCCAGGCTATTTCCTCAGCCTAGGCTGGCTCAGGACCCTGGAGAGCATAGAGGCTGATGAGACAGAGCTCCTCTCAGGTCTGTTGCCAGACCTAGATTCTTTATGGCTCTTTAAATTTGGCTGGCTACTTCTACTCAGTAGTCTTAACATAAAAATCCGGTGTGGGGAGCACTAATAGACTAGCTTCCTCGTGAAGATAAATGATGGTATGCACTCCAGATGGCCCAGGTGCAGCTGGGTCAGGAGACGGGTTCAAGTTCTATGGCTGTAGCCACCTTCCCCCCATCCTTTTTCCAAACTTATCAGTGGGAAATAGACAGACCCCAGTAGGCTCATCCACCATTTCCTCCTTTTCAGACCCTGTGAGTTCTCCATCCTTGTCTCCTTGCAGATTGGAAGGAGGGGGAGATTTCGAAGGGGAAACCTTTCTAACAGAGGAGGAAGTCTGTCTGGATCGTCCAATGCTTGTCTTAAGTCTGTTTCCTCTGCAGAGAGAGGGGAAGATGTCTTTTTTGAGCCCCTCTTCAGTCTCCCCCTCCTCTTTGGAGGGGGGTGGAGGAAGGGGAGGAGGAGGTAGACAAAGTGGTCAGAGAAGAGGAGGAAAAGGCATCTCTGCCTCCCCTCTTGGAACAAACCCTGCACCTTCTCTACAGAGGGATCCGTGGTGCCTACCAGAAGCCCTTGAGACAGTAGGGAAGGGGCTCAAATGGGAGTGTTCCTTGTGTCTAAACCGCTACCTTGAGGCGGGAGTCACCCGCCAGCATTAGGCAGAGGGGTAGTGTTCCTGCCGGGCCAAGAGCAGGTTGGGACGACCTGTTGCCCTCTGCCCCACGACCCAATTACTTGCTCCGGGATCTCCGCCCCGAGACAGAGACACGGCAGCAGAGACGGAAAGAAGGGGGAGGCTGAGTCTCAGCTCAGTTTTGACTGGCTGGAGATGTTTCTGATACTGCCATCTTTGCTCTCCAACTCCTGGACTGGAGGCACCTCATTGGTTGGCTGTTCAGCTGGTTTAGAGTTGTGGAGGCCTAGTGAGGGGTCAGGGTGGAGTACTTACCCTCCGGAGGGGGTCCCATGAAGCATGGCCTCTTCCCAGGGTTGTAGGTTTTAAAATAAAAAACAAACTGACCATGCTCAGAAGGGCCTATCTGTTCAGGTATAAAAATTTTTTAAACCCACAATCTCATGAAGAGGCCACGCTTCACGGGACCCCCTCTGGATGGCAAGTACCCCACCCCTACCCCCCTCTAGGCTCCCAGGGTCTCTCTCTTCCCAGACAGGGGATCCGGATGTGTGCCAGGAGGTGTCTTTGCCCCCATCTTACCTCTAGCACCCTGCCTTGCTCCCTCCTTGCAAGGTCTCACTCCCCTTCTTGAGTCTGGCGAGATTCTCGGGGGGGGGGGGGGGGCGATATCCTGACTCGTTACAGCCCTCGACGTGCTCAGGATGGGGAGGATCCAGATCTCCGAATGCGTACCCTCATCTATCCCCTGCCCACCTCTTTCAGTGCTTGAGGATGCTCTCAGGGACTGTCCATGGGCCAGTTCCAGGAATTGGAAAGGGGCCAAAAATAACGATGCCAGAAGTTAGAGGTTTCCCACTCCTGCTCTAAACCAACCAGTTTTGTTTTTTGTTTGGTGAAACAACCGAGGCTAATCACTCTCTCTCTCTTCCTTCTCCCAGAAAAATAATCGGCTCTACCAGGTCTCTGTCGGGCAATGCATGAAGCTTGTTGACCCACTTAGCTCTAAAGGGTACGTGACCATGGCGATTTGTGATGGCTCCCTTTCTCAGCAGTGGCATCTGGAGACCTGAATCCAGGAGCCAGCGGCTCCGAGAGAAGCAGTGATCAGAGATGCGATGTCTCTTACAAGGTTTCTTTCTAAGTGATTTTGGAGGCTTGGAAGGAGCTTGTAGCTGCTACCGCTGACAAACTGTTTTTAAAGGATTGTATTTTTTTTTAACCAGCGGTTTGGAAAGTCACCAGTGGACTGTTCAGCTGGAGCGGTAAAATATCAACTTGAGTAGAAGCGGAATTTATCAACAATTTCTTGGATTGCCCTGGATTATTGAAATGTGTTTAAATAATAATTAGAACAATGTAATTTAAATCGTATTGAGGTTTTAAACTCTGGACTTTTGCAAAATGATGAAAAACAGGAAAGAATGTTCTCTTTCCAGCATGTTCAACTATCATGTTGATTTACATTCTTAGTCTATTTTAATGGCTGAATTGTTTTTAGCTGAGCTGGAATAAAATGTTAGATTCCTTCTGAAAGTTGGCCTTTGTAATATTTAATTTTAGCTCTGTTAATTTACAATTTTAGTACATTTCACACAGTTAAATTTCTAGCTGTCGTTTGTCATGCAGTATTTAAAACAAAGCTATTACAAATTTTATTTTGATGACTCATGACTGTGCATTTAAAATAAAGTATTCGTGTTTTTCATTCACTGATATTTGTCACAGTCTGTTGCCTTCAGATTCAAAACTAAAAAATGCAGGAGACCAACACAAGCCAACAACAGATGTTCTGGGATTCTGCTGAGTCAAACATTTGTACGTGTGCACATGAGTTTCAGATGTGGAGGCTTGGGTGGGCACCTTTCAAGCCAAGATCACAAAGATGTGCAAAGTAGTCATCCGTCCCCCCCCCCCCCCACACACACACACGAGCTCTAGACATTATGCTGCACAGTACAGGCAGGAGAGGCATGTGGTAGTCTGTGCTACTTTGCTTTAGAGAATTCAAAAGGGATTGGACATCCAGCTGGATGACTAGGATGACGAGAACTCTAGCAGGCCAGGACACCAAACGTTTGGGTAAAAAGGTCCAGCCTTAGGGCTGCCTAGGGAGTAGGATGACACCTAGAGTGTAAAAATTACCCCACCGTTAAAGACAGCCTTCAAGACTGCTGCTTTGCATGAATTGTGACGAGTCCCCTGTTCTCAACCTGTATGTGCCAACACCACTAGAAGTCTGGATTTTAAGACTTCTCTAGCTGGACCTTTTGAACTGTGGTGTACGGCAAGCGGAGGGTGTCCGCCTTCACCTTGGTACCTCCTACAGAACCTTCTCCTTGAGGCAACAGTTTGTCTGACGCTGAGCTGAAGCTCTGCACTCCAGCTTGAAGTCCCAAGACCTCATTGCACTTAGGAACTTGTGCATAGCAATGGGGGAGAGTTCAGGAGACAGCAGGCTCAAACTGTCTCTGAGCCAATCCCGACAGTGCTGCTGCTTAGAACTGCTGTGACCAGGTAAATCCAGAGGTGAACATTAACTAGACGTTCCCAAATAAATGCAGGGGAATCATTTATAGATGTAAAATATTTTTATTTGTAAATGCTGATCTTCTAAATCTGTTTCCACAAATTCCAAAACCCATAACACTCTGTATACTTCAAAAAATCATTTTTTTTGCCAACATTAGATACTATTATACAGAACAGAAAAAAAAACCTGTAGGACAAATACTGGTAGGATGTTGGAATATTGTACAAGAGAAGAAAAATATTCAAGAAACAATTTCATACAGCTATTTTATCAAGAGAAAAATATATACAATTGATTTATTCTGTAAGATAAAAATACATCATGCCATATACATTACAAGTTCAGAACTGTATTACTGAATATAACAACAGTTTACAGTCCACTTTAATTGTGCACACAAAAAAAACTTCATTTTTTTTTTTTTTATATTTAGCCTGTGAAGTGTCAGTACCAGAAATTTTTAAGTACAAAATAAAAAGCTAACCTGGTTCAGAATGCTGATTAAGTCTCTACAAGCAAACACAAAACAGTGTTTATTTTTTTTTAAGAAATGTAAACAAAAACAATCCATACAAACACATTTTTAAATTACATTTTCCAAAACCCTATTGCCAGAGTCCTGCAGCCGAAAGCACAATGACATCTAATTTTTTTCCTTTGAAAGAAGGCTATCCTTTTAGACTTACGCTCCCACTACGTGATCCTAGTCTGTTTACATGATTTAGTGTAAGCTGAACAGTCAGTCACCTAATCTCAACTACTCTTTTTTTTCTTTTTTCTTTTTTTTTTTGCTGAATAAAAACCATGTTCAGCTTCTATTTGGGGGTGATTTTAGCAGTTATTATTCACAGTTATCACAAATTGTAAGCACAAAAAAACCTGACTTGAGAAATAGGGATGCAACAATATAATGCAAATAAAATCAATTAGGCTAACGTCCCCAGACATCTATACAAATCATAATACACATGCCTTCTACCTGACTTAAGGTTTACTTTTAAAAAAAGAAAAAAAAAGAGAGAAGGTACTAATAGACCACAGTTGAATCTGCTTTAAAGATTAACAATAAAAATAAAGTAAAACCTCTCTTAAAATTGAGATTTTGGTTATTCCATAATATTTGTAATGGCATGTTTAATAATACACAAGATCATATTGTAACATCCCTATCAATGTTTTATAATAAGCACCCAAACTGCTGCAGAGCCTGGTAGCATTTGGTCAATAACTAGTTTTTTGTTTTTTTTTTATACTGTATTTTTTTCTCTCAAAATATTTACACTTTTGTACAAAGTAACAGGGTGTGTTAGTTCTGCAGGTAACAGCAGCAGCTTGGCTTTCTTCTAACTTTTTTTTAAAAATAGCTTCATTCACTTATTCAATAATAAATACAAAAAGTTTCTCTTATTTTACAGAAATCAAAAACTACAATAAACTGACTCATGGAATCAAGTATTTTAAATGTTTTAGTGCAAGTTATTTTTTTCCCTTAGCTCTATCCCTAAGGAAGTCATTGCAGTACATTCCTTGTTCAGTGGTGTCTACTTTTATTTAAAATTTTTCTTTAATTAGAGGGCCTGCCCCTTTATCAGATAAGGCTGTGGCCAGCACTTTGGACTTCTTCCTTTCGCTGGTGATTTCAGTCTACATTCAGAGATGCCCGCCTGCCCTTCAGCAGCTCAGACATCAGTTCTTTGCCCAAGTTTGAGAGTTTCTCCTTAGTGAGCTCAAAATAAAACAAAAGTGCTGGACCGTTCTGTAATTCAGTTTCACCTCCATGCGTTTGGGAAGTTAGCTTCCGATTTTGCCAGCTGGCTTCTGGTGCTTGCTTTACGTGGGAGTAGAAAAGCCAACTTCCAGAAGTGATTTTTTTCTCTCTCTCACTGACAACGATTTTCTCTCAACAAAATCGAAATGTGTGTGAGAGAATCACTTCTTCCTAAGGACAAGCAACCCTCAGAGACAGCAAGGAATGCATTCTAGTTCATCCATTTTCGGCAGTTTACAGCTCCACAGTGACATGGAATCTTGTGCTGGTCATCTTCAAAATCAAATTTATAGTCGTAACAGAGCTGAAAGAAACCAATGGTTGAGAAGGGAGTTACAAGTGCTTTGACCTGCATTCTCCTTATACCGAGGATATAAAAAGCCCATTAGACAGTGCAGGATGCAGTTCTGGGAGCTTAAGTAGTTGATGGCGATGGAGGGAGGGGATAAGCAGCATGCAAGCTGCCTCCGTCCACAGTAATAGCACTACTTCTATAGTCAACAAGGAATCTTAATAAATGGCGACACCACAGTAAAAGCCAGCAAGTCATCCTACCTCCTCCCCTTTCTGGATTCTTCTGCTAGAGCTGATGATAATCTTGTGTCCTCTCTCAAAAGTCACCACCTCAGCTACACAGTTGGGTGCACAGGAATGGTTAATATACCTAAGGAAATAAATTGTATAATTGAAGAGTCACCTTCAGGTTTCAGGTCATAACCCCCCCAGCCTAAAAAAGTTTGTTTAAAAAAATAATTGTGCTTCTTTTTCTATAGCTGTACATTGCCATGATAGTGTTAATCAAGGCTAAGAGAGTTAATGAAAAAGATGGCATTATTTCACTAGGAGAATGTGAAGAGTGAATGGACCCGTTTTGAGAATAAAGGCCATTGAAAAAAAGTGTCCAATGGAGCCCTTAGAAACAGCCAGCAAAGAGACCAGGGCTAGTTTCCAAGAATGAGATCACAGCTCTCTGCAGAGCCACCCACCTTGCAGGGCCTCCCGTCAACGTAGCATCAATGACATGGTCATTGTCAATGCGGAACATGTACACACCGCGATTCTGCAAAGAGAATGGGGAGAAGGCTATGAAGATCTTACAAGAGAAATCAAAGATTAAAGCCAAGGAGCAACATGGGACATCTTCAAGCATTCTTTGCAATTCAAAATTAGACATGGGCCATTGGCTTCCTAAGGAAGCAACAACTTGCTCATGACATCCAACATGGAAGTGGGGCATTCTCATTAACCTTGCTACTTTACAAGGGTGTGGCTAGACCCTAAACGCAAGATGCAGCCATAGAATGGGGGGGGGGGGGGAGGGGGGAGAGAGAGAGCAGAGGGGTGATCAGGTGTTATGCTAGCCGCTCATTTGGGCATTAAACATACGTTCACCTGTGACATCCATTGTTACAACACACTTTTCTTTGTGTGCTTACCACACTTCAGGATTCTGGAAAATATGGTGGCAGATACTATAGCAAGTAGCTGCTGACTGCCCACAGCCACTATTCTGTGTAGATAACCCATGGGCCCACTTCTTGTCTGTGGGCACCCAAGATGCTATAGGGTCCCTCACTTCAAGGGGTCAATAGCTGGGGGAAGAGGACTCTTGGGTAGCCATGAAAACACATAGCTGCATGATTGTCTGTAAAACCAGCCACGCTGATCAGATGATGTAATCCATTTTGGCATATGATGGATTTGTACAGGGTTGTTGTTACACCTGGGAACATTTAATGCCTCCCTTCCAGTAACATGGTTGCAACCCTACAACCCCTTGAATTTAAGGCATTTTAAACATTTACAAAGATTTAATAAACTTCACATGTTCCTTGAAATTCTAATGCTTGGTCTCTCTTTGCAACATGAGTGTTTTCCTAGAAATAAGTCTTAATTTCTGGGTATGCATTTCTATGCTTCCACGGTAGGTTTAATACTGTAGTTAAGTCCAATAAAAATTTGCTAGACACTTGGAGAACCTTTGCCAAACAGATGCTCAAGAAGGCTATGATGGTATCAGTACGAGAGAGAACTAAACAGAATACAAGTGTCCTGATGCTCAGTCACTAGTGATGCTAATCACTAGACACTGCCTCACAGAACACACATGTGCATCTACATTGGCGGCAGCACCGCAACACCGTCTCCTCTGGAATGCCAGCCACCCACCTGCCCGCTTTGCACTCGGCTTGAAAACTTGGAAGGGGGATAAGCTGTACAGTACCTGAGATTCATAAAGCTTCTCTTTCCTGTTTGCTACCTCATTGCGGATGATTGTTCCAATATATTCAATGACCATGGTGTGCTTTTCAATGTCTCTAGCAGCATATAAGCCCAGACCCTACAAAAGAACACCAGGTGATTTAGCATGGCAGTTTCGGGGCACTAGCATCCACTTGTGGAGACAATCTCTGCATACAAAGGGTGTATTTAGTGCATCATTAAAGAGAGCCGAAACTGCAACCACCACCCTATGCATCTATAGCAGACAGACAGACAGACACACAGCTTAGAGCAGGAGCAGACCTAGAGAACTGGGCTAGCTAATCATACATAGGGCTGCATAAACCTTGTGCACCAAAACCAAGAATGAACTGAGCCATTGTTTCCTCTTATTCCTTCTGTGTTTTTTTGTGATTTTAATGCTGCAGCAACAGCCCAGCTATGTTTGGATTCTTGTTTCGCAGGTTTGGGCCATGCTCGCTGCCAGCTGGGGTATGGCTCTTGTCCCCAGCTCTTGTGCTATTTGTGCAGTGCAAACTGCTGGAAGAACAAGCCCCTAGCACACATCCTGTGTTGCTGTTTTGCAGCGCAACCTGAACTGGAAAAGCAGTGGTGAAAGTATGTTCCTCAGAACAATTTAGCACAGGGCTTCACGGATACAAAATACTTTATCCAATGGCTCGGATGACAGGTACCCATTAGCCACACCTTCATTAGCTTAGGCTGAGTTCCCACCTGTGGTTGCGGCAGCGGGAGGGGCAAGGGAAGACGTGGCAGCGGGAGGGGCCGGCCGATGGGAAAAGAGCCGGTGCGAACGGGGATCTGCCGCGGCTTCTCTCGTGCGTGTCAGGGTTTTATTTTTTGCCCTGACATGCGTGAGAGAAGCCACGGCAGATCCCCGTTCACACCGGCTCTTTTCCCATCGGCCGGCCCCTCCCGCTGCCACCGCCGCAGATGAGAACACAGCCTTAGTCCAAAAACAGGCACCCAGGGTGCAGAGATTGCAGCTATAGATTTTACTTTATATACTAAACTATGTTTTATTTTAGGGAGAAACGTGGAGCTGACAAGTAAAGAACTAAATTTAACACAGCAGAACAAATTCAACAAGGAAAAATGAGATCTAAGTTAACAGCACGTCTCTGTTAACTAAAGAATTGTGAAAGAGACTCTTCCTACCACTTCAAATGCCTTGTGGACCTTACTGGAAATAAAAGGATTCCTGGAAGAATACCTGAGAAGAAAGCACTTCCAAATTCCAGCTGTGCTGTAACTAACCTGAATGCGGGAGCGAGCCAGGTAGACGTTGGACTTCCATTCAGTCTTCATTTTACGGTACTGAGAGGACTTGGAATGGACAAACTGCTTGCTGTAAGGCGCATTCAGCTCTCCAGTAACCGTGCTCTGAAATGACTTGGATGTGCTGGTGCTATTCAAAGTGTGAGGTCTGGAAGAATAGGGCATAGAACAGAAAAAAAATACAAGGAAAACTGAAGATTTCTCTGAAAATAAAATTCCCCTTCCCACACAAACCAAATGGTATTAATTTTTCCGACACAGACAGACACTGAAAGCCAGCTAGCTAGCGTAGACGACATGGCAGCTGCTTTGGTTCGGGCATGCACATACACAGCCAATGACAACAGGGTTTGTAAGCAGCAGACAAAAGCACAAATACCCCGAAGCAGCCTAGAAACCCTGGGCTGTACTATGTGAAGTTAAAAGAAAATACCTTAACACAAACCTCTTGACATGGCTACTCATTTTAGGCTCAGAACGGGCACAACCTGTGGGGTTGATGGCAAGAGGGAGCTCCATGAGAGGGTTTCGGCCGTATCGGAAGGTGTAATTCTCACAAGCCTCAACCCCAGGAAGCTGGAAGAGACCAAGGAACCACGTTAATGCAACACGAAAACAATCTGCTTTGGGACAGGGATGAGCCAAGATCTCTGGATCCCCCTGTTGTGCAGCGGAACCACCAGGGATCTGCCATCTCACTCCTGATGACTACATCCGGTTTGTCCGGTTGCAGCTAATCAGTGTTGCAGGCATCCCAAACAGCCTGCCTAGTCTCAGTGCAACGGAACAAGAATCTAAACGTCAGTCTCTCCATGCCACTAAGGCCTGTTCTGCTCCGCAAGTTCATGCCTCGTGCTCCTCTTTCATTCACAAAACACCCTCTCTTTCAAAAAGAGACAGGATTTGAAACAATGGGGTGTTTCTATGGACCGCGTTTTTTCCTATGAAAGAGATTTTACCTACAGCCATTCAGGCAGCTGCGAGTGGGGAGGGAGTGGATGACGCCTGGGTTGGGCCACCCCCCACCGCAGATAGAGTCTCTTTTCAATGACTTAACCCCTCTACAGCAGAATCTTTTTATGGACAAGTTATTCCTGCTGCAGGAAAAATTACTGAGTAGGGACAACTCCCGGGT
>QEPC01001738.1:3560056-3572048 GCA_003113815.1 Sphenodon punctatus
GGGGGGGGGGGGGATGAGGAATTGGCTTTCTGGTCACTTATTGAGGAATATGTGGTAGGTCTGGAAGGGGAATTTTCCAGGTGCCCGATAATTTTGGCAGGGGATGTGAACACTAGAATTGGTATGGATGGTGCTAGACAAGCGGCGCTGTTGGGTGTGGATGCCGCGGATGGCTTTTTTGATCCCCCTCGTCTTTCTTGTGACCAAGTGATGAATGTCTCTGGAGTAGATTTCCTTAATTTCCTGTATGCGGGTCGCTGGAAGGTCCTCAATGGTAGGGCCACTTCAGATAGGATGGGTCAATTTACATTTGCCTCCCATGTAGGCAGGAGTGTAATTGATTATTTCTGCATACAGGATGTTTATTTTGATCATTGTAGGGACTTTGTGGTACTGATAGAGGGGTTTAGTGATCATTTCCCCATTGCTTTGGTCTTTACTCCTCGACTAAGGGTTCGTGCTGTTGAAGCCCGGCCCAATGGTATGTTTGAGGGGGGGTCAGGCAATGTTGTTCCCCGGCTGCGTTGGTCGGAAAAGGTGGGCAGCACTTGTTCAGGGTTCAGGATAATTTTGTCCAGATGAAACTCCAGTTGTTAGATTGGCAACAGCTGCCAGCTTCTTCCTATTATTCCCTTTTTGCTAATTTATTGGAGCAATTTGGGGTTTGTTTGGCATCTGGCAACTGGCTTTCTACAACAGCTGCTGGTTCTTTTGTGAAGCCCAGGTGGTTTGATAGTGATTGTTTGAAGTTAAGGGCCCTTCTGCGGCAGAGGGCAAGAATTCTTAGGGTTGATGCCTCAATTGAGGCATTTGCTCATTATGTAACTATCAAGCGTGAGTATAAACAATTGCTTAAAGAAAAGAAAAAAGTTTTTCAGTTGGGGGCCTGGAAGGAATTATTTACAGCAGTCCGCGCTCGGGATCAGGTTGGATTTTGGGCGTTAGTCAAGAAGGGGTGTAGATCCTCCTTTGTGCAAGGCATGGTAGATGGCGGGGTGTGGCAAACTCACTTTAAGAGGTTTTTTTCTAGGATGCCTGATACCACCATTCTCAGGCGGGAAGCACTTGACACTCTCCCTCTATGGCCCCCCGTGGATCAGGAAGAGATTCGCGCGTTATTAGCGCGGTTTAAGGCTAGGCGCGCCACGGGGATTGACGGGATTCCAGTCGATCTGTTTCAACACAATATGGACTGGTGGGTTCCTATTTTAGCAGCATTATTTACGTTTATTAATAACTGCGGGGTGATTCCTGCGGGTTGGAATATTAGTATAATTATTCCCATTTACAAGCAAGGGGATAGGAATCTCCCGCAGAATTACCGACCTATCAGTTTATTGTGTGTTGTGGCGAAGGTTTATGCTAGGTTTTTGTTAACCAAGCTTGAAGACTGGGTGACAGAGGCGGATTTCTTTCCTGAGGAACAGGCCAGGTATAGGGCTGGCCGCTCAACGGTTGATCACTCCTTTACCTTATAGCATCTAATATAAAGATATGTGTCAATCCGGTTGGGTCGTCTGGTTATGACTTTTTTAGATCTCCCGATCAGCCTTCGACCTGGTGAACAGGGATATTTTGTGGTCACGATTATATAGCACAAATATAGACCAGCGGCTGATCTGTTTGGTGCATGCAATGTACTCCCATACTTTTTTGAGGGTCAGGCTAGGGGGGAGTGGTCGAGTGTCCAATTTGGTCCCAGTGACAAATGGGGTTAAGCAGGGCTGTGTCCTGGCCCCTTTTCTTTTCAATTTTTTAATCAATGGGATAGTGGCCTTACTAAAGAATGATTCCTTTATCCCGGCACGAGTAGGCGAACGATCGGTCCCCATCTTGCTCTACGCAGACGACATGGTCCTGCTTTCACCCTCTGTATTGGGAATGGATCGGATGTTAAGGGTGGTAAGTCAGTTCTGTAGGGACTTCCATCTGACGGTTAACCCAGAGAAATCCAAGGTTGTGGTGGTGAGGCGTCAGGTTAGGTCTCATGATTGGTTTTTTGGGGGGGAACAGTTAGAGCAGGTCCTGTCATACAGGCATTTGGGGCTGATTATAGATAGTAAGCTATCCTGGCGTCTGCATATTAGGTCAGCATGCCTCAAATTAAAACAAGCCATTGGGGGCCTTCTACATTTTTGGAGGATTCATGGGGGGAGGTTTTTTCCCCCAGCTTTGAAGCTATTTAATTTAAAATTCAAATTGGGTGCTATGTTTGGGGCTGAGTTATGGGCCCTTTATAGTATTGGTAATTTTGAATTACTCCAAAACTTTTTGCTTAAGGCCTTATGGGGGTTCCTCGTTCTACCCCGGTATGTTTGCTTCGCCTGGAGACGGGATCTCTACCTCTGGGTGTTGAGTTATTTTTCCTCCCCCTGAGCTATTTGCTCAGGGTTATGTCAATGGAGGAGGATCAGCTGCCCCGCCTCTGCTGGGAGGAGTCCTGTTCATGGGCTTCCGCAAGCCTATGGTGGGGCAGAGTTTCTGGGAAACTGCAGGAATTAGGTCTCTCGCTCCTATTTTTAAGGGGATCCCCATTACTGAGAGAGCTCGGATAATTAAAGAACAACTTCGGGACCAGGCGATCCAACTGGATTTGGGGGCCATCCAAGAGCTAAAGTGTGCTCCTTTCTATCGATATTTTAAGACTGATCCCGCCTGTGAGTATTATCTGGAATTATTGGAGGTTCCTAGTCTGCGTAGGGCTTTGACCCTCCTTCGTTTTGATCTGTTGCCTACTGCGGTACTTGAGGGTCGAAGAAGGGGCACGCTTTATGGGGAGAGGATTTGCCCGTGTAATTTAGGTCTCATTGGGGATTTACCTCATTTGTTGTTCTTTTGCCCCCTGACGGCTTACTACTGGCGTGAATTATATCTGCCACCTTGGATTATTAGCCGATTACATCTTCCCCTGGTTTGTCTGCTCCAACTATGTTTGCTATCATGTTCTTCAAATGTAATGCACTGCCTAGCAAAGCTGGCAGTTCAATTGGAGATACGTTGAATGGGGTGGGAGGTATATTGTCCTATTTTATCTGATATTGATATGTCGGCTGGGGGGATACTGTATAATTATGCTCAATATTTATTTAGTTACTCATTAAGGTGGGTTGGGACTTAGTTTGGTCTGACACCTTTAAAGGTTTGTGGCCTGTATTTTCATGTCATCCCAATTCCCTCCCAGGCATGTCTGTCCCTCTATGTTGGGGGTCGGTTTAGTGTGGGAAGGCTTATTCCTTTTACTGTGGTTTTTTTGGTTTTTGTTTTTTTTAAGAGTTTTTGATATATATGTATGGTATTTGCTTCTTTTAGTAAATTTTAAATCTTTTAGTTATGGTATTTTTAGTTTAGTAGGATTTGATATGTTTTGGATGTGCTTTTGATATGTTGGATTTGATTTTTTGTTATGGCCTCGGCTAAACAAATAAACTTATTGAATTGAAAACACCCTCTCCCTCTTGCAAACTCACCATGTGCTCTTTAATCTGGGTTCATCTCATCTCAGAGCAATGGTTTCGCACAACTGCTGATTCCCCCCCACTTCAGTGGCTCTTACCTCTCCCAACCTTGGTCTGTATTTCCCACAATGCAAAGATCCTGAAGGAATTTCCTGGGGATATCCCTTTATGTATCGTGTTCTGGAAGCAGCAGAGAGTGAAGGAGGGAGCCCGTGGCCCAGCGCGCTCTGTTCACATCTCTATGACCATTTAAGAGGTAGGAAGTGACAGACCAAAAAAAATGACATGTTGAGACTGAAGCTCTGGGTAATCAAATTGCACCCCATCCTTGCTCCTTGAAAGAGGCAAACCCTTTGCACTGAGTGGCAGAGACTAAAGGATCATCAAGGAGCAAAGGAAGCAGGAAGGATTTTGCACAGCATTCAGAATGGGCATTTGTGCCACTACTCTTCAAAGAGTGTGTTGGGTGACTGAGCCTTCAGTAGGTTGAGCGGAGGGGGTAACGGGTGGGCCAAGGAATGGAGCTCAGCTGACTCAGCTTGGACCAAGTGAGTCTCTCTCTGGTTGTTTCTGCTTCACTCTCATGCAGACAGGACTGTTCAGGAAGGCAGGCGTTATCCTCTCTGCACAGGCTCAGAGGTGGGACTGCCCTGCAGACTTTCCTATTATAGGGGAGTCTATGGGACTTTTACAGCAGCAGTGGCCCTCAGGAGCCATCCTAGGCCTTTATGTTGGCATACGACGAGGGAAATGCTTCCGATTCACGCAACACGCTCAAAATGGTTGAAACAATGCTGAATTGGAGGCAAAAAAGGGGCCATGCTGGCCACTCACCGATTCAGCTATTCTCGCCACCGCAGAGACGGTCAAGCCAAAGAGGTCTTCACCCCTCAAATATCCCGGAAAGAGCTGCAGCATTTCGCAATCTTTTCGAACAGAAGCAACAGGCTCCAAGATCTTATCCCAAACACCTAGAGAGCCACATGAAAAAAATTACAGGGAGAAGGCGAGAGATCTGGCAGCAACCACATAAGGGAATTGGAGCACCATGGCTCTCCTGAAAAGACCCGTGGCCTCGTCACTTGTTCGATATCCTGAAGACATATGGAAATTCCCACTGGATCACAGGTTAATGTCTGAAAATGGCAAATTGCTGTGTTTTGCCATGTTAGGGATTTCTTCCCTCCTTCATGGGGGTCAGAGTTAAACTAAAAGCATCACCCTTCCCCTAAAACAATGCCTGAACCATTGAGATGGCTGCATCCCCCCAGATGCTGAGGAATAATACAAACAAAAGTGCCTATGAACAAACTTTTAGTTTGCTGGCCCAGTTATTCCCATTACGTTTCTGCTGCTAGAGAGATCCAGTTTTAAAGCAATGCTCCCATTGAGGAATTATAGTTTCTTACAAGCAGCCAAGTTTTCCACTTCCTTTAAGAAGATCGTTTCTCTCAAAGACTCTCTGGTGCAGATGTCTTCTGCCAGAGGCCACATGCTGCTGTGAGCAGGGCTGGAGGCCTTGCTCACAGCAGAGGGCGCTGTAGCAGGGGCTGCCCAAGCAACGTTCTCACCCCAGGAAACCGGTTGGGACAGCCGTTCCCTACAGCACCTCTGACGTGGTTTCAGAATCAGTGACGGAACAATCCAGTCAGTGGCCCCTTTTCACACGAGACGCCCCCACCCATATCCACTCAGTTTTGCTGCATGGAGATGCCCGTGGGAATGCCGTGGCGGGTGGGGGTGCATGCGTGCTCCAGTGCGCCACCCATCTCCCATGCCCGGAGCAATGGGCGCGCACCCATCACCCCACCCACCACCGCCTGTTTGAAGGGCCAATGTCCCTCTCATCCCTTTATTCACCCCTCACCGACTAAGAGGGTGGAGTTGTTGCGTCAATCCCAAACATAAGGGATGGAGACAGTAGTTCAGATCTCTTTTATTGGGCCAACGTTGGTCAGTGGGAACATACAAGCTTTCAGTCCTTCAGGCATCTGAAAGTCAGAACTACAGACTACAGGAACAAATTCTGATATTTATTCCTGTTTGATCCATAGCATCTGGATTATTCTTGTCCCCAAAATAGAAGCATTATATGAGACAGCAATGAGGGGAAATTTGTAGGGCTGGGGTAATTGCTCAGCCTCAGTTCCCATCTGTAAAATGGGAATGCATGTACCTCTATTCCCCTCCCCCTTGTCCACCCCAAGGGCCATTCTCTAATGACAAACTGTTCAGCACCAGTACATTGCTGCTGGCACTATGTAAGCATAAACAACAACATGCATGGGTGGGTGAGGGTAGCGCTGATCTACCCTGTATGTCAAGCCTCTATTTTTGTCATTGTTTCTGCCGCCTTCCCCTGAGCATGCTCCTTCAATACTTAAGGGTAGGGACCAGAGGCCAGATATAAAACTAGCTGTGTGGTCTGAAGGGCAACAATTCCCCAGCCCTGCAGCAAAGTCAAGATAAGCCTCTGATGTTCCCAGAGATCTTGGTTACCTTTTGGCGTTGTATCAGTAAGAACCAGATCTTCATGGCCGTGCTCAATAATTCTGATGACAAAAATGGGAAACCCATCCTTCTCCTCGATGGAACAGAGATAGCGGCAACGCCGGTTTGCATACCGCATGCTCCAGTACAGCCGGCTGGCCTCATAGCCCACTGGGTAGAGAGCTTTTGAAGAGTGGAACGCCTGCATCTGGTGCGGCAGCAGCTGGCCGATCGTGTGGAAGATGAGGCTTCCCACGCGAAAAGTGTGTTCACGCTCTCCCCGCTGGACTATGCTGGCAATCTGCCGTACTTCGTCGCGCTGCACGTAGACCCGCCTGAAGACTGCAAAGTAACTAAGTTCTTGCTCGTGAGTGCCCTTTGGTTTGTGCATGGGGCAAAGCATGGTTTTGTCTTTAAAAAACATGCATTGTGCTTTAATGGCACAGGTGAAGTGGTAAATATTGGTGCATCTTAACCTGTGGCAGCCACTGGTGGCTCCCATTTTGTGACAGAACATGCATTTCATTTGCAAGCCTCTCCGCAGGGCTAGTTCAACATTTATCAAGGCACCAGCTTGGGTCTCATAGACCTCCGTTGACCAAAGAGCACAGTTCAAATGCACCCAAAGGTCTAAGTCGAGGTTAAGGAGTCTTGCTGGTCCGTCTGTGAGTCCATCACCCTCTTCGTGACAGAAGCAACATTTTCTATAGTCTTTAGGCACTGAATCGGGTTTAATGGTCGTGGCCAGTTTCTTGAGAAACTCATCTATCTCCTCATCGCAAGGAGGTTTAAACGTTCCTTTAGGAATCACAATCTGAATGCTCCACTTCTTCCACCTCATCCCTTTCCATTTCTTACTTTGGGGCCGACAGTCCTCAAAACCGCTATGTATCGCCCTCAACCGGGGTTTTAACTTCACCGTCACCTTCAGCTCATCCGGCTTGGTCTCTCCCTTGGCAGCTTCGAAAGCAGGAGGGAAGATGATCGGTGGCGAAGATGGAGGCGAGAACTTTTCCTGCAGCTGAGGGAGGCAATGGACATCTAAAGTGGAGATGTTGTTGCTGTACTGGTGGAATGATTTCGGGAGCATCTCCTTCATTGTCAACTGTGGGAGGGAAGCAATCGATTCCTGAGAAATAAGCAGAACACATTTAAACTATAGGCAATGATAAAAATGCACTAACAAGAATCAGCTCCAGCGAGATTAATACCAGGGGATGAATTTTAGAAGATCTAAGGTAAAGACACAGCAAATAGGATGGAAGCACCATTCCTTCCATGATTCATTGGTACTAAAGTGTGCGTGGGACCACGTAGAAGTATTTTCTCAGACCAGAAAAATAATTCTGCAGCATTAGATATTGTTCAATAAGCCTACATAGTTCACAAGCCGAGACACAAGCGTTCACTTTTACATGCATGCCTGCCCACATTTTGGAAGGCACCTGAATTTTTTTCCTCAGTATGGTCCAGTCTCTCCAATTATTATTATTATGCTCAGTTAAATATAGCTTTAACAATTAGTAGAGGGAAATCAATACCTTTATTAAAATCTCTATTTCTGTAAATTTTGGACAACGTCTCCTTGGTGTGTAAGCCAGAGGGGGGGAACCTTTTCCCTCCTAGGGGCTAATTTCAAAATCAGTACAAGCAGCCCTAAGGTGAAAGGGGAATCGAGCAGGACTTGTGACCCGAGCAAATCTCTCGGTAGAACTGAGTCAACTAGACAAAACAAGGATGGTCTCCTGAATTTCTGTGTCTTCTTATTGGAGTCTACCTGGAAAATGGATTTTGTCCCATTTCCAGGTAAAGCGACATTCAGAGAACAGTGGGCGAATACTTCAGCCTTCCAGGTCACAGCGTTTCTGACCTGAGGGCTTGCACACTTAAACAAACAGCATTAAAAGGACGACTTCAACACGAATCTGCTGAATTAGAATTTATCACCAAATTTAAACACTCTTTCTATGGGTTTTAATTGGGACTTTTTTTGTTTGTTTGTTACATTACATAAAATAATTCTACACCCACCTTATACAGCAGTGACTGAAACCTTCGTATTCTGTATTTTCCCAGACCTTGTTTTCCCCTCGCACCAACACTAAGGCTGCTTTGCCCACGTTACTGCGGCGCCGGGCACTTGGTTAAAAGTGTAATCAGCTGCGCCATGTGGCTTTTTTCCTTACGATTGTCGGGGCTAGATCTTGAGCCCTGACAACTTAAGAAAAAAAAAATGCTGCATGATGCGGTTGATTTTGTTTTTAACCAAGCGCCCACGTGCAGAGTATGCCGTAAGAATCCCATCCAGTAGATTTCCCCACCGAGAGATTAGGCACTGCAGTAACGTGGGCAAGCAGCTTTAGATCTAACACTTAGAGGAATGTCAGTAGGTGGATTATCAGTACACACCCAATAATGCTGCTAAGAGAGCTCTTCCCCAACTGAATGGAACTTTTCCACTGATGGGTCATTAATACCTTGTCTGTACCGGAGGCTGGTACTTGATCTAATTATGTGTTTTATTCTCTCTGTGTAAACTATTTTCATTGCCTGCAACTTCTTATATAAATGCCATCTTCCAGGCCATTTCATGCATCTGAGGAAGTCCGCTCTTGCTGACAAAAGCTCATGTCAAAATAAAGAAATGTTCTTGTTAGTCTTTAAGGTGCCACAAGACTCTTTTTTGCTGTTTTTAGAGCTATAGACTAACACGAATACTCTTCTGTACATGGATGTACTTCAAACACATTACTGCAAATGCACATCACCATTGGGTGCATGAAAAACCTTCTGGCTCAAATATGCGCATTGAGCGTATTTTACAAAGCTCTACCTACCTAAGAGCCCAAGGTGGTTACATCAGGCATTATAACTCAATCCCCCCCCAATCTTTCAATACTTAGTTACTTTGTTTAGCAACTCTTAAATGGTATTTTGATTGAATGAAAGAGCCAGACAAATATGAACGCTGTACATCCCTGTCTTTTATTGTACGGAAGTGTAGTCCTGCTGCAATCTCCATAAGAGGTTGTCATTGTTTTTAAGAGTATTGTTAAAGAGTGGTTGCTGTGCCTAGAACAAAGGAACTCTTAGGGAACAGCTCACAGGGCTGCACTTAGAGCTAGACAGAACTCCCTACTGACTTGAGCGGACGAGTACTCCCCAGTGTTTTCAACAGACCTCACGTAAGGCATTCAAGCCAAGCCAAGAAAAGATCCTGATGACTAAAAGCGGCACTACAAAAATGTATGGGAAAAGAGATGGGATTTCCTGTTCCTTTTTTATGTTTTTTATTAATAAGAAGAATGTAGATTTAATGGCATCGTATTGTTTTTATTCTAATTTTCCTTCATTGGCTATAAGGCCAATGGCCATTTCCCCTGATTTTTCTTCAAATGCCTATCTATTTTAACTCCTGTGGTCAAAATGTTTCCTCCATTGAAGTTGCCAAATAATGATAATGGCAAAAATCACCTTCATGAGGAATCAGGATTTCACCCAGTACTCTGTTGATTCCAAATTGCAAAGACCTGGTGCTGCATGATGTAACCTACATTAAATACACAATGGTGTAGGATATCTAATCCAATGCTAAGTATGCTAAATGTGCAAATGACAGGGTCTTTTTAATGTCAGATTCTCAGCAGCAGCAAGGATTATTGCTTATTAAGAAGTGATGCAGAGCTTGGCACTTACCTTGTTCTCAGAGTTTTTTGCTTGTGTGGATGTTGAATAAAGAACATAACAATTGTTGCTACAGAAGACAACGTCCTTCTCCGTTCTGCCAGAACCCTCTAGGCAATTCTAGGAATCAAAGCCAAAAGGCTATTCAGAGCCCACTGCATAACGCAGCATTTAACGCAGCATTTTACAATAATCAAAGTAATGAAAAATAAAAAGAACAACCACCCTTCATCACTTGCAGGAAACTTTGCTCCTTTAGGTTAGTAACTGCACTCAGCACCCCCAACCCTGGTGGTGGTCTCTGATCCCAAATATTTATAGAATTTAAAGTTAAGACAACTAGTGTCTTTAATTCTTTAGTGTCTTTTGCCACAAGCATTCTAAGTGCATTAGAATGAAACAAAAGAATCATTTAAAGATTGTGTAGCCTTGTTGGATTTGGACTTTGGAGACAGAGTCGTTGAAATGGTATCTTTTATTGGACCAACTTGTGTGTGTGCATGTGTGTGTGCGTGTGTGTGTGTATATATATATATATATATATATATATATATATATATATATATATATATATATAAAGTTTGCCACCAGGGACAAGTTTTTTTTTGGTACAAGAAGAACAGCTATAAATGAAAATGAAAAGTTGGTTAACTCTCATCCGCTTGAGGAAATACAGTATCATCACTTTGCAGTAGCTTTCAGAGTCACACCTCCAGTAAGTTCAGTATGTAAGATGGAAAGTGAGCCCTGCAAAACTTCCCCAGACTGAAGAGCAGTAAAGCATATACAGTAATTAAATAGGTGTCCCAGCATTACATCGGAACCCATTAAAAATTTACCACAATAATTTATAGAAACAGTATAGTTAAAGTTCTTCCCTGACATAAAGCTATGAACAAGAAATTAAATTTCACTTTCCCCTTCAGTACCTGTTTAAGGAAAGGCAGATCTCTGAAAGATTTCCGTACACCACTTCCGAGAACCACCACTTTGCAATGAGAACACCACTGAGGTCTCAATACCGAGCTGTCAGCAGTGTTTGGATTGTGATCCTTATAACTAGCCAAACCTGAAAATTAGACACGTCTGTTAGAAACTGCAATCTTGAAGGAAAACACGTTGAAACCAAGTACTCTTCTAGGGGTGTGCACCAGGCCCCCATGTCGTTTACATTTTCGTTATTCAAAAATGTCATTTTCGTTATCGTTTTCATCGTAATTTTTGATATCTTTTTGATATCGGAATTAGTTATCGGAATTCGTTATTGGTACCATTTCAAACAAAGATTTTATTTCTGGTATTGGTATCGTTATTGATTTCTGTGCACAACTAATATTTATTGAAATCTAAGAGAGACAGGGGAAGGGGAAAGGAAAACTATTATCTAATCAATTTCATATATATAAAATTATAGATATATATAACCTAATCTAATCTATACATCTATAATATATATCTAATCTATACTCCTTATCTATATATAATGTACAGGGGGGAGAAGGACAGGGAAAGGGAGAAGGTTAAATGTAGGGTATGAGGAAGGAAAGCTATTGGTGGGAATACCAAATAAATAAATAAATACTTTATACAATGAAGGTTAGGGAGGATTTTTTATGTGCAAGCACCACAGTTCTGTAAACGCAACCTGACAAGCTGAGCTCTCACACAACTGAGAGAAAATACTTGGCCCTCCCCATTATAAAGGGTTGCAGTGCCCTCCGCCAGAGCCCCCCTGATTGGTTATGGGAGGCAGCAGGCATTGAATAATCACAGAGTCCCATGAGACTGCTGGGGCCTGTTTACGCAGCTCATTGGCCAGGGATACATCCATCAGATATTGCTTAGCTGCTTGCCCCTCCCAACACAGGCACAGTTCAAGAGTTCAACCCTGTTAAGACTGAGATGTCTGCTCCCTCCTCCCCTCTCCACATTTTCCCTCCAAAACCCAACTGCCACAGCACTAATAATAATGACAATGATAACGACATTGGGTATTTTCAGACGTTACGAGATCACGCTCAACCACGGTGAATTCCCCGTGGGTGAGCATCATCCCGTAAATTCTGGTCAGTGTTACGCCAGATGTTCACCCCCGTGAATCACGGGGGGAATCAGATTTACCACGCTTCCATCCCTCCTCCCCAGAGGAGGAACACAAGCATGGTGAATCTGATTCCCCCCCGTGATTCACGGGGGTGACCACCCGGCGTAACACTGACCAGATGTGACGTTGACACGCTCAACCACGGGGAATTCCCCGTGGTTGAGCGTGTCAACTTCATGTCTGGCTGCTGACCGCAGCCCAGAATCGGCGGTTGTGATTGTCGCCGATTCCGGGCCGTGGTCAATTTCCTGGGGGCGGG
>QEPC01001738.1:3572116-3642330 GCA_003113815.1 Sphenodon punctatus
CCCCCCCCCCATTCCCTGCCAGGATCGGCCAACACGTCTGTTGGCCGTGACGTGTTGGCCCCAGCGGGGAATCTGCAGGGTGTTTCTGTGATGGGGCAAATTGAGCCCCGTCACGTCTGAAAATACCCATTGTGATTTTTGTTTCTTATCGTTTTTGGTATCGCTGCTCATTGGCCAGGGATACATCCATCAGATATTGCTGAGCTGCTCGCCCCTCCCAACACAGGCACAGTTCAAGAGTTCAACCCTGTTAAGACTCTGAGATGTCTGCTCCCTCCTCCCCTCTCCACATTTTCCCTCCACAACCCAACTGCCACAGCACTAATAATGACAATGATAATGACATTGTCATTTTTGTTTCTTGTTATTGTTTTTGGTATTGCTATAGCTATCCTTGGTTGCCGTTTTTGGTATTCTCAGTTGTCGTTTTTGTTATTCTCGGTTGTCGTTTTTGTTATTGCAATAATGAAAACGAAAATGACAATTTTAGTTATCGTTATTGTAATAACAAAAATGACAATTTTCATTATCGTAACAACAAAAACAACATGCACACTCCTACACTGTTCTTCGACCAGCCTTCATTGTAGGCGAGATTACAGCATCGATACAGAAGGAGCATGTTTATTTAACTAAGGGAAATATGTTTTATGTACTACTGGTTTGAGCAACAAGAAAAGAGACAGCCATTCATCAATAAAAGATGGCCACACAAGCATATGACAGAAGCATTAATGTAACAAAGAATTTCTGTACTATTTTTTTTAATGGTGAAGCTGTCTGGACAGAAGGTTGGAAGTTGTATATACTACTACTAGGAGGCAAGACCACTACATTGGTAGGCAAGACGGGATGTAGAAATGTAATAAATCTTTTCAACCTCTAGGTTTCACAACATCCAGGAACATCCAGCCATATTGCTGACTCACCATTGCTATTTGGAGGAAATGGCATGTGAGGGTGCTTCAGTCCATAAGCCCCTACCAGTCTGGGAGGGCCCAGGGAGCCTCCCTGAGGGCCATGAAGTAGTAAGTGCTGTCTGTATTCCAAAGCTGGATTCACTCTGTGGCTGCTCATTGTCATAGAGGATGGAATATCCGGAGCATTGCTAACTTCATAACTGTTGGGAATTCTGACATGCAGAAGGTTGGAAAACGCAGCCATGACACTACTAATATTCTAAAAAAGAAAGAAAAAAAAACAAACAAAAAACCATGCCTTTGTATTTAGACAGATGAAAGAAACTGCACAGAAATCAATTACCAGAGATTACAATGGTCTTTTTAACTACAGTAACCCAACTCCAAATTGAGATTAATATTCATTATCACTACAATACACCAGACACACACGATGTGCTGGGGTTTGCATATGAATCACCGAGGTTTATTTCCCTTACCTCTGCAGCTGTGGGATGTAGTGTGAGTGACACAGATATCAGGCCAGATTTAGGACCGTTCTGGGAAGGTCCAAACTGAGAGCCAAGGAAGCCAGAACTAGGTTCTGTTTTTATATAATTCCTCTTTGCTTCTGAACCTTAAGGGGCGGAAAATGAAAAGAACATGAAGTTAAGCTATATGCTTAGAACTGGAGAGAATGCAACGCACCCAGGAGTAATACATTTTAAGCCTTACCTTTTCCAGTGCTGCTGGGTAGTATTGGAATGACGGGGGACGGTACAGGCTCTGGACTCTCCTCTTTTACCAATGACAAATCTGGATACCTACTTATTTCCATGCCCACAACACTTTCAGGAGAAGAAGATGGAACAAAGCTATCGGGAGTATCCCGATCAACACAGTGATCCTGAGCCCTGTCAAAAAAAGAAAGCCACAGATTTTGGGAAAACCCCCCCCAAACCTTTATGTTTAAGACGACTACAGGTGTAATCCTCACCCAGCAGCGTTAATGGGAGCTGGGACATGACTTCAGGGGAGTCAGGATTTTGCTGCTAGTGGAGGGATTGGGGCATGGATGCTGATAGCAACGTGTGTCATTCCAACGTATGTAATCAAATGAGTTAGCCCTTTGGGGAAAATGGCTGCCAAAGCTGCAATATAATGAAGACCCATCCTAGAGAGCAGCTGTATCTCAATTGGTCAGCTGAGCCTCTAAAGATGATCCTGCGCAATACAGCGGAGGCCTGTGAAGTTGAATTTTGTGGGATCTCTAATGAAAACTTGACTTCTCAGAAAATCAATGCCATGCAGCAGTCCCTCTGTTCCCCACTGATCCCCAGTAGCAGAAGTGCTACAGCTGCTTGCACTGCAAGCCTGGCACCAGCTTGCAATGCAACAGAATGCACAGCGTTCCTGTTCCCTGCTATTAAGTCAAGCAGCAGGGCTTGCAATGCAGGCAGGGGATGGGGCACTGCTGTCTTGCACTGCAAGCGTGGAGAGTTTATACTAGTGTTTTAAACACATGTTCCCAAGAAATCATGATATTCTGAAGTGGGTGGGTCTATTCTGTACACCTGAAAATTTGATACAGAATTTCACTAATCCCCTGGGACTGGGGAAAATTCATTATATGACAAGTAGAAATCTCTGAATTATGCAAGTTTGACTTAACTGGGAATCCAGTTATTTTTGCTGGATAGCCTGAGGATCATGAGATGCCACACCAGGATCACTGCAGCTGCATGTTCTTGCAAACATTTAAAGCAAAACTCATCTCCTCAACCAACAATGGCCTCACGTCTTCATTACTTTTGTCAAAAGACAATGGCGGAGAGCCGAGTTGTTTTTAACTGAGTAGACTTGCCAGGGATGAGCAAGCCACCATGGCTTGCTCACAAGCGCCTAGAAGGTATTAGATACCCCCCCTTCCACTAAGTTTGTGGGCCACAGACAATGCTGCTTAAGGTTATTATTACTAGATTTAATGCTTGAGAATGGGTTCAGACTTCACGTCCTTATGCCCAATGTTTTTTATTTCTTGTATGTATAAGCCGCAGAATCTTTGTTTCTTTTCACGAGCTACAGGCTTAGTATCAAAACTGCTGTGCTTCCAATGTGAGGTGCAGTCTCTGCTCAGACCCCCAGGATCTCCCCACTGCTGCATGCGCTGCAGCACAGCTTCACAGGGGCTCTATCCACAGGGAGTTTACAGGGTATGGGCGTAAACTAGAGAAGTACAAACATTGAGTGTGTTTCTGAGGTTCTGAATGCTGGCACTCGGAACCTCGGTGAATGCTCATGAATTTGGAGGGGCAGGGGACAGAGGGGCTGAGTAAGGAAAGTGGGTAAGCAGTGACTGGGGAACAGGGGCAGGGAAAAGAGCTAAAGTGGGGGGGGGAGGGGGCACTCACCAAAAGCTACAGGGAGCCAGGAGCACTGCTCTAGTCTGGACTCTGCTGCTGCGCGTTTAACTTTTGAGGGAGGTTTGTCTGAGCATCCTGGGAAATATATATCCCCAGCATGTTCCCAGACAGTTTTAGGAGCATGTTCAGACAAACCTCCCTCAAAAATTAAAATGCACAGCGTCAGAGTCCACTAGAGCGTTGCACCTGTGGCTTTTGGTGAGTGCCCACCCCCCTCCCCAGCCTCCTGGAGCCCAACCATCGCTGACTACTTCCCTTACCCAGCCCCCCACTGCCTGCTTCCTTGCACCCATTGCCCTCTGTCTCCCCCACCCCTTTCTGCACTCTGCCAAGGTTTTGCCGAGTCCCAAAATTGCAGGGCCCTTCCTGAGAGAACTTCAGGACTCGCCAAACCAAGGTTGAATGCACTGGCCCTCAGTAAATTAAAGAAAACAGAGGACTGAGTTACAGCACTAGTGTGAACAATCAATTTGCTACAACGCAGTCCCACCGACTACATTTCATATGCTGCAGTAGCCGCTGAGTTGCTCTAGGAATGCTCCTCAATGCTGTGCATGGGGCAGGGGGTGGATTCTGTCGCCTCACTCCCCAGTACAAGCTGGGCTTTGCCCAGGTTAGACAACTTAGAGGAAAAACACCTACCTTAGCTCTTCCTGATTGTTATGAGGTGGTGTTGGAAGGGAAGCGGGGACATCCACCGTTTTAGGGCCCTGAGCCATAGCTCTTGCTAACAAATCATCTTGTGGTCTGAAAGGCAGCTGAAATGGCTTCGGTCCTAAAGCTTTGGTAACTAAAACAGCAAAAACAGCACAAACAAACAAACTCTATTGAGGTCTCTACTGGGGCAGGGTGCTTGCTGCTTCCAACAGCCTTGCATCCAAATTCAACTCTAGTCACTCATAACTCATATGTTTTCATTTTCCAGGTTTTAATCTCTGTGCACAGGCTAAACTCTTAAAAAATTTGAGCAAAAATACTTTTATCCCCCATTAAACACCCCCCCCCCAAACCCTCTCCTCTGTTTTTTAAAAACTAGTTAATAGCATGAAAGGCTGAGGTTTGAAAGATGGCATTCGCCATGGGAACAGTGCACGCACGGTCTCACTGGAGAGAAAACTGGGTTTGATTTGATCAAGTTATGAGTATTTGAAAACTGTACATTGATCACATGCGGCGCTTTCTGAATGCATGCCAAAAAGAAGGCTCATCTGTTCATGCACATGCAGCGAATTCAGCTTTGAAACCATGTGTGCAACTTTAACTCTGTATTTTCCCAACTGTTGAGTGTTTAACCATGTATCTACAACCCTTTCTTCCCACAGCTTTTATGTAGAACATGATTTTTATTTGACGCCATATTAGGGTAAAATAAAGTTGGACTGGAACAATCACAAGTTTCCAGACAAGACGAGTCCCAGTTTAATCTGTATACAGGTAAAAGCCAAACCACCCCAAATAAAACACAATACACGCTTTATACTTTAGTGGCAACCTGCCACACTTTCAAGGGAAAAACCAGGGCTAGGCACTTACCATCATGCCCTCCTAGCATCCCAGCCTTGCCAGCAAGCTCCTCAGTCGTTGCAAAGCCATTGACCATCTTCTGGCAAGCCACAGGTGGGGGTGTAGGAGGGAGGGAGGCTGGAGGTGTGGGAGGGTTACTCAGATTATTCTGCTGCATGAGACCAAAGGATATTAAATTAGCTTTTACTGAGCATATATGGCAAACATGCACATTACTTGTGACACGCAATGTAACTTACTTAGACGAGATGGCTTTAAAAATGAAGAGGCAGCATGTAATAAATAATTTCTAGTCTCTACATACACAACAAAAGTGATGCAGATAGCTACCACAAGCTACCCAGGATAAATGCATGCCTGGCAGCACAGAGCATCAAGCAACATCATTTGGAGTAGGAGGCAAATTCTCAAGTTCTTAGCCAAAATGTTCAAAAACCTGATAAGATTTTTTTTCTTTCTTTCTTTCTAAAAAATCAAGTATAGTCTTCCCAAATTAGCAGACCTTGCATATTAACAAAAGCAGTTTACACAGATACTAAAGTTTGCTACTCATTTCTTCTCTCTCCATGCTGGGTTCAGAGCATTATTTACCTTGGTATAAAACTGGAGGAAATACATGAATCCCATTGCTTTATTCCAGTTTGCACTAAGGTAAAGAAGTTTGGAATCTGGCCTTGGAGTTCTGAATTCTCCCTATTCTCTCACCACAGCTTTTCAGAGCTCTACATTTTATATCCTGTGGGTTATTAAACCTTTAACAAATAGATGATTTTGTTCATCGCTTCAGGTTCTTTGTTAGGGATCTGCAGGCAAACACTGAACATCTATTTCCCAACTAAATCTCATCAAGAAATGTTTTGCTGCTTTCAATGACTTTTGCCAAGCTACTGGGAATTCTCTCTTTTCAGCCCCATAAAGCTATAATTACAATTTTCAGTTTTTAGCAGCCACTTGCAAATGCACTGATTGTGCTTTTTATAAACTTGTTTGCAACATGAACAGTTTTCTATAATATGCTCCCACGTTTTGTACAGAAAAATAATTAGTACGGTTTCCAGCGAAATAGGATCTACAGGCAAGCAAGAGCAAACAGCTCCTTTTCAGCAGCAGTGGGATTTCGTATGTGCAACACTAACAGCTGGTATTAGTTACCCATTATCTTACTTCTTACATAACAATAGAGAATACATAGCAAACCCAAATGGAAAAGCATACCTTGTAGATTAGCTGCGAATAGTAATCCGATACCCCATCAAGCGTAGCACTACCAAAACTGCCCGCGAGACGATTTCCACCATTCAACTGACCACTACCGTAAGGAAGAAAGTGCGCAAAACTCACTCCAATAATTGGCTCCATTAGAGGCAGCAGGGAGAGTTGCTGTAGAAAAAAATGGATAGAGATTAAGATGGCTAACAAAATACAAAATGTTAAACAGATAAATTAAGACACCAGAATCCCAGTTACCATACAGTACACCTCGAGATACACCCGTATTTACTTATGCTTAATATGAGACAAAGTCCTCATTCAGCAAAGCTATTAAGCATGTGCTTAGCTTGAAACATGTGCTTAAGTCCCATTGATGCTACTGGAAAAACAAAGTATGTTCTAAAGTGGTCTTCTGAATCAGGGGCTTTGAAATAGTTTTCCAGATCCTGCTGTGGGTAAAATATTAACTTTGAAATGCCAGCCATTATATACAAACAACTGAAAATTCATATTTTGTTAAGTGTCTCAAACCTTTACAGGGTTTTTCAATAATAAAAGTTTATGCATATAAAATCAGGTGGAGTTTGGTAGTGGGACTATCTTAGCCTCCACAAATGAATTATCTGGATGTTTGCCCAAGTGTGAGCATTTTTTCCAGAGGGGAAGACAGATTTGTTTATTTAGCCAGGCTTTTAAGCAGGGGGTTTAGGGTTTGGAAATTGGTTTTAGTTGGGAAATTTTATATAGTATTATAGTATTTTATATATATATATATACACACATACACACACACATACCCACCCACCCACACACACACATACATATACATATACATATATATACATACCCACACACACACAATACTGTATAGAATTTCCCAAATAGAACCAATCCCCAAACCCAGATCGATAGATCGATCTACAGTTAAGGCGCCTTGCAAGCTCCATTAAAACCACAGACATTCTGTTCCTTATACATGTCATACCTTCAAATCCCTCAAGACCCACCTCTTCCGCTCTGTCCTCCCTAACTCCTCGCTCCCTTCACCTAACTCCTGCTGATCCCCGCCATCCAGTACAATCTGTTACCTAAGGTCTGTGTACTCATTTCCTCACCACACGGACCAACCAGCCATCATTCTCGATGTAACCAAGGCCAAGCACCTGAGACCTCACATCTCTGTGAATGTTACAGTCCTTGTCTCTCCCTCTGTTCCCCTTCCTTCGTCCCTCCACTCTCTCAAATTGTAAGCCCTAGGGCAGGGACCGTATCTATTCAATTAATTTGTAAAGCGCCAGGTACATTGCTCCAAAATGCATGGCAATTATAAGTTAAGGCTCCTGCCTTAACGTCTGTGTCATGTAAGCCATAAAGACACTGTACAGTCTCACGCATTGTGTTTGCTTACAGTTTAGGCTTAATGCACTCACACTTTCCCTTGGTCTTTCAGCCCCAAGCCTCTTCCTCTGCAGATTGGAAGCAATACTGAAGGTGGAGACGGGGGGTGGGGTGTCGCCTCTGACACACACACACCTTAGCCTATATGCTTTCATTTGGATTGGGGTGAATGGGACAGCCAAGCACTGGGCGGTGTGGGTGCATGCGCGAGTGCAGGAGTGAGAATGTGTGAATAAACAGGAAGACGTTTGGTCAATACCGGATGTGTACAGGGAGACAAGACTGGAGGCAGTTGGGTGGTGGAAGTGTGTATATGGGCAAGGACCAGCAACATGTTGGAGTGTTTATGGGCCCACAAGTCTCAGAGATGGGTGATGCGTATGCAAGGACAAGGCGGGGGGTGGGAGTGGGGGTGACAGTGGTGGGTAGCAGTGTTTGTCTGGGGATGGGGCATGCATGTGCTGCAGAGGTGTATATGGGGGAGAGAAGGCTGTCAAATGGGTGATGTTTATTCACGGACAAATCTGGGAGGGGAGTTAGGATTGGGGGAAAGTGTATGTATGCTTTTTTTATGTTCTTTGCTTTGGGCTGGGGGAGAATGGGACAGCCAAGTACTGGTATACAAGGTTGATGGGTGTGGGATGTGTACGCGGAGACAAAACTGTGGACAGCCAGGCGGTGGGAGGAGTGTGTGTATGGGGAGGTGGCAGACAGGTGGAGAAATTGCGGCCACAGTGGAAACAGAGATCAACCACATCAGATTTATTTTATTTATTATTTATTTTATCCATTTTTATCCCACCCCTCCTGCCTCAGGCAGCTCGGGGTAGGGAGGTACTTGTTCTCCCCAGCTTCAGTGTTGCCCCCAACCTGCAGAGGAAGAGGATTGAGGCTGAAAGACCAAGGCAAAGTATGGGTGCATGGAACCTAAGCTGTAAGCGAGCACAAGATGCAAGACTACACAACATCTGCTTACATGGCACCCAAGTTAAAGTGGGAGCCCTAAATTACAATCTTTACGCTTTTGGAATTTGTAAGAGCCTTAACTTCTCTCAAACTGAAGGGTTTTTGAGTGTATAGAACACACACACACACATTAGATACGTATTATATAGACTGTAAACTCTTGTGAGGCTTCAGGAAAGGACGCGCTAAAATAAGCAGCTTAAAACTCAGCTGAACTGAAAGTTGCACTGGCTTCCTCCGAATACGTTTTCTCAGACCTAGCCCCTGCCAGGTTGCACATTCTCTGAATACTCACCTGTTTTATCTGGATGAATGTGTCTGTATTAGGGTAGAGAGCTTGTTTTTCCTCTTCCTCTTTTTTCCTTTTCTTGGACCGAGGCGCTGACTTCTCTCCAGTCCTCTGAGTTCGTTTATTTCGTTGTTTCTTTGTTTCAGGTCCTAGATCTGTTCTTTGGAGCTGGTTGTTGCCACATCCAAATGGGCCCTGTATAGGAGTCCCCGAAGTTTGCTGATTGAACATGAAAAATGAAGCAAAAAGGAATTAATTTGTGCAGATCAGGGTTAATCACTTTTTTCAGACTAACTTTTGGTCTAAGCTTAGAAGCCCTTGATAAAAACAGAAGTGTTGACACTTGGGAGTGTTTGCAGGGCTCAAACAAAATTTGTGACTTTATATTAAGAAGGTAAAAACTGCCAGACTGGCTCAAACCAATGGCCCATCTAGCCCTGAATCCTGTCTCCAACAGTGGCTAGCTTTGGTTGCTTCAGAGAAGTGCACAACAGGTCATAATGGAGGTATCTGGTTTTTCGCCATTCGCCCTAGCCCATCACACTTAATTCCCCAATTCATAAATCAAATGCAAGTATTAATTTGAATTGATTCCCTCTGTAGATTTGGCTGAATTGGTTACTTTAGATTTGGTTTATTTTTAAAATCACTATGTTGGTGGACTGGCACTTTCATGTTGAATACTAAGTTTCTCCTCCCTTACTTCTGCTGTCTCCCTCACTAGACAGCATTACTATGCCTCCGGCACTGAGTCCTGTTCTTGGAGCCCTTGCCGCCTGTTCTCCACCTTTGACTCCCTCCTCAAGCTCCCCTGTCCTCCCCCCATCCCTAGGGCAGGGACCGTCTCTATTCAATTACTTTGTAAAGCGCCAGGTACACTGCTGGCGCTATATGTTTGCTAATAATAATACCACCTCTTCTGTCAGGCTTTCCCTAGCTCCTCATCCCCACAGATTCGTCACTGATGCCTCCTCTTTCCTATTGCTAAGCTAAGTACGTACACCTGTGACTTCTCAACTTCATGAATGTAGACCTGTCTCTTCCTACGTTCCCACCTCCCCCCACTTTGTTTTTCCTAGATTGCAAACCCCTTAGGGCTGGGACTTGTGTATAACTATTGATTGCACAGAACTAGGTACATTGCTGGTGATATATAAATAAGAGTTCTTTGGCATTCCATCACACAGGTTAATCAATCACTTAAGACATTAGAAAAATTGCTGCTAAATAATAAACCTACAAAAATAAGCTTTTTGAATCTGGACAATTAATCGGATTTAAAACCAACCGCTCGACTATGGAGAATCCATGGAATTTGAAGCTCACTTTGAACGCTGGCTTTGGTTCTAAATTTTAACCCAAACTGCCCCCCGTACTTCTCTAACAGCAAACAAACTATATAGTTTATGCTTTGTTTACTAGGCTAATTACAACTGCTGGTTTTTAGCCTACAATAGAAAAGATGTGAAATACATCTTCGCTGGAACAAAATGGTTCAACACCATGAAGGGCCCTCACTGAGAGAAAGAAAGAGTAAAGGGTGATAACAAACGAGAGAGTAGCACACACCGGGCAGGTGTCCACTTGCCTGTTTATTAGGTGTTTGTCCACACCGGCCACAACACGCAGCCCCCACTCATGGCGGGGTCCCGGAGAACATTCACCCACGTCCCATCGATTAGGTTAGGAGAGCCAGTGTGCTGGAGCGGATAAGGTGCTGGATTTGGTTCTGGGAACCCAGGGTTCAAATCCTGCCCTAGCCATGAACTCACTGGGTGGCCTTGGGCAAGTCACAACCTCTCAGCCTCAGTTCCCCATCTGTAATAAATGGGAATCTGCGTTTCTCTCTCCCCCTGTGATCCCCTCACCTTCGTCCACCTTAGACTGTAAGCCCGCCGGGCAGAGACCTGTCTCCAAAATCTGAGACTGTGAAGCGCTGCGTTCGCCTGGCTGTGCTACAGAAATGATCAGCACTAGTAGTAGTAGTAGGTGGCAGTGGTTGCATGCAGCCTGGTCACTTTCAGGTCCTGCAGTACCATAGAGCCATGGGCATCTCGCTCCTGCGTATGTAACATCGGTCTTAAAAAGGCCCACCACACCATTTTCAAACATGCATTCTCTGAGCTCATCTTGATGCTTCCTGTTTCCTAGCTGCTGCATCCTTGCAATAGCTTGCAGAGGCTTACCATTGCTGTGGCCATGGCTCAGGTTGACAACCAAGCTCCGACTACCTCCAGTGTGCAACTGCAGTGCCTACAAATCCACCCACCAACGCTGCATTCCCTGGACTGAGGAAGAGGGCAAGGCCTTCATAGCTCTTATGGGGAGCAAACGGTCCAATAAGCCCTGCCTGCTGAAGTGCTACTGGAATAAGGTTGTGTACCAGGAGATCTCAGCCCAGATGGTACTACAGGGCTACAATCAGGATATGAACCAGTGGGGCAGCAGACCAAAGACTTGAGGCGTGGGTACAAGGTGATCCAGGACAACTTTGCTTCCGGTCGCCGGAAGCAAGCATCACCCTACTACGAGCTACTGGACTGGTTCCTGTGCGTGGATGGAACCATCACTGCATCCCACCCTTATGGCTGTGCCGCCAGAAGTGGCTCAAGATGCTTTCCACACTACCCACACTTGCCTCGGCTGCTCCCACAACTGCTCCAGCTCCTGCTGCATGTGCACGTGTCCCCCATGGAAGCACTGACTGCTGGAGGACATCCCGCCCTGCCTGTCGCCGACTAGGAGCCAGATTGGGTCTACATGGACACAGACACTGCGACTCTCACGATCTACCCCCTCCATCTCAAGAGCCAGCCCTTGTTTGAGGAGCTGCCCATGGTTCTGGTCGAGAACACAAGAGGACCCGAATGCCACCTTTGTGGAGGAGCTGGTGGAGGGGAATGGTAAGTTAATGCACCTGAGGGGGGAGGGAAGCACTTGCGTTTATACAGCTGCATGATCAAGGCTTCTGTTTATTATTAATTATCCTTTCCATTGCTTACTGTGTTGGCAGGTGGAGGAGGAGGACAGAAAATCACAAAAAAACCAGACCGGAGGGTGGGGGGAACTGTAGGCACAGGAATCAGGGGGTGGGAGAGACAACATGGCAGGCTGGCGGGGTGGGGAAGGCCAACATGGAATAATGATGGTGGCGGGGGCAGGACAACATGGCGTGAGTGGCAGTGGTTGATTTCTTTATGTTCCTCGCTTCCCTACAGTTTGCAGGAAAAGAGCCAAACCCTGCTGGGATCCCACCACAAAAACTACTCCAGCAGTCGCAAAGGAGGTTCTGGTTGAGAACATTGGCCAGGTAGTCCGGCAGCCCCATGACTTAAGAATTGGGTGGGTGGCAGGCCACAAAATGTGGCCAGGAAGGTGGGTGGGACGGTATGAATTAAAGGCTTTGCTTGTTATCTTGCTACAGGTCCACTGCAACAGGCGCAGGCAAAATCTCCTGCTACAAGCAGCAAGTGGATCTACGACCTGTGAGTCCACAATCAGTGGCACAGGGAGAATATGGCATGGGTGCTGCTCAGGGAAGACCACAAAGCGGGTAGACAAGACCTGGAATGCCATACAGGGCATGGCCAGGGGGCATAGGCAGCTGCTCCACCAGGACGCAGTAGAGCATAAGGCTTGGCTGGGCCGCTGGCGGGAGGATTGAAACTGGACCTGCCTTTGGCAGCCATTTGGGTGGCTGGACAGCCTGCTTCAGTGGGCAAGCGTGGACAAGATGCAGGCACAGATGCAAAACAGCCTTTCCCAGTCCATTCAGGCCCAGGAATCCCTGCTGGAGCATGTTTGTTTGTTTATTCATTCATTCAATTTTACCCTGCCCTTCCCAGAAAGGCTCAGGGCTGCTTACAAAAATATAAAATATATATTAATATAAAAAATATATAAACATATAAAAGCCGTCATCAAAGGCAGTCCCACATAGAGCACATTGCAATAGTATAGCCATGAAGTTATAAAGGCATGAATGATGGTGGCCAAGTCCGAGTCTGATAAAACAGGTTGCAGCCTTCTCATCAGATGACGTTGGTGAAAAAACATCCCTGGCCAGGGCCTGAGTCAGAGGAGAGAGAGATAAAGTTGCCAGCATACTGATGGCACTTCAGTCCAAATCTCCTAACCATCTCACTAAAGGGCCTCAGATACACGTTATCTGTCCCTCAGTCCCGGAAAACACAGGAGAAATGGCTGGAGAGGGGGGGAAAGCTTTATTGTCAGGAGGAAGGTTGTGTAAGCTGTAACACTCACTGGGCATAGGGGGTGTGGAGGCCAAGCAGCTACGGGAAGTGCTGTGATAGAGCTTGGGGCACTGGCAGGACGAGGGTTTAAGTCTGGCTTATGAGTGAGGTTGTTGTATGGATATGTAAATCCAGTGGCGCAGCAAGGCTGTGATGGGCCTGGGCTCATGTTGCAAATGCGGGTCCCCCCTGGGGGGAAAGGCAACCCCAGAGGGGGTGGGTGGGAGGACCTTCCAGGGCCGGGAGGCAGGACTTCCCCCACGAAAGCTCCCAGCTGGCCCTCCAGATCAGCAGCAATCTTGCCACAAAGGTGCGGGCAGCACTTCACCCCCACTCACTCTTAACTCTTTCTTGGCAGAGTCCTTTGCAAGTATCCATATTTTCAGAGTGGGTGGGGGTGAAATGCTGGCTTGGTTCCCTGCCCAGTCTGAACATTTTCTAGGGGTGCTCAGGCCACTTGTAAAGGGCGGGGTAAAGATGGATAAATAAATAAAAATAAATAAATAAATAAATAAATAGGCCCCCTCACGATCTGGGGCCCGGGTTCAACGGAGCCCCCTCACTCCATGATAGATACGCCACTTCAACTTTTTAAAGATTGCTCTTCTTTAAAGTGTTTTTCCCCAGCACAGCCTCATAGTACAATAGACTACTCTGAATCTGAATATATATGTAAATTTTACGCAAATTGTGTCCTGCATTTTGAGAGTCACTGTCCCTCATTTCAGAGCCCAGAGGTTGAGAGGTACGGTCTCCCTGACCATCCCACCACCCAAGCGAGCACGCCAGACTGCTACCCTGAAAAGCTGCAGGGGGTGTGGATGGGAATGTTTTTCTTTGATGCCAATAGGAAATGCTAGAGAATGCTGGCAGCCAGCTACTATGGGAATGCCAATAAGAAACTCACAGGGAGAAGCTGCCAGACGGGTGTTAAAGGAAGGGTGATGGGGACCCCACAGGGAAAAGGGCAATGGGCAGCAGGGGATGGGTCACAAGCAGAAGAAGGAAACCGTCATATTGCTGGAGGGAAGTGGATGGCGCAGAAGGAAACACAATCACAGAAAAGATACATTTTGAAATGCTTTTACTGTTACAAATAAAATAATTTAAAATCATTAATTTTTAAATCAAGAAAAAGTCACTGATGGTGGGTGTTGTGGTGAACGTTCCGGGCGATTGATGTGGGAGCACATCGCATTCCGGATTTCGTTAGCTATGTGCGGTTTCACTCAGTTCAGCTGATCGAGGAACAGGGGCACTGGCTCACAGGAACTAATTGGCGGTGGGTTCTCCAACATGGCCCGGCCACTCTTGCAGATGTTGTGGAGAACACAAGAGGCTGTTAGTAGTGGGGCAGTCTCCAGATGGAAATCCATTCTGGCTTCAACTGCCCTCCAGCACTGCTTTAAAAGGCCAAAAGCTCAGCGTGTGGGGTGCCAGGCTGTGGGTTAATGTACCTTTGCTCTGGGGTGTGGGAAATGCTGTAGGCCTTCACGAGCCAGAGCTTCAGTGGATAGGCAGGGTCCCCGAGAACACTTGGCTGCATTAGCTCCCCCTCAAATCCATATTTCAGTGGAGGATCCAAAGACATTCGGCCAAAGGGAGACTGAGAAGATGTGGGCGGCGTGGCTCTTCCTGGACCACCCGGCAGCACATCCACAATATGGGCCTGGTGGTCCACCACAGCCTGAAGAACCATGGAGAAAAATCCCTTCTGGTTCCGATAGTCATCCTGGCTATTGGGTGGGCATATTATGGCGAGATGACTCCCATTAATCACCCCCTATACATTTGAACCCCTCCTGCCAAAGGTCCTCCATTACTGCCATGGGGTCAACCAACTGCACCACCCGGTCCAGCAACAGGTCCACGATCACCGTGCAAACCTCCACTAGAGTATGGTACGAATGCCAAATTGCTGGGGGACAGCAGTGGCGAGCTTCCAGATGGAGATGCCAATACACTTCTCAACGGGGATGGATGCCTGCATCACTGTGCTCTGTTTCTGCAGTCAAGGCATGGGGATCCTCGTTATCTGCAGGATGAGGCACCGGGCTATCCTGAAGTTTGTGACCCACTCAGTGTCTCGCTAGGAGCAAAGCACATTTTTCTTCCAGTCCATACTTTTCTCCTTCACCAGGACAATCCTTTCAGTCGGCACAGACCTGAGCACAGTGTCAGTGATCAAAGCCATGTCTGCTGACAGATACCTCTCAGTAAGCATCAGGTGACCTCGTATGGCTTCCATCTTCTCCAGCATGGTCTGCTGATGCAGAAGATAGGCAAGTGCACAGTGCGCTAAAGCATGCATGATTCGCCTCCACAGTGTGGTGCAGCACACCATCCTGGCCACCTATCGAGCAAGAGCCTTTCTGTTCAGTGACAACACATCAAGCCAACAAATGCAGTAGTCTTGAATCTGTGGATTCAATTGTGAATGGCCAACTGTGAATTGCAGGTTCTGTGCAACAGCAGAAAGTGAGGCCTGGAGCATCCTAACTACCACAAGAAACGTCTCTTCATGCGTTTCCATGGCTACAGTTCTAGCATCTGTGAACTCTACAGAATGTTTTGAACTGCTTAAAGAGATGGGCAGCTGCCTAGGTAGAATCAGCTGCGCTCCGTATGCAAGCAGCTATTGGTCACTCACTACTGATCGTGATTCCTTAAGGAACTAAGTAGCACGCCAAGCACGAGCTGCTATTGGTTACAGGCCAGTTACTGGTTGAAACTTTTTTGCAAAGCTTGTGCTGTGTGTATTGCTGTACCTGCACTGCCAATCCAGGTGACTATTAAACTGTGTAGACACAATTTTTACTACAGGCGCTCAATAAAGTATATGATTTGCTCAATAAACTCAGCATTATGTGCACAGTAAAAGGTTATTTCCAGCCACCAAGTGCTGGCAGGTATAAACCCAGGTATAAACCTCCATGGGTGGGTAGGGGTATCAAGCACTGGACAGCCCCCCGAAGTCATAACCGGGAAGGAACAGCTGGTGCGGCTTCTCCTTCTCATGGTATGTCAGGGCTGAGAATCATCATAGGGGGCGGAGCATGGCGGGGAAGGCGTGTCACATTAAACCTGTGAGTGGGGGCCTACATAGGCTCTATATGTTAAACATACGAGCGGAGGGTGCACAGACTGAACCCAGACGCCAGCAGGCTACCATTCCATTTATTGTACGGCGGCTACGGCCATATGTCTCAAACGCTGATTTGGCCACTATCATCCATGCCTTCATCACCTCTAGACTGGACTACTGCAATGCACTTTACGTGGGGCTACCCTTGGTTACGGTCCAGAAGCTGCAGCTGGTGCAGAATGCAATAGCCCATCTCCTTATGGGGAAGCGCCATTGTGAGCACATTACATCAGTGCTCCGTTTTCTGCACTGGCTGCTTATTGTCTTCCGGGACCGATTCAAGGTGTTGGTGTTGACCTATAAAACCCTAAACGGCCTAGGCCCTACATACCGTTAGGGGAGATCATGAGAGGGTTTCAGGGCATGCAGTGTCATCAGTATGCTGATGACACTCAGCTCTACCTCTCTTTTTCCATCGATCCAGGCCATGCAGTCTTCTTATTTTCCCAGTGCCTGTCAACTGTGGGGGCTTGGATGAGGTTGAGCCATCTGCAATTGAATCCTGACAAGACGGAGATGATGTTGGTGGGTGAGGGCTTGGGGGGCCTGGGTGTAGTTGAATCTCCTCTTGTTGGAGGGGTTCGCCCTCCCATGGTCTCTCAAGTGCGGAGTCTGGGTGTGCACCTCGATTCACGGCTCAGCTTGGAATCTCAGGTTGCGGCTGTGGCGGGGAGTGCGTTTCGGCAGTTACATCTTGTCCGGCGGCTTCAGCTGTATCTCTCAGACTCTGACCTCGCCACCGTCATTCATGCCTTCATCACCTCTAGTCTGGATTACTGCAATGCTCTTTACTTGGGGCTTCCCTTGTTTTTGGTCCTGATGCTGCAGCTGGTGCAGAATGCCGCGGCCTGTCTCCTTATGGGGGCGGGCCTCATTGAGCACATGACACCAGTGCTCCGGGCTCTGCACTGGCTGCCTATAAAGCACCGGGCTAAGTTCAAGGTGCTGGTTTTAACCTTTAAAGGCCTTCATAGCCTGGGCCCCGCTTATCTGCGGGACCGCCTCACGTCCCATGTGCCTGTGCACCCTCTGAGATCCTTTTTGGAGCCTTTTTGGAGGTTCCCCAGGCGAGGTGGGTGGTCATTGATGTTAGAACTTTTTCAGTGGCTGCCCGTGCTGTGGAATTCGCTCCCAGAGAGGCTCGGTTGACCCCCACCCTCCTGTTATTTTTATGTTTATGTAAGAACTGGCTGTTCCGCAGGCTTTCGGCAAGGGGGTGGGGGGTTGTTTTCCTGCACATATGATACATTTAAAACTTTTTAAATTGTTTTATCTTTGTTGTTCGCCGCCCTGAGCTGCCCTATGGGCAGGAGGGGCGGGGTAGAATAAATAAATAAATACCTGCAGGACCACCTCATGCCTTGGGCTGTGGTGTGGCCCCTGCAGTCAGCTGGAGGCATCCGACTCCAAGTCCCCTGGGTGGCAACGATGGGGAGGGTGTTCTTGGTGGCCGCTCCTAGGCTGTGGAACTCCCTCCCGACTGAGGCCTGCCTAACCCTGGATCTTCCTTCTTTCCGAAGACAATGTAAGACCTGGCTGTTCCACCACGTCTTTGGGGAGGAAGACGTAAGCGTGCGCGCGTGTGTGTGTTCAGTTCCGCTCTTTTAATGAGCTTATAGTTTTAATAAGTTTTAAGTTTTATAATTGTTTAAAATGTATTTAACTATGTTGTGAGCTGCCTAAGCTGCCACTGTGAAGAGGAGGGAGCGGGCTATAAGTACACGGAAATAAATAAACAAATAAATAAAGTTGGCTTGGGAGTGACTCATAAAGCTTGACTTATTACAAGTGTAATCTTTGGCAGTGATCCGACAGTGGGATGGTGGTTAAAACCAACGTATCTTTAATGAAACCCTCTGTAAATGATAATCACGTCAAAGCAATTACTATGGGAGTTAATGGCCCACAGAGACAGGGTCAAGCGAAAGGGAAGATTAACATTTCCAAGTAATTATGTATTTAATTAGCAGCAATCATGTTCATGTTGGGAAAGTCCTACATTTTCCCAGTGTATGTTGCCATAATGGATCCCTAACCTCCACATCTGTCATCAAACCATCATCATGTTGTGGGTCCCATCCCCAGCCCCCCAGGTTTCATTCACTCTTTTTGGTTTAAGACTTGCCTTCACCAAAGATAGAGATTACAACAGTGACAACGTATCAGAAACACTATCAATGAACACCCGACACTTTCCTTGCATCGGAAAAGAAAACAGTCCTACCAACAATGGCCTAGTCATTAAATTACCCAACAGCCATTAACATTAAGATTGACTGTTTATTCCCCAAACAGGGTAACTACTAGCGGTAGAATGTTCCAGGCTCTTCACAGCCTTGCTTCCTGCTATCTTTCTGCACTTGCTTCCTATCACATCCCCATCTCCCACAAGCAGCTTTGTTCCTCCTCTGTCACTACCCTCATCTGTCCTCGAGCCTCTTACTCTTTGAAACGGGTACCTAATTTAGTATATGTGGGTAATACACACATTTTAGAGTACCAAGTTGGGTATTCAAAGGGCTACCTGATCTCTGATCAGGTACCTGGTTACCCCAAAAATTGGTGATTTCCAGTACCAATTTACCAGTTACCAACTGAATAATCAGGCAGAAAACCAGGACTGGAAGTTGATATTCTGGGACATCGGGTACCCTAAATTTCTGAATCAATTTAGGTACCGAAATTCAGCAGGCATACCCATTTTTGTGGGTACTTGCTTCAGCTCTAGTATTCACCCCTTCACTGATGCTGCCCTCTCATGCCTGGAACTCCCTGCTTGAACATATTCACTCTGCTCCCTCCCAACGTTCCAATCCCTCCTGGAAGCCTACCCCTTCTGTCAGACTTTCCCTCGCTTCTCGTCTCCACAGGCTGCGCACTAATGAGACCAGTGCTCCAAGTACCCAAACTAGGAACATCAGCTCAGATTCTTTCTCCACTTGGGGACGTTCCAGCAGGGTCCTCAGTTTTACCTGGCTCTCCATGGAAAGGAAAATTGTCTGATCTGGTATCTAGTAGAACTTCCAAATGGTTCAGGAATTGTGTTAGTGTCAGATGGCTCTTTTCCTGTTCACAAGAAAGCCGTGAACTTCCAGACATAGGACTGTCTTCTTCACAAGGATTTCTCCCTGGAAACTCGAAGATGCTCTCACCAGGATGTCATCAACGTAGGGGTAAATGTGAAGATGATAGTCCAAAAGGCAGTGCCCTGAATTGGTAGTGTCTGTCCCCATAGATAAACTGGAGGAAGCTACGGTGCGATGGGCGAATGGGAATGTGGAAGTCCACCACTCTCAAATCTGCTGATGCCAGGAAGTCTCCTCTCTGGAGTACCTAGAATGGGGTGGAGGATCTCAATCTTGAATTTTCTTTTCTGATGCTTGTTTAAGGACTTGAAGTTCAGAATGGCCTGTACATCGCCAAACGTTTTTGGCACCGTGAAGAAGGTGGAGTAGATACCTGTGCATTTTTTATCTAGGTACTGGCTCTATTGCCCCAATGTCCACTAGGTGTCTATAGCCTTTACAGTGGTTTGGTACTTTACGATATCCTTGGAATCTGGTGACTGAAAGAACCAGTCCCTCGGGGGGGGGGGGGAAGGAGGGAGAGTTGCCAGTCATGTTGAGGACTGGCTGGCTTGCTGCCCCCCGGACTGCTGTTTCCTGTAAGAAGACTGGTTGAACTGGCCCCTCTTACGCTGTCCTTTGAATCTGTCAGAGCGATGATCTCTCAGAGACTGATGCCCCCTTTGGTCCCTATAGTAAGATCTGGGGCGAAAGTACTGCTTCAGAGTTATGGCTTGAGTGGTGGCTCCTGTTTCTTTGTGGGCTCATTAGTCAGGGCCTTGTCCATTGCTTCTCTGAATAACTTGCCTCCCTGGAAGCTGGCCCCCCACTAGGACTGACTTAGAGGAGACATCTACCTTCCACTGTCTTAGCCACACAGATCGCTGTGCCACAACACTGGTGGGCCTGGCCCTTGCATTAAGCTGAACTGCATCTCGAGTGGCATCTCAGTGGCAGCTGGTGGGTTTCAAGGCTGGTGGGGTGCAGGGTGGACCCTAGCTAATGGTAGGTGGAGCCTAACCCAACTTTGAAATTAATATGGAAATTTACAGTCTCTGTTCTCCATCTGTTAAAAAGAGCTCTAAAAATGGGAAAGTGTGTGTGTCTCCCTGTGTTCTCCTCATCTTTGTCCTTAGATTGTTGCCTGCTGGACCAGGGACCCGTCAACAACAACAACAACAACTGTAAAGCACCAGCCGTACACTGCTGGTGCTATAAATACAGACAATATTAAGGGAGAAAAACAGCAAGGGGACTGACCAAGTCCCTATGGCCATTTAAAGAAGAGCCAGAGGCGCTGCCCAGTTCCAGCTGTTGGGCTCAAAAGCAGTGCACCACACAGCAAGCTAAAGCAAACCATCTTGATTAATTTAAGTTTGTTCAACAAAGAAAGCCACAACCAAAAAAACATGCGAAGTGCAGAAAAACCCAACAAGTTCTAAAATGCACACCATAAATGCTGCATCCCCAACCATGCTGCTCTGGGTAAAAGCCAGCTTCTGCAGCCAGACAAGCAGGGTAGAATAGCCAAGAAGCCATTAGTCAACATGTGGCGGGCATTCTTGCAGAAAAAACCCCAGCCACATCCCACCGACACAAAACTGCAAGGAACCATTTCAAAATACACTGCAAGAAAATTCAAGGAAAATAATTTGAGGAAAAAAAGAAAAACCCTTCCACCAATCCCAGCCCCGCCCTACCCCCCACAAATTAGAAAGCAAAGCAGAAAATATATTTTAAAGAAGAGTTAGAGACAGCTCAGCCATGTCCCGTTCCAGTTGTTGGGCCCACAAGCAGTGCAGCATACACACCACACAGAAAGCAAAAGCAAACCATCTTCAACTTCCTCAAGGATCAAATCACACAGAAAGGGGGACAAAATTCAAAGGGGCTGCCCTGTCACAAGCAAGCAACGCCATGCCCTCATGCATGCACTCAGTTTGTCCCAGCCCACACAAAGCCAAGTCCCAGGCAAAAAGGGACAAAAGAAGACACAATCGTGACAATCAGAGAGACTAAAAAGAAAATTATTTCCAGCAGCCGCCCAGGCCAGCGGGGACAGGAGTGGGACAACAAACTAACAACCACCAATGGAAAGGTGTGTAATAAAAAGACTATGGGCTGGAGGGTTTCCTCATGCTTTATTTAGTCTATCTATTGTCCAGACTCCAGCCTGTTTTGAATCTCTCTCATAGCGGGTCTTGAAATGACATTTGAAAGTAATACTTTTCCAGGCATGGATGGTGCCATAAATAACCCCTGCAGTTATGCCCCCTCTTTAGCAGAAAAGTATTGCTATTACTCCAGGGCATGTGGAATTAACGTTGGACAGTCAGTCAGGTAACGATTTAGAATCTTGAACAACTTTTCAAAGTCCAGTTTTTAGGTGAAAACTAGGGGTGTGCACCAGGCCCCCATGTTGTTTTTGTAAGTTATTCAAAAATGTTGATCAGTATTGATATCTGTATTGATATTATCGATACCGGTACCATTTCAAACAAAGATTTTATTTTTGGTATCGGTATCGTTTCCCGTGCACAACTATTATTTATCTAAATCTAAGTGAGACAGGGAAAGGGAAAATGAAATCTAATCAATTATCTATATAACTATTCTAATCTAATCTATATCTCTATAATATATATCTATATCTAATCTATACTACCTATCTATATATAATGTACAGGGGGGAGAAGCGCAGGGAAAGGGAGAAGGTAAAATGGAGGGTATGAGGAAAGAAAGGTATTGGTGGTAATACAATGAGGGCTAGGGAGGATTTTTTGTGTGCAAGCACCACAGTTCTGTAAACACAACCTGTCAAGCAGAGCTCTCACAGAACAGAGAAAAAGCCTGGCCCTCCCATTATAAAGGGTTGCAGTGCCCTCCTCCAGAGCCTTTTGTTATTGCAATAACGAAAATGTTTGTTATTGTAATAACAAAAACAACATGCACACTCCTAGTGAAAACAGACATACACCTTAGCACACTTGAACACCACTTAAACACTGGTTTAAAATTTCATACGCATGTTGCAGGGCTACATAGAGCACCAGTTCAGCCCTGCAAGTACATGGGGGTCTTTTATTGGGAATAAAGTTGGTTCAAGACAAGTAGGAATTTGGTTTTTAAAATTAGCTTGATGAAGGAAGCTGAGTGGACTTGGCAAGCACTGGAAAACAGACATACACCTTAGCACACTTAAACACCACCACTTAAACACTGGTTTAAAAATTCTTATGCATGTAGTTGGAGAAAAGCCTTCTTCTAGGTATTTTAGATTTGCTGGGGAACTTGGGGCAGACTTGGATCTTTTCCATTCTTTCTTTCCATAACATGGGGGTCTTCTCTTGGAAATAAAGTTGGTTCAAGACAAGCAGGAATTTGGTTCTCAACTTGGCTTGATGAAGTGGAGTCCATGTACAGAATCAGATTAAGTCCATGCAGCTGAGCAGCAGCAGGCTATGGGCAGATTCCCTTCACCAGCCAAGAGCAACAAGAAGTTCCTCCTTCCTTCCAGTTCCTCCCTCACCAGCACCCTCCCCCACCCTAGACAACAAATTTTACAAAATAAGTTAACATACACAACAGAGCAGCAACTCATGTGAAATTAATAAACTGATGATATGACTGTCTTGTGAGTCATCCCAATCCCATCCCACAATCCCCTCCCCCGAAACAAAGCCAAGCAGCCCCATGTACTTATTATAATATGCACAACACAGCAGCAACTCATCATGTACATGTGAAATTAAATAAATTAATGATTGTCTTGTGAGTCACCCCAATCCCATCCCACGACACCCTTCCCCAAACAAAGCCAAGTAGCCTAATGTACTCACCCAGCACGCAGGCTGCTAGCATTGAAGGACTCCAGCAACGAGGAATGACTGGAAGAACTATTCAATGAATTCCTGCCCCAGTGCTGCTACAGCAGCACGCAGTCTATGTCCCTTGGGGGACAGATACAGAGGCCAGGGGGAGGGGGGAAGCAGGCCAGGCTGCAGGCAGGCAGGAACTGGCCAGGCTACAGCGCATACACCCTCTCACTCTCAGAGTGACCACCCACCACACACACAAAAATGGCACCAGGAGAAGAATTAATGTGCTATGCAGCAGCAGCAGTAGCCCCACCCAGTCCCAAACATGTGAGAAGCTGAGGCTGGCTGAAAACAGCCCGCGCAGCACTCACTAAACGTCAGCTGCAGAGCCTGCCCCTTCCCCGCTGCAGCTGCAGTTCCCTGCCATGCGCACACTCACCAATCTAAGACTGGCACCCAGATAGCTTTTAAAATAGCAGTGTTTTCCCTCCATAGGGGCCTATGAAACTGCCCCCAGTGATGAATAGCTAGAATTGCTGTTCCCCATTGCCTGTGCTAGGACGGAGTTCCCAGACGCCCAAAGAGCATTTCAATGAAAAATGTCCCCTAAAGGTGTCCATATGATCCACAGCGCTGTTTGCTTCCTTCTAGTCTGCCCCCCAGCCCCACCCAGTGAGCGAGTCAGTGCTGGCTTGCTTGGCTCCTCCTCCTCCCAGCTCCAGAGCAGCTGCTTCACTCAAACAAACTTGCACATGTGCAGAAGGTCGCGCATGCGCAGTTACCCAGTGTGGCCCCCCCCCACACACTCGGACGCGATTGCAAAATCCAGCAGCCAGAGACCAGCAGCGCTTCTGTGAGCGCGGCCAGTCCGCACGGGGGCAGATCATCGAACTGAAGAGGCTCAGTGAGCCTTAAGTAATCATCACTTTCTGGGGCTGGCGTCAGGAGGGACAGTGCCCCTGATGCTGTAGGGGGCCCACCGTGTCCTTGGCGAAGGCTGAGGTCAGCTGGTTGAAATCTTCTCTCAGCTCTTTACCTATGGGCAGCAGACTTAGGAAAGAAAGCAGGTAGTAGTTGGGCACCTGCCTCCCTAGACAGATCAGCACTGCCTCTGCTGCTGCCTCAGAGACTGCCAGACTCACCGCAACCGTGCACTTGAGCTCTGGGTGCTGACAGGGCTCCGGGAGCCCATAGAAGTTCCAATGCTTTCTGTGTTGTGCCCTCCCCAGCTGGGGACTGCTGTGGTGTCCCACCGGCATGGGTTTATTTATTTTTTTATTTTCACTATTTATACCCCAAGTCTCCTGCCTAGGCAGCTCGAGGCAGCTTACAAAAGTTAAAATATTAAAAATATGTATCAAATACATAAAACGGAGGCATAAAAGTAAGAAGAAAATAAAACCCCAATCCTCCCCTCCCACCCTCACCCCCCTCCCTCACCAAAGGCCTGGCTGAACAGCCAGCTCTTGCACTGTCATCAAAATGAGGGAAGGTCCGGGGCCATCCGGGCCTCCACAGCCTAGGTGACACCACCGAGAACGCTGTCTCCATTGTTGCCCCCCGCACCACCCAGGGGACATCAAGAAGGGCGCTCCCGGCGGACTGCAGAGGTTGACCCAGGGCACGGAGAGTGAGACGGTCTCGCAGATAGGAGGGGCCCAGACCATATAGGGCTTTAGAGGTAAGCACCAAAACTTTGAATCAGGCCCGGAAGACTATCGGCAGCCAGTGCAAAGCTTGGAGCACTGGTGTAATGTGCTCACAGCGACCTCCCGGTAAGGAGAGAGGCTGCCTCATTCTGCACCAGCTGCAGTCTCCGGACCATCACCAAAAGTAGACCCACATAGAGCGTGTTACAATAGTCTAATCTTGAGGTGATGAAGTCATGGAGACAGTGGCCAGGTTGGAGTCCGAGACATACGGCCGAAGCCGTTGCACCATGTGCAACTGTCGGAAATCACTCCTCGCCACAGTCTCAACCTGGAAATCCAGGCAAAGCTGCAGATGGAGGAATACCCCCAGCTTCCGAACCTGAAAGACCAGTGGGTGATGAATCCCATCAATGATGGGGGGCATTGCACCCACTGCCTTTCCCCACCAACATCACCTCCATCTTGTCAGGATTTAGTTTCAGATGGCTCGCCCTCATCCAATCCCCCACAGCCACCAGACATCGGATAAGCACTGAGACTGCCGGGTCTGGGTCGGATAAAAGAGAGGTAGAGCTGGGTGTGATCAGCGCACTGATGATGGGTGATGAGGACACCGCACCCCATACCATCTCACAACCTTGCCAAGTGGTTGCATATACACGTTGAACAAGAGAGGGGACAGAATAGAGCCGTGCAGAACTCCACACGAGGTCCCGGGGAGAAGATGAACAATCCCCCATCACCACCCGCTGAGTTCTTCCAGCCAGGAAGGGGTGGAACCATTCGGAACGATTCAAGAACGGTTCTGCCCACCCCGGCATAGTCCCACAGGCAAGTCACCAGCATCTCATGATCAATGGTATCAAATGCAGTCAACAGATCTAATAGGATTTGTTTCCACCTGTAGCCACCATTCCTGGGCTGCCAGCTTGGGGGGCTAGGCGTCAGTGGTCTAGACACAGAGAGAAAAGGTGCAAAATCACCAAGCGCGGCACCGCCAAAAAACTCTGCTGCTGGCTCATCTCCCTCTCATGTAACTGCAGGGATCAGGAAGAGTGGTCCCCTGGGGACAGACTCCCACCCCTACTAAAGGGGTTTCTTCAACATGGCTAAGCTAAGGGAGGGAGGGAAGATCCCCCTAGACCCCTGTGCCCCAGCCAACGGCCCCCAACTCCACAGAGGCGGCAGGGGTGGAGGAGCAGACCCCAGGCAAAAGGGGGGAAAGGAACAGAAAGAGAAAGGAAAACCTATGGCTTGGCTAGTTCTAAAAGCCCAGATTTCTGCTCTAAGGAAGGCAGGAGCAGACTAGGAAGCTGAGGAAGGATGGCTCCTCTTTCTCAAAGAGGCTGTCAATCTTTGATCCTGCCTACTGCAAGTGAGGAGGGACAACCCCATCAGTCCAGGCTGCCCACTCTGCGCTGGGAGAAAGAAATTTAACTTCTTTCACTCCTGTACAGGTATTTTGTACTCCTATAGAAATTATACAAAAAATACATTGGAAAAACATTTCCCCAAGTTCCTCACCGATGCTGCTTCTATTGTCCTATCCTACAGGGTCCTCCTCCCCTATAATTAATTAAGCTACAAGTTATTTCATAAGCATGTGCACCTGTGACTTCTCAACTTCATGAATGTATCCCTCTCTCTCCCCATGTTCCTCTCTCCCTTGTTACCCCCTCCCATGTCCAGTCTAGATTTTAAGTCCCTCGGGGCAGGGACCTGTCTCCGATCATAACTGTTTGGCACCAGGAACACTGCTGGAGTAGTAAAAATAATAAAAAATTATTACAGTTGCAAAATTTAGCACCTGAAAGTTAGAAAATATCAACTCTGAATACTCATGTAGCCTCAATTCTGTCTCCTTGTGGTGCAGTGATGATACTACTACTACTAATCAATCATTTCTATAGCACTAGTAGGCATACACAGCACTTTACAGTGTCACAGACTTGAGGCTTACCATCTAAGAAGGACAAGGGTGAGGGGAACACAGGGAGAGACAGACAGACAGACAGACAGACACATTCCCATTTTACAGATGGGGAACTGAGGCTGAGAGGTTGTGACTTGCCCAAGGCCACCCAGTGAGTTCATGGCTAGGGCAGGATTTGAACCCTGGCTTCCCAGGACCCAAGTCCAGCACCTTATCCACTGTACCACACTAGCATTGATAGAGACAGGGACACTCTGGACAAAACAGCATGTAAAGACCGTATCACAGTTCACACACACAATTAAGGTTTCAAGAACGTTGTAAAAGTGATATTTTCCAAGGTCCTAATTGCTTGACTTACAGTATATGTCCAGTTTACTAGTCTTTTCAAAAACAGAAAACAGGAAAACATTCGGCCCCATGCAGCTGTAGAAACCCTATTGCTCATCTTTAGCAGGCTTTAAACTCTGAACCTTCCGTATTGCAACATAAGAGTAAAGGCTACTGTGCCAGAAAAGGAGGAAGGGTTCTAAGATCAGGTATTGAGTCTAAAGGGGATTCCAGTCCCGCTTGTTCCTTGGTTTAGAAACGGTGGATACTCCTGCACCATGTCATGCTGTTATATGGGATAACAGACCACTGTTAACACAGTGATGGGCCTGGGATTTGGGGTTGAGGAAGCCTGTCCCAAGTAACGTGCAGGAAAGAGCTAATCCTTCAATAGGGGCTTGATCATTACATTGAGATCTCACCTGTAGATGCTGACATATCCCATCTTTAACAAACCAGCACCCTGAGAAAATGGTATCCCTTGTGAATCTGTTCATTTAATTAAGGGGAAAAAAAAAAAAAAAAAAAAAAAAAGACAGCCTGCCTTTAAAGCAGGGGCAGGGAACTTCAAGCCCAAGGCCCAAATGTGACTCACTGCTAGTTTTTATGTGGCCCCTTTTCAGTTGCTGAATCTGGCCCCTGGATGCAGTTTTTAACCCCTAGCACTGGAAGACTGAGCTCAGCGGAAGGGAGCAGAGACAAGGACATGTTCACAAGGAGAAGGGACAGATCCACGATCAGGAACCTCTGAGTGCACATCTTAAATACTTTAATCCCCAACTTCTACGTGGCTCTTGGAACACGTGCCAATTTTCAGAGTGGCCCCTGGGAGGGAAAAGGTTCCCCGCCCCTGCTTTAAAGTAATTTTTAAAAAACACTTACCGTGCCTTCAGTGGGGTTCTGCTTTTCCGCTAACTTGCTCTCTCCGGAGCTCTCCTCTTCCGATTTCTGTTTTAGGAGAGAGGATGATTTTTTATTTTTAAGCAAGTGTTTCAGCAGTTCATTCCCAGCTTCCCCTTTCGGTGTGGGAAGGTTGGTCGGCTGGGATGGACTCTGTGAAGAAGAGGCAGCGGCAGGGTTTGGTGTGGCTTTATCTTCTTCCACTTTAATACCACTTTGATTCTCCATCTTCGACTCAGACTGACTAGGGCACTGATCAGTGTCTGCCTTTTCCAGTTTAATTTCCTGGATGCTGGGAAGAGCATCTGCCTTGACCGTGTCCGCCTCAGGGTTTACACTTGATTTTTCAGGCAATTTATTTTGTGGCAAGCCGCTCTTGGAGATCTGACCTTCTAGCTCTAAAGACGACTGGGTCTCTGCAGCTTTTGGAGTGGATGATCGCTGTAGCTCCACTGACACTGGCTCACCTGGATGATGAGCAGGGGTGCTACCTGTTGGGGTAGAGGTAGGATCTGAGATGGCTGGAGTTGGGGGTGCAGTTATATCAGAATGTGGAGTTGAAGGAGTTTTTACTGACTCTGCGTCATCATCCTTTTTCTTTTTTCGTGCTCTTTTCTTTTTGCCTTTCTCCTCTGGAATGATATCTGAATACAGCTGAATGAGAGACTGATTCGATCCAGGGAAATTGGTTGAATGGGGCATGGTGGTGTCCTGGCTGCTGCTGGTTATGGAAGGGGCTGAAGGCAGACTGGGGGCAAATGGAGGTCTGACTTGGTTCTGCGGAAAGCTGGTCCCGGAGATACTACCGTGGGGATGCTTAACAGGATGAAAGCTGGGACCTCCCCCTGGCCCTGAAGGGGGTTCGGGCCCAAAAGGTCCCACTGGTCTTCGCTCGCTGCTTTGCATAAAAGTTGCAGAGGGTGGCGAGTTCACAGGCCCCTGCTGCAACATTTGTCCCATTTGCTGCTGCTGATGCTGTGGAGACTGCTGGAGAGGTTGCATGAAATCACAAGGGAGCTCTGAATTGAAGAAAGGAATTTGAGACAAAGGAGGTCTGGTATTTAACTCGGACCCTATCATGCTATGCTGTTCCATTTCCATCCTCTGCTGCAAAGCTCTCTGCCGATCCACTTCCTGCATGAGCTGGATTCTCTGCCTTTCCTGCTGCTCTCGTAAGCGCTCCTTGCGTTCCCGTTCTTGAAAGCTCTCGCTGAATGGGTTATTGTCATCAAACTCAACCCGCGGGGGTGGCCCCGACTGCACGTTTGCGCTGGAACCCGACACAGAAGCTGGCGCTCCAGGATTCATTGGCAACGGAGTCATTGGAGGCTGCATCCTTGGCGCGTTGAGTGGGATGTGATTTGGAGGGGTGTTGGAAGGTTGCCAGCCAGGTACGTTTGGCATTCTAGCTGGATTGGGCTGCCCGGGAATAACTGCGTGTTGCTGATGCTGAAGTGGCTGCAGAACCATGGGGAAGTTTTGCTGACTCACTGCTGGCGGCGTTCCTCCTGGGACCACGGATGGCTGAGGCTGGACCCCTGGCATTATAGGACGGGGTGTCATCCCGCACTGATGCTGCTGCTTGATGCGATACTCCTCAATAAGCTCAGCATGCTCCTTTTGTTGTTTTCGAATCTGCAATTGAAACAAGTCATTATTCACGGCTCCAACCTTCTTGTAGGCTTATGACCTAATAGAACTAAAATATGCAGTATGGGCAACAATAAAAATGATCTCTAATGGAAAAGGCGTTTTGGAGATTAGGTATTTGACATTAAGGGCACGAGTGTAAATAAGCTTAATGTGTTTCATTAGTATTAGAACATATTAAACTTATTTACACTCTTGCTTCATACTGTCAAATAGCTATAAACCTTCTCTACCTATTGTCCATAATCATTAGTGAGTAGATCACATACAGCGCTGAAAACCAGAGTAATAAGGGGCTGTGTTTCATAAACCAAGCTGGTAACTATTAGCTAAATTACATAGGCCTAGAAAGCTGCAAGGAAAGTGGAATATACAGGCACCAATGAAACAGTTGATAAATGGCAGCAAGATATAGTTTCAAAATGTTTTGTATCTATATACAGTAAAAACACTTTCATTTGTCAAGCGGTGACTGGTTATGTTTTTCTATGTTTTCCCTCTATTGATAGGAAAAATCCAATTTAAAAAATCCTTTTAAAAACAAATTTTAACAAGGTTAAGGGGGCCCTTTAGAAACAGGTTATGTTGATACACCTTCTGAATTCAATTTTCTTATGCTGCTTTCCACCAGCCACTTAAGACTGCAATGGGGCTACTCTGGAGTGGGTGGTTTGTCGACTGCAACCAATGGCAATAAGGAGTGCGAGCTTGGTCCCGTAGGGTTTGAAGTGTTTGCAAGGTTTTAACTGCAGTCAGGTATTGTATTGTGATAGACATGACTAACTACACCTTGAAGATCACTGTGCTCAACACTACTGCCCATTTCAACAAAGTGTTTAACCACAAACCGAACTTTAAACCAATTCTTAAATCATCTCTGAAATCACAAAATCACAGAGTTGGAAGGTACCTCAGAGGTAATCTAGTCCAACCTTCTGCTCAGTGCAGGAAATCCGCAGCTACCGCATCTCCAACAGATGCCCGTCCAGCCTCTATTTGAAAGCCTCCAGTGACGGAGAGCCCACCACCTCTCTAGGCAATTTGTTCCACTGACCAACAGTTCTTACCATTAGGTAAACCAAAATCTGCTTTCTTGTAAATTGAGCCCATTATTTCTAGACTTGCCTTCAGGGGCGAGAGAGAGCAAGTCTTTCCATCATCTCTGCGACAGCCCTTCAGGGAGTGGAAGCCGGTTATCATGTCTCCCCTTAGTCTTCTCTTCTCTGTTTAACTACTTTGTCTCCATCTCTTACATTTGGGACCAACACGGCAACCACACTCTCTGTTCAGCACATGCTTAACTTTAGCCCCATTGACCTTAATTGCAGTTAGGTATGTACTTAAAAGTTAAGCATTTATTTTAAGTCTTTTGGTGAACAGGGGCATAGGCTCTTGGTAAGGAGTTAAGTTCCTAAATAACACTCAGCATGCACTTGATTCCTCCTAAAAACTATTTAGTTTGCTACTTCTTGTTCACCACAAATTTATTCTTCTACAAAGATAATAGAAAATGCTAATTTCAGTAGTATAATGGATTAGTTCATTCAAACACTAAAATGTAAAATAAAAATAGCACACAAGAGTTTATCACAAAGCCAAGGGTTCACTGCAAAGTCACCAAGCAGTTCTGGTGATATGAAAAAATGTTGAGAGCGTGTCTTCAGTCACCAGATACCTTTCGTAGGAAATCTAGTCCAAGAGCTGTTTATTTTTTTATATTCACAGTGGGCCTTTATAGGCCCCAGCTTTCCCCAATACAGCTACAGCCCCCTTCCCAGGGCTTAAGCTCCCTCTTCCCAAACTCCTTTTACAGTTTTTTCTTTCAATATTGCAAATACAGTATGGGGCTGAGCCTCTCCAGAGTAAGTGGTTTGTGGATCTCAGCCTCACATTTTTATTTATTAGCAATCTGAAAAAAATGAAGTCTTGTATCTCCCCTCACACAACTGTTACCTGTTCTAGCTGCTTTTGGACCATACTCTGTTGCTCAGTAACGTGCTTAAGTTGTTCTGCATCTTCCTCTGGGAATTCACGGCCAGCTTTTTTGGCAGTGCGCTGTTTTGCCGAGAGGGCTTTTTTTGATTTTCTGTGTGCTCCAATCTGCTCTTCAAGGTATTTCTGCTGCATTTGAAGAAGTTGTTGTGTTTCTTGCAACCACTCTTCATATTGCTTCCTTTGCGAATCATCTGGGAGAGGAAATAGTAGATAATTAACGCATCTTTCCCTTTATGTACTAAGGTATCTAGTTTTAACTAGACTTTTCCCTTGTATTTTATTGCTATGCGAGACTGTTTTAATTCCTAGGTGCAGTACAAAAATTGATATCACAGCATGCCTAAAAAGACATCTCAGCTTCAAACAAAATCAAAGCCCACAGAACGTTCCAGGGGAAAAACTAAATACTTACACTTACCCCACCTTCCAACCACCAATTCCTTCCATTCCTCACCCAGGCCCTTCTGCAGAATGTGCCTGGGAGAACAGGCACGTTTTGTAGTGTGATTTGCACACCACCCAATCTGAGCTATTGTGGTCCAAGCAGGGACAGATGTTGAAAAGCCCAAGTGTTCCTCACCACTATTCCCCATGTGGTGACAACATGCATCGAGAAGCAGTCTCCCAAGAGCTATGACCGTTATCACTTAGAATTTAACACAGCACACACACACAAAAATCTACAAAGAAATCTCTCCGATTGGAACTGTAACAGTAGCATTACATCTTTTCATCACAGAGAACAAAGTTGTTTTTTTCCTTGGGAAAAACATAAAAATTGGGAGTTTTCCTAAACTAAAAATTAGATCTATCACCTCACAATACAAATTCCCATACAGATCAAACAATTTCTTATTGGGGCTATGTGAAAGCTAAGTTAACATTTATTTTATTATTCTGCCAATGTGAGCAATGCTAATTGATCTGAGACTGATAGCATAAAAATTCGAAGTGCCATCAATTTCTCTTTTCCTTTGATTTTTTTGAGGTTGTATTTTTTCTTTCCTTAAAATGTCTGAGTAAATTTATGTAGAAACTGTTTATTGTTTTAATTGCTTGTGTTTAATCTTTTGTTAGGAGTTAATGTATCAAGTAGCAATACTTTTTAATCTTGAAAAATATATTCTGAAAATAATTTATCTGTGCGCGGAATAATACTAAGCTTTTAAGAATAAAGCACCAAGTTCAAGATCACACTCAATAAATTAGGAGATTTATACTTACTAACAAAACCAGGACCAAAATTTGGTGGATTTGGCCTAGAAATCTGAGGTGTTAAGCTTCCATCCTAAAAAAAACCCAGCAAAACGCAGAAGCAAAATTACTAAATCATAAGAAACCAAATAGCCACACCACTTTGAAATATAGCTACAGCGGAAGCATTATTTTTGTTTGCATTACCTGAGCGATTGCTTGCTGTATAAGATTCTGGCCTTCTCCACTCTGTGTTCCTGTCACTGGCTGACCCATAAAAGAAAACCTATGGATAGGTGAAGATAAACTATTAACTGATTTATTTATTTTTATTTATTTATTTAAAATGGTGGTAGCAGTAGCAATGTTTCAGATGATTTTGATCTGAAGTAAAACATCCAAATGTTTTACAGAAAAACTGGAACTGATGAAACTTAAGTATTTTCTAACTTGGAAAAAGGTTTTATCTGATGCATGCACCACTTTTTAATCAGCTCAAATTTTTGTGTCTTTTAATTTATAAGAGCAAAGTTAGGAATAATTTACTTGCATAAAGTAGGGATTACCAGTTTGGGTTTGTTAAGGATGATAATTTATACAACAGGGGATTAAAAAAAAAACATAAGACAAATGACTAACTAAATTTCTCTTGTGCTTATATTTTACATATTAGGTGTAGGCATATGTGTGCAGATACACCATGGTGGTCACAAGGATATAGAAAGAAACAGAGCGAGCAGATAGTATGCCAGATGAAAATCAAGCACTAGAAAGCAATAATAAAAGCAACCCAAGAGACCTTAACTGCCATAAGATTATGCTTCAACAGAAGGAGAGGAATTGTTACATGGGACATGGATCTCAGATCATGTGTTTCTTGTATTATAACTAGTTCCTTGCATAGTATCTAGATGCAAATGGGGGGCAAAATACAGCAGGGTGCCATATAAGTGTACCTACAGTTACCCATCCACTTACAAAGTGAGCTGTTACAATCTGCACCAGCCCCAAGGAAATCATCATGTTCAAATAATCTAGCTTGGAAGAGGCAAAGGCATCAATAATTGGGGTGAAGTTTGCATTACTCACAGCTCATTCTATTGATCTTCTAAGGGAAACGGCAAAGACCCAGGAATGGACAGAAAACTAGAAAGCTGAGTTAACAAGTCTAGGCTTTATGCCACCCTTTTCATTCATATATCTCAAAACTCTCCATAAAAGGTGTTTATCATTGCACCTAATTTACAGATGGGAAAACCGAGGCAATAGGTAAGAGTCTGACTTGCTCAAGGTTACAGAGAAGATCAGTAGCAGAACAGAATAGTGCTCTTCCCACTGACACACACACAGTCTAGGAAATATTCCCATATTTGCATAAGGAATGGACTAGACAACCGAACTTTTAATAATATTTATGGCTCAGGTTGAACTGTTGTGCTTATCTACATTTTGCTGATGCCACAGCGAACTTAAAAAGAATTTGTTGTCATCTGTTCCACCCGTCATAACCAATGACTAATTACAGCATAGAACTGTTCTAACTAGAATGATCTAGTTAGGTTCTTTGGCCACTCTGAACCAGATGCAGCTTCTACTGTAAATCAGTGTGACCTGAAAGTCCACTCAGAGGAAATATCTATCCAGAAGTCCATTCATTCTGGGGGCTAAGAGAAAGCCATAGTACTCTGGGTAACTTTTAAAAAACAAACCTTAAATAACGGTGTTGTATTAGCCTACCTGTTTATAACCATTGGTGGCATCCCCATATTGTTTTGTGCCATTACTTTGTTGATCCCTTTGAGAGCAACCATTTTTGCTTTCATTATGGGATCAGTGATTGCATCGAAATCTATGAAACAAAAATTGTAAAGGGTGAACATGTTTATTAAATAAAGCTACCAGTATATTGCCTACCCCATTGGAACTTCTGTTAATCTCTTCAGGTTCTAAACACTGAATGCTGCACAGCTTCACTAATATATATTTAACCATATGTATTTAAAAATGATTTCCCCTGCTCTGCTTTGTACTAATTAGTAGCTATTAAGCAAGCTTGAAGGTTCTTTAAGAAACTCACAATTCAAAAAGTATTTCAGAAAAAAAAAAGATGGGCAGTGCCTCTTTATAACAATTGCAGTAACATTCAGTGTTACACTGACCCAATAAATGTATCAGAAGGGCTCTTGGTTTGAGAGACTCCAACAAGAGACTAGGGTCAATGTGCGAATTCATTAAATCATAATAGAATTACTGATGCAGACAGCTCCTAGAGCTGCAGAAGTCAACACAAATGATCCCGTTTGCTATGATGAAATAGGATTTGTCTCTATGTATATAAATAAGGCATCCAACTTCAGCAATTAATAGAATTACTGATACTGATGCAATGTTATGAGATTCCAAGAAAAAGGTTCTAGTTATGTCAATATTCAAAAAAGCTCCTGTTATGTCTATAATTCATATAAATTAGTACAGAACATTAATGTGTTGTAACGTGCTTGGAACTCTCTGCCTCTCTCCCTCGTCCATCAGGCTTTCCCCAGAGCCACATCCACACAGACTGCTTGCTGCCCCATCGGTCTGGGTCTCCTCCTCCCCTGTAACTAAGCTAAGCATGTGCACCTGAGACTACTTGACTTCATGGATGCATCATTGTCTCTCCCTAGGATCCCCTCCCACGTTTCCCCTAGATCGTAAGTCCCTCAAGGCAGGGATGGGTGTCTAATAATTGTTCAGTGCCAATGGCTGATGCTTTTTAACAGCTTCGTATTTCACTCATAAAAGAGTAACAAAATCCATACTATGCAGGCCACATTTCAATGCCACAAACGGATTGCAGTTATTAATTTTGAATTTTTATTTTTTTAAAAAGAGGAATGATCATTACATGCTGCACACAAAATATAGAGCCAATTTGGGTGAGTTAATCAATACTTAATGCTAATGATGCTGATGTCAACACAGTACAATATTTGTGATGCTATGTATAAGTGTCTTGGAAAAAGAGATTTCACACATGTGAAATAAGAGGCAGAAGGAGGCTAGTTTCCTGCCTAAGGTCACATAGGCCGTTTTTACACGGACGGCCCATCCCCCTGGTTCTTGGGCAGGTGTGCAGGGGGGGGGGGCTGTCTGTGTAAACGGCCGGCGGTGGATGGGGGGATGGGTGTCCGCTCGGTGTTCGCCCCTGTGAACACTGATTGGGATGGGGGGGGGGGTGCATGCTCCTGCACAACACCAACCTCCACCCATTGCACACCCATCTTTACCAATGGAGCCCTCCAGAAAACCTGAGGAGACCCCCATGGGTGGAGGTTGGTGTGTCCCCGTGTAAAGGGACACACACACACACCGCGCCAGAACACCCATGCTCCTACCCAACCCCATCCTTGTAAAAAGTGCCATAGCAGTTCAGCAGAACTGGGAGCCATGAGTCCTGAGTGAAATCCTGGCTCCACTGTAGTTAACAAAACTCGTACAAGACCCAATCCCCCAAGAGTAACTACCAGTCAAGTTACTCTTTACCACATCAAGAACGAAGTCTCTTCCCTATACCTGTGCGTCCACAGCTCTGGAACTCCCTTCCGCAGGAGGTTCACCAAAGCCCGATCCTGAGCATTTTCCAGATGTAATGCAAGACTGATTTATATGGTCACGCATTTGGTAGGTGGGGATAGGGTCTGGGATGCTGTTTTCAAATGGGGAATTTTAAAATTCTTAGACAGTCTGGGTTCTACAATGATTTTCCCTTATGCATAGACCATGATGATCCTTTGGAAATACCGATAATCTTGGGCCTTTTGAAAGAACAATAGATGACCTAATATTTTATGTATGCTTTCTTATCTGCTCTGAGCCTTCAGGGAAGGGCAGGCTATACACTGAATTAATTATAAATAAATGTAACACCTATGGGGGCAGATGTATATATTATCTATATCTGGTTATTGACTTGACTAGCTCCCAAAGGAACATACGTACCAATATTGGGGAAGAATGGTTCTGATCGCTGACGAATCATGGCTTGCATCTGTCGCTGTTGCTGCTGCTCCTGCCTTTCTTGATCCAAGAGATCCAGCAGAAGAAGTGGCTGTTCCTCTAGCAGAAGAGGCCTCTCCCGGCTTTGGTGCTGCTGGGCTAAAGTTTGAGGAAGTATTATCTGCTGAGGACCAGCTATTCCACTGGGACCAGGGCGGTTTACCACAGACACAGTTTGGTTAGCGGGTTGCCCTGTTCCAAAGCTGTGATTAGATGACTGACCCTGGATAAACGCTGGAGTTACTGTTGACTCCTGGGAGAAGCTGTGGCTTATTCGTGGAACCATGTTCACATTAGACGTTAGTTTGCTTTCTAGGATTTGACCCGTGGGTGCATTTAAGGTTTGTGGAATACCCGACGCATGATTAGTTTGTGTGGCTGGCAAGGACTGAGATGGAGAGCCTAGTGGCCTTAAGTCCGAATTATCTGAACTCTCATTAGCTAGCAAACTTGAAAGAACTGGAGTGGCTCCAGAGATACTGCAAGAACTTATATTTTGAGTAGGCATCTGAGCAGGGCCCTGATCAGCAACATTTGGGCTAGACACAGCTGCTTCCTGATTAGTACTTTTTTGGTCAGGTACTTCTGGATGACAAGGTTGTGCAGAATTATTCTCTCCATCATTTAACTCTGTTTCAGCAGTAAGCTGGGTGCTTGCAGACTCTGCATTTCCATCACTTTTTTCATTTTCAGATTTAGTTTCCTCTACTGAATTTGGGGAAAGCACTTCTGTTTTAATCTCGGTGACCACAGCAGTTTTTTCCAGTGGAGAAAGTGCATGTGCAGGAACCATGGATTTATCATCTTGCTCTTTCTGCTGTTGTTCCTCTGTCTTGCCCTGGATATCTAATTTATCATCTATGGGGACATTAAGATCCAGTTCCTCATTAAACATACTTTTTTTGTCCCCCAAGTCAAGTTCTGGGTCTGTGTATGCAATTAGGTCGAATTCTCCTGACTTCAGTAGGACATCAAGATGATCATTTGTTTCCAGGTTATCTAGTGTGTCCAAATCATCTCCTTTCCCATCCTCTGGATCTAGATTTAGATTTTCAAGGTCCTCATCATCTAAATCTTTGACTTCAACACTGTCAAGGTCCTTGACATCTAAATCTTTTACAGAAGGATCATCAGGATCAAGCTTTTCTTATAATCCATCAGGTGGCTGGTTGGGAATCTGCGTATTACCAGGTGCCCCGGTGGATGTGGATATAGACAAAGAAGTTCCTGGAAAAGAATCATTAACTGGTGGATGATCTAAAGAACGGATCACAAGAACAGGAGGATGGTTGGGATGAATTTGACCTTGCTGAGATGATGGCAATTGTCCCAAACCTGAAGGCATCTGCAAGGGGTTAGTCAAACCTTGAGTATTACGTCCCACTGGCTCCATAGGTCTTAGGCCCGGAAAGTCCTGTCTAGGCAAAAATCCTGTAAGCTGCTGATGCTGGGGAGCTGTATCAATAACATTAGCAGCGGAGGGATTAAAGGGAAGTCTTGGCTTGCCATCAGGCGCTCTGTGACGTAACTCAATAAATGCCTGCCCCAGTATATTGTGTTGCTGAACCTGAATACCCTGTAGTGGAAAATGCTGAGGATGTCCAACAGGATTGTTCATTTGTGGGTTGTTCAATGGCCTAGGCATATCTATAGACAAAGATCTTCTTAGCTGTGGTGGAACTCCAGGACGTTGCATTGGCTGTGGAGGCCCAAGGAAACGTTCCTGACCTGGCGGTGGACCATGGCCACCTCCAGGAAACCCAAATCTGAAAATAAAAAAAATACTTAATTGATTTGATGCGTCGCTTGGATGGCCCACTACAAGATATTTTCAAGATGTCTGGTACACTGAAATGTGTTATATTATTTTGGCAAGTTGCTACTCGTATTTCAGCAACACTCAGAACGGGTATCAATAATGATAAGCTACAATACACAAACACCAACTCCTCACTACAACAACACTGGATAATATGAACATGACTGGTAGAGAAAAAGTGTCTTGCTAAACGGACCATGTATTTAACACATTACATACTACATTTTATTCTTAATTAATCAAGATCCATACCTAATTCCATGAGGCCTCATTGCCGTTCCAGTCATATCTCCTGGAAACTGAGGTCTATTAAATTGTCCATCAGCAGGAAATGGACCATGCTGATCTTTTGGAAATACCGAGAATCTTCGGCCTCCTGGAGGGACAATAGCTGACCTAATATTTCCAGGGTACGGAGGTGGTGGCCGATTAAAAATCTGATTTAAGTTTTCTTGTTGCCAGTGTGGAATATGACCTGCATGGGGTGGTGTTGCTGGATCTTGTAATGCTTTTTCTTGGCGGAGAGCATTCTTCTTTTGCTGCTGTTGCTGCAGAATAATTTCACGTAATTTCTGACGCTGACAAAAAACAAGAAGTCTGGTTAACTTCTGAAAACAGGACATTTATATTGCATGAAAGATGTACAGAATCCAAACACATTTAAGAACCACCTTATCAGCCCCCTAAAGAAATTCCTATAATCAGGGACTAGTGTCGACTGCACTAAAAAAAAACCAAATTCTGCAAGTTCACCATGATCAGCAAAATTCGCATTATTTTCTTAGTGGCATCATTATGCAAATATTATTCATGCAAATTTCTTTATAGCAAGGGGTGTCACAGATTTTGGCCATTAAACACGTACAAAAACCTAACTCATCTCTTTGGATTCCCAAAAGACATGTTGCACTGCCCCCAGAATCAAATAATAAAAACAGCAGCAGTCACAGATACTATTACACAGCTGCTCTCCCTGCAAATAAAGTTTACCCTCATTGGTCCTAGCCCCTCTAACTGATCTCACAAGGAACCCCATACATGTTGGTAGGCCTCTTCTATTCTTCCACAGAAACAGTGGCTGCAGCACAGAAGAAACTGATCAGGCTTCCTCCAGATCCCCGGAGGCAGTAGATGCAGCTTGAAAAGGATTGACCAGACTACCCTCCCCTAGAGAAATTGGCGGAAGCATAATGGTGACCAAGTAGACCTCCCCCATGCCCTTTCCCTGAAGCAGCTGCTGTGGTGGTTGCTGCTGGGTGAAAGGGACTCGTCCTCCTCCTTCCTTGACCAGGCAGCGAGTAATCTGCGGATTTAAAGGGCCCGCATCTACACAACCATGCCATCCCCGCTAGTTCTGGCTAGATCTGAGTGAAGTGGTGCCATGCCAAGTGCAGGTCCCTACGTCTAATTCCTTTTACAATGAAAAAGAAACGAGCCCGAGTGACTAGCGAGCTTTTGTTCATATCTATGCTTAGGGCCAGCTCCAGAAGGCTGGGATGGTGTTGGTGATAAGACATTATTATTATTATTATCAAACATTTATATAGCGCCAGCAGTGTACTTGGCACTTTACAAAGTAATAAAATAGACACGGTCCCTGCCCCTAGGGCTTACAATCTGAGAGACAGGAGCTGGGGGAGAGACTTAGGAAGGGGAACAGAGGGAGAGACAAGGGGTCTAACATTCATGAAGATGCGAGGTCTCAAGTGCACGTACTTGGCTTGGTTACGATGAGAATGACAGCAGGCAGGTCCATGTTGCAAGGATAAGGGTAAACCGATCGTAGGTATAGGAATAGTGGCTCAGCAGGATAAAGAGTCAGACAGAGCAGAGCGAAAGAGGTGAGTTTTAAGGAGAGATTTGAAGGTATGAAGGGAGGGGGCAAGGCGGATGTGGACAGGGAGGGAGTTCCAGGCATGGGGGGCAGCAAGTGAGAAGGGACGAAGGCGCTTAGGGGAGCAGGGAAGGCGTGGAAGGGTGAGAGAAGGGACAGAGGAGGAGCGAAGTGCACGGGCTGGAGTATGGAGGGCGATAAGTGCAGAGAGGTAGGGGGGAGCAAGGTTGTGAAGAGCTTTATAGGTGAAGACTAGGAGCTTGTGCAGGATTCGTTCAGGAAGGGGAAGCCAGTGAAGCGAAGAGAGGAGGGGCTGCACATGGTCGAAGCGACTGGCGAGGTAGATGACCCTGGCAGCAGAGTTTTGGACAGAGATGAGGGGAGAAAGGTGAGACCGGGGAAGGCCAGTGAGAAGGAGGTTACAGTAATCGAGGCGAGAGATGACCAGAGCATGAACAAGAGTTTTGGCAGACGAGACAGAGAGAAAAGGGCGAATCTTAGCAATGTTATGGAGGGAGAAGCGACAGGATTTAGCAACAGAGTCAATGTAGGGTTTAAAAGAAAGGGCTGAGTCAAAGATGAAGCCTAGGCTACGGGCTTGGGGGACAGGCAGGATGGTGACTCCATCAATAGTTATTGACAGTGAGGAAGGAGAGGAAGGATGAGGGGGGAAGATAAGGAGTTCAGTTTTAGCCATGTTGAGTTTGAGTTGACGTTGAGACATCCAGGTAGAGATGTCAGAGAGACAGTTGATGAGACGAGCTTGAACAGAGGGAGAGAGAGAGGGAGTAGAGAGATAGAGTTGAGTGTCATCAGCATAGAGGTGGTATTGGAAGCCATGGGAGGCAATGAGTTTGCCTAAGGATGAGGTATAGATCGAGAAGAGGAGAGGGCCAAGAACAGAGCCTTGAGGAACACCAACTGAGAGGGGGAAGGAGGAGGAGGCGGAGTTGGAGAGAGACACATTAAAGGAGCGGTCAGAGAGGTAGGAGGAGAACCAGTTATGGACAGAGCCACAAAAGCCAAGGGAGTGAAGGGAATCCAGCAAGAGTGAGTGGTCAACAGTATCGAAGGCAGCAGAGAGATCAAGGAGGACAAGAATGGAATCGAGAAACTGTAACTGGCAAGTCCCTGCATTTCTTAACGGAGTACAGACTATTAGTAGTTCTCCCGCTGGGGAAACCAGTTCTTGTCAAATGGCAGTTGCTCCCTAGTAAGCCTGACAGCACAGACTACCGCAGCCGAGCCCTCACCTTCCTTGGAGACCACTGCCCAAATCTTAGGCTGCATTGGTCTCCTATGGCTGACTCATACAAAACAGATGAATTCTCTTCTCTCACCCCAACTTTCCTGCACTCCAAAGTGCACTTACTATTTAATAGGTTCTATTGCTATTCAGAGGTTTATCTAACAGGCATTGGTTTGTAACCAAGATATTTGGTTGTAACCAAGACAATGGAGCAAGATGCGTAGTGAGTTTCAAAGAGAGACTGGACAGTCATCTGTCAGAGACATTGTAGCTGTAATCATCCTGCATCCAAGTAGGGGGCTGGACTAAATGACCCTTAAGGTCCCTTCCAATTCTATTTCTTACAAACAGAGACAGATTCTCTGAGACATCTTAGCAGCCCCAGCATTAATTATACAATGGGCCCCGGGCACGGGAGCGCCTGGATAGTTAAGGCTTCTCGCATGCTCCATTATAAAGTCTGAACATTCTATTCCTTATAAAATGGAGATAATTTACACTATCATTGTCAAATTTTGCATTGCGAGTTACTTGGGTGAGAGGTTTAATCTGTTCAAATTTCAGAGAAATCAGACTAAAAATGGCTGAGAAGCAGGGTTTTTGTTTGCTTTTTTTGCAACCATCTCGATTTGATCATCCTGGCGATTTTCTTTTAGTTATGGGCAGGACTTGAAATCATTTTGGAAGATTCAAGCCTGTGGGCTGGGGATGCCTTGGCTTTGTTTGTTTCAAGTCTGTGGGTTGGGACTGAGGGGCAGCGGTAGAGCTGGGGGGAGCTCAGGGCTGGGGGAACAGGGGATGAATGGGGGGATTGATGCACAGCCCCTGCTCTCCCAGCCCTGGGCTCCCCCCAGCTCTGCCACTGCCCCCTTACACCCTCTATTCCCCAGTTTCAGTGTTGCCCCCAACCTGCAGAGGAAGAGGATTGGGACTGAAAGACCAATGCAAAATGTGCGGGCATGAAACCTAAATTGGAATCAAGCACAATAGGAGAGACTGTACAACGTCTTTACTGTTTATATGGTGTGCAAGTTAAGGCAGGAGCCTTAACTTGCAATTTCCATGCTTTTTAATGCATGATTGAATTTGGAAGAGCCTTAACTATTACTGTAAACTGGAGGTTTTTTATAATGGAATATATACATATAATGGAATATAATATATATATTACACACACACACACCTGTCTCAGTTTCTCTGTCTCAGCTTGAGATATGTTCATAGTACTCTGTGTATCTGTAGTTCCAGTAGATGGGGCTGGGCCAGCAACTTGTGATGGTTTGGCAAACTGTTGACCTTGAGAGCTCATGGAAGAGTTGACTGATGCACTGAAGTTCCCCTCGGCTCCAGACCTTTGTTGATCGGTCACGTCATGAGGAAGCGGACTAGTTCCAAAAGTTTCTGGCTGAGGTCTTGGAGTCATGGGAGGCTGATCATGAGGATCATGGGCTGGGACTGCTGGAATGTGGCTAAACGAATCTGTCCCAGCAGGCCCAACGGGTCTTGGAGTCTGAGAACATGGGTCCGATGGCCTAACAAAATTCCCTGGTAAAGCTTTTCCCCTGCTCTGCAGTGCCTGCAGAAAAGGATCTCGATTTGGAATAAGAGCCGGTCTTGTCATTGTGGGTCTGTTATAACCCTCTGAAATCCCTGGTCTTGGAGTTGCTGGTTGCTGAGAATAAGGATTGTTCACAACTGGCCTGGGGGTTCCAGGAGGCTGGGCGTATGGATCAGAGTGTCTCTGATTTGCTGAAGGTGGAACAAATAAATCTGTTGGCAGTGCAGGTCTTGGTGTGGGCGGCTGCTGCATATAGGGGTCTATGGGGACAGGTCGGGGAGTTCCTGGAGGCTGGGAATAAGGGTCCTGAGATGCTGGCCTTGAAACTACACCAGACTGAGAGAAAGAGTCACTATTCTGCCGCACGACTCTTGGCGAATGGGAAAAAGGCTCCTTTATTGCAGGGTGGGGAGCCGAAGGAGGCTGGCTATAAGGGTCACTGGACTGATTGTGTAAAAAACTATCCACTGGCCTTGGCGTTAATACAGGCCTTTCGTAAGAATCCACAGACAGACGTCTTGGTGTTGGTGGCATGGATCCATAAGGATCTTGGGGGGACTGGGGAGGGCGCATTGGGGTTTTAAATGGCCCTGGGCTACCATCAACAACCGAATTTGAAGTTAACGGTGGGCGTGCATATGGATCAGCAGGTGTTACCCGCTGTCTTTGAAATGTATCTGGTCTTGGAGGTGTTTTGGTGAATAGATCATTGCTTGTAGCTGGTAAAGGAACCTTCCCCGTCTGATCCATAATTATGGGTGATCTTGGTACTCCCATGGGTTTGGAAAACTGATCTGCTGCCATGACAGGTCTGGGCGTATCTGGTGGTTTTGCATAGGGGTCATTGCTAACTGGAGAAGATGAGCATGAATCTCTGACTGGTGACGGCCGTCTTCCGGTTGGTTCAGTGACTTGAACAGGCCTGGAGATAATAGTGGATGGGGGTGGACAGGTGTCCACTGGCATAATGGAATTTCTTCTAGCAAAGTTTTGGTTAACAGGTGGCGGCCTGGGGGTTCCCACCATTTTAGCATATGGATCCACTGGAGATGGAGGTCTAGAGTTTGCAGAACCTGGAGAAAATATCTGTTGTGATGGAGGCTGGGGGTTCTGAGACTGAGCAAGGGTGTCCTGTGCTGGCATTCGAGTTTGGGTTGCAGGGGGAGGCGGAGCTTGTGGTTTTACAAACACATCATCGGATGATGTTGAAGTGGGGGTACCAGGTAGCTGCTTTGTAAATAGGTCTTTTGGGAAAGTATGCTGTGTAGGAGACATATTTCCGTTCCCAGTCTGAGGTGTTAAGGGACTCTGGACCCCACTGCTGGGTGTATCTGAACCGGACTGGGTCAGAAGCTTCTGCGATCCAAGCTGCTGCTGTTGTTGCTGCTGCTGCTGCTCATTTTTTACTTGCTCAAGCTTCTGCGTGGCTTCAATTTTAGCTTGTTGCTTACTTTTCTGGCGCATTTGCTGTTTTAAGACAGGAAGAGAAAGACTGCATTAAAATCTGAGAAAAATAAGCAAGGACAGTTAAGCATGAGTGAACTCTTTCTATTGTCATCTTGAGAGAACGCCATTGCCACATTGGTCCCAAATGCAAGACATGGAGAGAAGGTGGAACAGATGATATCTTTTATTGGACAAACACAAGTTAGTTCCATAAAAGATATAAGGAGATAAGTAGTGCCATATTGGGTTAGACCAATGGTCTATCAAGCCCAGTATCCTCTTACTCTTGGGAGACGTGCCCAACAGGTCACAATGGGTAATCCAGTCCCTGTTGTTTCAGCCCCCAACAGTAAGAGGTTACATCCCCAAAACCTACTTGACTAACAGCTATGAATGGACCTACCCTCCAAGAACTTATCCAATCCCTTTTTAAAATTAGCTACACTACTGGCCATGACCACTTCCTCTGGCAGTAAGTTCCATAAGTTAATTGTGTGCTGTGTGGAAAAATACTCATTTGTTTTAAATCTGCTACCAGTTAATTTAATGGAGTGTCCCCTTGGTTCTAGTACTCTTAGAGAGGATAAATAACTGCTCCCTATTTACATATTCCACACCCATCATGACAGATTTTATAAATCATGATTTACTTAATCTCTCTCTCATCTCCTTAAGGATGGTTGAAATTAGCAAAGGATAATCTAAAACTTTAAAGGCCAATGGGGACAGAGTGCCTGGTCATTTATGAAAACTACTATTCTGGCATGCTCCCTGCTGACTGAGGAGACAAAGCAGTTCAGAGGATAGCATCACCAACTGTAGTGGGTGAGATTATTCCAGTTTTCGGGTCATACAGTGAGCTTCTGCAGGCACGTAACAAGTCTCAACTACAGACTCCATCTCTTAATGTTTAGGACCAACATGGCAACATGGGATCCCAGGGAAGAGAGATGCTTACCCAAACGTCTATATAAAGTCTATGGAGAAGAAGTGTAGCCCCACTGGACAAGACAGAGAAGTGCTGGGAGAGAAGTGCCACTTTAATGTAAAAGTGAATGAGTTCCAAGGATGAAGGAACTGCTTATAATGTCTTCCAGAAAAGGACAGATCAGAGAGAGAAAATTAAGCGTAGTCCAACACATACTATGTTTTTATAATCAGGTACAGCTGTAACAATAGAACTGCCTACACACTTCAGCCACATTCCCTCCCATTCTGATCCAATTCATCACCCTACCTAGAGCTATATTTGTGCATCCTTCAAAATTTATGTTTCCCTCGTTGGCTAGATTAAAATTGATTTTAATCCATTAAGAGCAGCTCCTACCAAGGGATGTAGGAAAAAAACCTACAACAATAACAAGAGCCCAACTGCTACACACCTGTCTAAATTTCCATTCCTGCTCGTGTTCCGATTCCCTCTGCTTTAATGGATCTTTAAAGAGTTCAGAGTCGATACGAGAGCTAGGATCAATGCTATCCTGTTGCTGCTGCCTTTTCATGGAGTCATTTGACATCTGCACTTTATTGATGCGCAGAGCAGCTCTATTATCTCTGGCTTTTTGCTGGGAAAAAAAAATAAAATACACATGCAATTTTTTCCTTGCTTTCTTTTGATAAATACAAGTGCTGCATTTGGCTATTATTCCTACAAAATCTACAACCAAATTATTTATGGCGTCTGATTCAATTGCACACAGGAAAGGAAAAACTAGGTCACTCACTTATAACTGGAACTACTCACTGCAAGTTACTACTCTCTGTAAATCTGGAGTGTGGTATGTGTGCATGACAGGCCCCTACGCACAAAGGAGTCATTAGCAGAAAGATTAGAAATGTAGGTTGGAAGCTATTGCTGATGAGCTGCACTGGACCAAAGCAGCACAGAATCAGTGCACCTTTCAACTCTAAACTTGCATACTCCAAAATTCTGAAGAAAGGAGGATTTACAGTAGGGTTGGGGAACTTCAGGCCCAGGGGCCAAATGTGATCTGTGGTTAATTTTTATTTGGTCTCTTTCAAGTTCCTGGATTTGCCCCCTGGATCCAGTCCCTGCCCCCAAGCACTGAAGGTGTGAGCTAAGGGGAAGGGAGTAGAGATGAGGGCACGCACACAAGGATAGGGGATGGATCCATAGTCTGAATCCTCCTCTTCCTGAGTGGACCGCATAAGCAACACCACCCGAAACTCCTGCATGTCCTTTGGCGCTCGTGCTAATTTTCAAAAAGTAGCCTCTGGGATGGAAAAGGTTCCGCACCTGTGATTTACAGCGCGGAGATCTTCAGTTACAGGCAAGTAGTCTACATATAACCCACAATCTGGCTAGGGTATGAGCAGAGAGAGACTAGCGCAACTGAAGACCAAGAAACAAAATCTGGATTGTACAACAACTTTTCAGCTAAGCATCTACAAGCAACAACAGAGCTTTTAAACATTTAAAAGCAGCTGCAGGGACTTGTTTCTGGCTGACATTCTGATTTGGCTCCTTCTAAAGATCAAATCCTCCTGGCTGCTTTTTTAGATTTGTGTTGCCATTATCAATTGGAGGCCGTCTAACAGAAAGGATGCTTCTCATGATTCAAAAAAAGAAGTTGCAGGGGATGGGAACAACAGACCCGCAATGGCAGATGAATTTAGAACACAGCTAAGCAGCATCCGCGGTGCCTTATGAAATCCTGGAGTTTGTCTGATATTCTCCCATGCCTTGTACTTTGATTACACACATTAAAGAGACAAAATAAATGTACGGTGAAAGAGGAGTAGCAGGCTTTTGAACTTAATCATTTGGTAGTTTCAACAAGGCTATTTAATGGGAGATCCTGGAGGCAGGAGACTTGTCTGTTTGACAAAGGACGAAGCAATAGCCCTGCATGCTGGACTGAGCCCAATGGGACTCGAAGGGTCCCACTGGACTTGATACAAAAGCCCTCTGTGCCCAGCCAGGCTCCCCATGGGCAGAAGGCCCCGCTCCCGTGGAACACTGTGATATAATGGCATTCTGCAAGGGTACAGCCATGTCAGGACAAAAGAGAAAGGAACACCTTAACCCAACACGCTTCCTGTCCCCACAGGGTACCATGGTATCATAGTTCTCTGTGGGAGAATGCATTAACCCTATCCTTTCCTGACCATCCCCCCATTCCAACACAATGTTCTGGGAGGAGGGGACTACTACATCAAAAAAGGGGCAGGGCTAAAGCATTCCCCTGCCCTTTTCTCAACATACCCTCACAGAATGCTCTAACATCATGACACTCCATGGAGGCAGGGCCACCCCCATTACTGTATTTTATGGCTGTATGTGGTTTTATAGATATGATTTTTGGATGATGGTAACTACCCTGAGACTTCAGGGAAGGGCAGGAAAAAACCCCAAATAAATAAATAAATAAATAAAAATTACACTAGCCCAGCTCAGATCTGATTTTTTATCCAAAGCAATGCTCTAGCTTAGACATACACCTCAATATATATTTAGATTGTATGTTCTTTAGAGCAGGGACACTCTCTTCCTGTGTGTTTAGACAAAACTGCCGTAATGGGACACTGATTTTGGTTAGAGACTCCTGGTGGTATTGGAACAGAGACGTATAAATAACTAAAAGATGGCCCCGCTCTATATTAAGACGGAATGCCATAGAACCATAGAGAGGGAGGTGGTGGCAGTTCGCTTGAGTCTCACGGTCCTTTTGGGACCTGTGACTACCTGACAAATGGCCCCTGGAGCCTTTCCCGCATCCCAACAAAATGGCCCAGAGCAGAGGCTGCACTCCACAGCTAATCAGCTACAGGCCAACCATGGGGTACTCCCAGGCGATGACCGTCCCGCTTATCTAGAGCAATGGCGTAGCTACTGTGGCGCGGGGCATGCATTTGCACCCGGTAAAAGAGATCCCCATTCGCACCGGCTCTTTCCCCAGCTGCCGGCTCCTCTGCGCTGCGTCTCCCTCGCCCCTCCCGTTGGTGCTGCCGCCACCACCAGGTAAGAATGCAGCCTAAGTTCCTCTGCTGCCTCCCCTCCCTGGTTCCAGTCTCTATTCCTCACCTGCCTCTGCCTCCTAGAGATAAAGCTGTTTGTTTACAAACAACTCCTCCGCATGTGAGTGATCAGAAGGTTGCTACCTTGTAAAGAAGGCTCTTTGAGATGGCGCCTAACGTTCTCACAACTGGGTTGTGCATGCTCACCCTGTTCAAATAATAGACCACATGATGGTCTCGAGCTCCTCTACTATAAAAAGCACTCTCCCCCTCAGAATGACAGTTCCTTCCAACCCTTTCTAGTAATATAAGAAAAAAATTCCATTCGGGGCTGGAAGGGTGGGTGTTGTGAGAATGTTCGGAGCCATCACCAAGAACATTGTTTACAAGTTAGCAACCCTCTGTTCTTCTTTGAGTGGCTCCTCACAGGCTATTTTTACATGGCTCTGCCGGGTGGGAGAGGTCCGTGGGCACGCCAATGCATGAACAGGGCATGCACACGGCTGCACATGCATCCCCACTCAGCCCCCACTCATCCACACCCACAGAGTAACCGTCGTTTCCCCCGGTTGCTCCGTGCGTGGCGACGGGTGGGGGGGTGAGTGGGGATGCGTGTTAGGCCTGCGCGTACGCACTCCCACTCACCATGGGCACATGCACCACATTGTTCACACGGGGCTCCCCCACCCATGAACACACAGAAATCTGTGTGTTTATGGGTGGGAGAAGCCTGTGTAAAAAGCGCCACATTCTCACAACTGTCTTACTTATACTATCTTAGGTAGGAATTTAGGATGTAAAGCAATATATAGTCTATCTTGGAAAATAAATCTGCAAATATAGTTCTGAGATTATTATAGCTGCTATTTCACTAACTCTTCTTAATGAAGTTATTGCTAACAGAAATACTGTCTTTAAACCCGCACTCCATAGCCAGTTCATTTGCGCACCCCATATAATCAATTCGCGCTGCCCTGGGGGCACAAATTAAATGGTTATGGGTGGGGGCAGAATAAACTGATTATGGGGGCACAACTGAACTGGTGAATTAGCGTGAATTGATTATATGGGGGGCAGGGGCACAAATGAACTGGTTATTGTGTGGGGGCAGCATGAACTGATTGTGGGGTGTCTGGTGTGTTTGATAGCAGCACCTCTGGACTGGTCGCACCGCATGGTGCACAAGGCACAGGCGGCACTGGCAGCAAGAAGCAACAGGTCCTGAAGGCCAGACTGGCTAAGCTCACCCCCTTCCCCCAGTAAGGCAGTGGACACAGTCAAGTCTCTCTGTGCTTGCCTCACTGCCCACCCGGCTGCCCCTGCAGTGGAACCACTCCTGGGGAGTGGTGGTAGAAGCTCGGCTGGGGAGGTGGGAAGCATTGGGAGGCCATGGTTGTTTATGGCCACAGTTATAACTTCTAGCCGCTGGATTTTGTATATTTAGAAGCTGTCAGCAGGCCCCACCCCATCCCTTAAGTCCCGCCCCGTCCCTTAAGCCCCAACCACTTTGGGTTTTCAGAGTGCGTGTGTGCACGAGGGGCCCATAACTGAGGCTCGAGCCCAGGCCCTTCTCAACCTTGTTACGCCCCCCCTCTCCTCCCCACAGGATGCCCTGGCCTGTGGAGCCCTGTGGCAGTAAGGTAATAACCCCGAGTGGGAGAAAGTTCCTCACCCCTGGTCCATAAAATAAATTTGGAAACGAGTCTAGAAAAGAACTACAGGAACTAGATGAAAGCTACAGGTTTCAAAAAACAGCATCTTCTACAATCTGTAAGACTTTTAGCAGCTTTGAAACCTACAGGTATTTAAAGAAGAAAACTAAAGGCAGATGAAACCGCTTATTTTTCTCCCCCGGAAGTTTATAAAATGTTCAGTACCACATATGGAGCTCTTTCCTGAGAGCTTGCTTTTCTCCACAGTTTAGCAATCTGCTTCACTCTTGTAGTCCAGTCTGCCAAGAAACCCAAAAAATATGTACTCTTGTTAGTTTGCAGGGATTTGGCAATTTCAGTTTTCAAAAGTGGTACATTGTGTCCTTAATGCATCAGTCATTGAAGATTTACTCCCCAAATTATTATTTTTAAAAAAGCATAATGCTGTAACTCTTTGCAGTAAAATGGTGTCCGACAGACCTACTGCCCAACATGTACTCCTTTGCCATTATTAACGTACCTGGAAAATCTTCCTTTAAGTTGGGAAAGTTGATATTTGTGTACAGAACAGGTGCGACGGTGGCCATTTCGCCTAATGCTTCTTCTTTCTCCCACTTGAGCGTGCTTCTCTGAGCATTCGACATCGTATCTCCTTCACTTTCCATGGTGGGAGTAGATGGAGCCCAAGAGCTTGTGGGATCATTCAACATTGCATTAAACGCCGGGTTCTTATCTCTGACAAATCAGAAGAGATTTATTTTACTAAACAAGCTTCACCTCTCTATGCCAAAATTTAAACATGAAACGCATTCTGGGCTACTCTGAATTTTGAAAGAAACTGTGAGCACAAATTTTAAAGCATAAAGAACATGCAGTGTTTAACTGATACCATTCTCGCTATGCTAAACACTGGTTAATTTCACGTTACTCAGGTTTTGACTCACCTGCTGTCTGTGTATGGCTGTGGAATAGGAGAGAAAGTGCCTAATCCACCTCTGGGAGCCAAAGGGGTATGAGGGAGATGGGGAGTGGGTCCAATCAGACCATTCATAAGTGGTACTCTTGGAAACACGTTCTCCCCTTTAAAGAAAAAATAGAAATTATCAAAGCAAACAATGGGTGCGTGAAGGCTAATTTCAAGATGTACTTTAAAGCAGGGAAAATCAAGAACCACCCTTTAGTCCTGTGGTTCCCAAGCCTTTGCCCTGCATACTCCATGCTGAGTCTTAATATAATTCTATGACCCCAGACAGTAACAAATGGTTGCAAAGTATATGATCAATTGGGACTGTGACGTCATCTGTAGATAGCATCACCCCACTTGAGTTTCCCCATAGTTTGGGAACCTCTGCTCTAATCTAATCATAACTGCATGCACTCCACAGTGCTGGCATACATCACTTAGAAGGGATTTCAGAACACGTTACACATCCCACAGAATCTTAAATAACTTTTCATTGTGATCACATTGCCATGTACATCTTGATTCTGAAGTGCTAGCAAGAGACTGAGAACCTCCCAAGCTTTACATATTTAGCATCTCATTTTATGCTGTGTTACTTAAATATAAGATGTCATCATGTATGATTTGGAGAGAGAGATGGAAGGACTATTTCAAAGATCTTTATTTAAGAATATTGCTGGCATTCTGGGTTATTCCATAAAATAACTGGAAGAAAAGGTCAAGAAAATTATTAAAATTCACCAGGAGAGACACACAATCCTCCTTTGACTGAAGATGTAGTAATACCCAGATATTCAACATAAGCGAGAGGTTTTTTATTTTATTTGTTTATTGTTGGTGGCTAATGAATTCACAGATTCTAGCATAAGTTTCCTGCTGCTACAACACAGGTAGTGCTGGCTGCTTGTAAATTTAAATGCTGAGAACTACAATGGAAACCTGATCCTCAGTCAGGCCTCTGGCTGCTGTATTAGATAATTGTAAGCGTAAAGTCCCATCAACTGCAGTGTGGTGACTGGCCATCTGGCAAAAGCAGCATGGCTGAGTGGCAGCTATCTAATATATCAACATTTCTGGTGGTACTTATCTCTTGACCCATAAAATTATGGCCAGGACCAATACAATCCCTCAAGACTAAGAAATTGAAGTGATGCCAGGTAAATAACAAGGAGGCAATAAATATAATCTTCCATTCACAATTAATAAATCTCTGATGAGATAAATTTACTGTCTAGTTAAGTGTCTCTCCTATTACAATTACATATCTGGTCTATAAAATGTCATACTCCTATTGAGGTGGAACATTTAGTGTCTTTTAAACGTAAGGGCATACATGATACCAGAACATCTGCTCTAGCTCCTGTTTTTCCCACATGCTTAACATTGGGTACTGGACACCAGTCACTGCAACCTATTATAATTACAATGTAACTTCAATATTATGAAACACAATAGAATCTGGGGAAAGTCTATTATATCAGGGTGTTTGTTATAATACAAGTACATTATACTGGGCAAATCGTTTTTTGTAGACTTGGTTTTATACGGTTGATGTTGTTTTATATATTTATAAATTTTATTGTGCTTTATTGTATTATATTGTTGCTTATTTGTGAGTTGGCCCAAGTCGCCGTTGGGTGAGAGGGGTGAGGTATAAATGGCTACAAATAAATAAATAAATAAATAAATAAATAAAAAGGGGTTTTGCAAATATGCTATATCAAAATAATCAAGAAATGCCCAATTGAAGTTCAATATCAATACACTTAATTTTACTGATTATATTGCACTAAATAATATTTAAATGATGTAGAAATTTTAGAAGTGTACATTTGCACACTGAATACAGTACTGGAATTACACAGTCTTCTCTCTTACCATGTAACATAGAACAGTCTTTACTTTTTTGTGCTTTTCTCAAAGCCTGCTGTTTCAGTCTTGTTAATCACTGCAAAAACTGCACACTAAATACCTGGTAGGCCCCTGTGGGTATTCATTAAATTGAGGGTTCGTCTCACCAGAGCATTCAATATAGTGAGGTTATCTTAAATGGAAAGAAATGGTTCTTGAAGTTAGAATTGTTATGAACAGGGGCTCATAATAAGAACGGTTTGTTACGGTGGAGTTTGACTATACACACAAAGTATCCGTTCTACAAACATGAAGGATAACTCAAGAATTAAACACATCTGCTGGGGAATAGTAAGTGGGAGGGTTACTGTGTTCTTTCTGCACAATTTTGAGTTTTTTTTCCACTTTTAGCTAATGTATTGTTTTAACTGCTGCATTTATTGTATTTTTATAGATTGTTGTTTGTTGTCCTGAGCTGCCGGAGGCAGGAGGGATGGGGTAAAAATGAATTAAATAAATAATAAATGAATAAATAAAGCTTTGTACTTGCAATTACATTTCTGACCTTAAAATAAACTAAAACCTGACTTGAGTTTGTTCGGTATTGAACATTTACTTTATAGATCCATATGAACAATTATTACCTTAAATAGAACAATTTCTAAATCTGAAACTTCGTTATTATGGCAACTCCTAAGGAGGAAATTAAAGGTTCTTACAAATCATAGATGAATGTATCAATTCTGGATGGAAATGGGAAACTTCATTACACTGCTTGCTTGGAACTCTCTCATTCTAGGGCTCTTTAAATCCTATTGTTTTCTTGTTTATGCTGAATATCTAATAGGCGGCATAATGGACATCACCGATTACTTGTGCAAAGAAAAGTAAGTATAGGGTAATTGAGACAAATTCCACTCTAAGATCAGACTCTGTGTATTTGGTACCAGGTGCCATATTGCTTTTGGCCAAAAAGAAAGAAAACCCACCACCATACCTTGATTGTGCAAAGGCATTAACTGCGGAGGTGGCGGAGGCTGTGGCAAAGGGGCCGGCTGAGTGGTTGCAGGACTCAGTACAGCAGTAAACAAGTCTTCAACATCCTTTCCCCCTAGTTCTGTAAAATACTTTGTGTAACTCATCTGAGACCATTGTATAAACCAAATTACATACAAGATCAAAAATCAAGAATAAACACCTGGAATTTTGTAGAGTTTACCAAGAATTGCACCTGGTTAAAGAAAAAACCACACACAAAAAATTAGCAATGATCGTTTTATTCAGGATAAAAATGCAAGCAAATTGGTTCAATAACTAAACGCAAAGCTTGACTTAAAAAATAAAAGGTGTTTGCTTAAATCTTGTAGATAGTCAATGTGTAAAAGAAGTATTTTACCATCTGAGACCATTTTGTCCAGCTCTGGACTGAGGATTCCGTCTAATTGTTCTTCACTCAAAGGCCGTGAGCTCTGATTGACACTTTGCTGAGGCAGAGGGGAGGGATCATCAGGGATGGGACCAATATCCAGACCAGCTGCACAGATAACAATATTAAGTCAGTCAAACACTGGAATATACTGGAAAGGAGCATAACAGGTTTTCACAATGGCTTTGATTACTGTTTGTTTATGAAACTAAACTAATTTCCTAAAATCTAAACTGTATTTTCATGACAAAATAGGACATCAAGAGCAAGCAGAAAACATACAATTTTGCTCACTGCATGGCTCTGAAAAGGGCATCTAATTTAACAAAATGCCTAGAGTTAGAAGACTTTGAAGCATATTTAGCTTACATTTTAGTACACTAGGTTTTCACGTATTTAATCCTCTTAAAGTATATTGTGCTCATTTTGAGAACAGAGGTTTCCTGTAGCAGGTACGTTGAAACTACATTAAAAAATGTTATTGAGTTTAAAAGCATCCTCTTTATCCCTCAACTCCTACAGCGTGGGAACAACTAAAAAAGTACAGTCTCTACCAGTAAATAATCTTGCCTATGCTAAAACTACAGTGGCCACCACTTCCCCTCCCTGCTAAAAAAAAATAAATCAAATGTTTTAAAAAAATATATACTTGGTGGGTGTTGAGAAGTTACAAGTCTTATTTATTATGCAAGGTTTATAAAATCTCTTTCCAACATTAAAATCCACAAAGCAGTTGAGTTTTGAAGATTCATAGATATCAGCATTGAGACACCCCACAATCACCAAATTTTTTTTATTTATTTTTTTTTTTAAAAGAAGTTGCCTACTGTTTCTTTTACCTACCCCAAATCTGTGTTTTATCAGGCATATATGCAAGAGCAATCAGTGATCATCCAGTGACAATATAAAGACTGGTGTCAATCTTTTATTCATGCGTAATACATTTGTTTAGTTAAAATGTCTTTTTTTAAAAGTCTACCACCGATGAGGATAAGAGCCAGACTACTACTAAATACATGATCGAAATAAGTATAGAACACAAGAAAATGCATTTTTGCTTGAAACACACATTCGTGAAACACACACATGAAAAACAGGAATTATTCACAAATTTGAAACAAAATTAAATCTAGATTTCTACCAAGTGTGCAGAGTGCAGGTTTTTTAGATTGCGCTAGCACCACACACACACACACACAAAGAGAAAGTGAAGAATGAAAGCATGAATTAGTGACAGAGTAAAAGAGCACTGACATTTAGGGCATGCGTATAAAGGGTTTTCTCTAGCCAAAACCACTAAGAAAAGAGGTCTACTTCTAACCACGGATCATCCATTGTTCAGTCTCTTACCAAAAGGGGAGGGCGAGTTCTCAACCTGGAAAGTGCATAAATCAAGACCTACAGGACCCAAACCAGATAAAATGGATGATTATAACGAGAAGGGGGGGGGGGGAGGAAAAAAAAGACCCCCCCAAAAGCAAAAAAAGAAAATAAGCAAAAAGCAAATCTAGCTGCATGCTGAAAACAGTATGCAGGTATGACACACACCAGCAATATATTTTTTTTACTCCTTCATAAGCAGGAAAGCAAAGTGCTAAATAAAATAAAATGCTGAAAAGATTTTGTCAAAGCAAGGAATTAAAGTCCTTCTGCAGCTGATGTATATATAATTGTTACACATAAATCAAAATCACGCATAGCCTATGAACACAGAACACGGAATGCACTCAGAATCCAGATATCAAGAAATATAGCCACCAAGGTGGCACTAAAAGTACACACCTGAATGATCCCCAGACTTCACTAAGCCTTCAGAAAGTATTCCAAGAATATCATCCTCCGTGTTCAAGACCTCTGAAAGGTCAACTAAAGGGTCAGAAGTACCTAAACAAGATACATTAAATTAAAATCAACACAGCCACGAACCCTTACATAGTTCTTCTGTAAAACTGTGCAGCAGTTGTACACTCTGCATTTCCCTACTAGACATCATAAATAAGTCTGTTAGAAGAGAAGAGATTGGGTGGCTGTATGAGGGACAGGGAAAGAACTATAAGGGAAAAGTTCCTAAGATCTGTAGAGAAAAACTCACCATTAAAAAACCCAACTACCCACGAACACTAAACAACCCATCGGTAAGGAATCCTGTGCATCCAGGTGGCAGAGAAGTAGTCTGTGCCCAGAGGAGGTTGATTCTTTGAGAACGATTTCTTATTTATCAAACTGTATAAGCTGGCCTTCATGGGTTATAAAATATATTTTAAAAGGTTCTAAATGGCTTTTCAATGGCACTACAATATTTGAAGTTTTCCTTTAGCGGTTTTTCCTAATATTCTGGCAAACCATTAATAATTTTAAGTTTTCTCTGTTACGAGGAATGCAAAAGTGGTGCTCGCAAGTTTACTCTCACTGCAACTTAGAGTCACCTGACTACCATATTATATGGCTGATAACTTTTAATAGTTATGTATGGGCCACTATTCTGAAAATAATTATTAACCGGAAGAATCTCTAAAGTTATTATATCCAGCCCATGTTTCCTAGATCAGGGTCTTGGTTTACAGAGAGAAAAAGCAACAAAACACAATGTAGCACTGCAGTAGAATCAGATTGACAAAGAAACCAGGATCAATGTGACCAATGTCCCCACTGCCTTGTATAGTCATTTTTGCCTGTGCACAATCAAACACTGATAGAATTAAGTTTTATTGTTCATACTGATAATAAGGTGGTAGAGGATTGAGGAAGAGAAGGTAACACTGATTAACAAGTTGGTTTGGCTTTTATGATTAAATGTTGCCTTGTATCTATTGACATGACATCTGGTATTTTGGGTGCAGTGCTGTAATACTCCATGCACCACAAGGTGGCGCTGATGCCTTCAGATGGCTGACTAAAGGGTAATCTTCAGTTATTCCTTCCGTTTATGAAATTCTACCTGAAGATGTACACCTCATCAATGACAGAGTTGGTGGAGCAGAACCTACATGCCCTCCCCACCCCGAATTCTACTAATGTAACACACATCCAAACAGAATTTGCAGCCTGGAATCATTTTCCTTTCCCATGGTTTCCCCTAGCTATATTATTCTTTAAAAGGTGCTTCAGCAATTTAGCGACCTTTCAACAAACAACAACAAAATGCAAAGCTGGGTGAGAAGGTAGAAGAGGCTCAGGATGAAATGAGGCAACTCTGAACAAAACTTACTACTTGCAGGTCTTTCTTTTTGGAGATGTGTTTAATTTATTTCAGAGCTTGCCAAGCATTAGACATTTTATTTGTAGTTGGGAGGTTAGTGGGGTGGGGTTTAAATTTAACCTAATTAGGGTTAAGTCTTAGCTGAGAAACAGCATCCAAGTCATTTTGGACAGCTTCTTCCGATCAGAGCCGGAAGCTGATGGCATACAGTCCTGAATGAGGGGCTCAACATTGGCTTCACTTGACTGTTTTGGATGGGAGTTGAAAACTAATGCAAAACTAAGAAGAATGACTTCCCTGTACTCAGGTCCCAGTTAATATTATCCTTCAGTGGACCTCCTCTTTCTGGCATACAACAACTTGGATGGGATATGCACAGGTCCAAGTTCTGACCACGTGGAGCATCACTAGCAGGACATACATGTCCACCGATGAGGATATTTCAACAACTAGTAACTGATGCTCTTTGGATTCCTTGGACAGGAGGGAAGTTAAATGGATGTATTGCTCTCTCTGGTAGTGGCTGACGACGATGATGTGAAAACTTGCCTCCGAATTTAAAGTATGTAGTTGTATAGATTTCTCTCCCTGTTTTGCTCTCTTTTATCTATATTTTTACCATTTTCTTTCCTCCCTCCAAAGCTCCTAATATGGGCAAATTAAATACCAAACATGACATTCACGCAACAGCAAAGCTGTAGTTATTAACTGATAAAAATCAAGAAATGAGATTATAGTTCCACTTGATATCAGGGCCAGTCCTGCACACTGATCTGCCACTAGGAAACCCTGCTTCAGTGCAGCTTCAAAAGCTTCAGTGGAACTCTGCACTGGCACAGTGGTGCATGCTACTTGTGAGATTAAATTAATATATCTAACAGATTTAATTTGTAAAATTAACGCGTTTGTAATAATTCCCTTCAGCCATGTTTCGAGGGGAAGTATAAACTAAGGTAGCAGTGTGTAGATTTCCTCCGAGTTGAGACATAATGAATCACTGAAATATGCTTGCCACCCTCACACTGATAAGCGTTCACAACAGAACTGCAGCGGGTGGCAGTTTAGCTCCCTGCAGGTAATACCTGCATTTTCGGGCACCCATCAGTTATCCAGTGCCTGAAAATGCGGGTATTAAATAGGGTGTTCCAGGACACCCCCAGATGCCAATCCCTGCACCCATGGCTCCTGGGCTGATTCACCTTACTGGCCAAGCTGCAGCTCCTCTGACTCCTGGCTGCTCCCTGCTTCTCCCCGTGTCACCTAGCTGAGTGGGGAACTTCCCCGCTTGGCTTTTTCTGAGCGGGGTGGGGGTGCAAGGAGGCCTCTTCCCATTTGCATGTTCCCTGCGCTCCCTCATTTTGGCTCCCACTGGGAACAAGGGACCCATTGGGGGGGGGGGGGCACATGAAGATGGGAAGAAGCCTCTCCCCTGCTCAGAAAAAGCTGAGCGTTCAGGTACTAGTGTACCCGAATGTGACTGGGGTGAGTCAAGCCTCCCAAACTCAACGATAGGAATGGGACATCGGGGAGAATACCGGATTTACCGGTATCAGATCTCCCCGGTATCGGCATACCGGATTTTTAACATTGGCTGCTTTACCGTTTTTTTTTTACATTGTGGCCATTGACTTCAATGGCCGCAATGTAAAAAAACTGGTAAAGCGGCCAATGTTAAAAATCCAGTATGCTGATACCGGTAAATATCGGATTAATCTGATACACCTGATTATTGGGTGTATCAGATTTATCTGATACCAATATTCCCACCCCTATCCGGGTGCTCGATTGGCCAGGTACCCAACTGCAGCTCTAGTGTCACACAGTTACTTCAAAATAAAAACCAACATTTTTCAGGATGAGACTCCTCTTCCTACTCATGAAAAAACTTTGGGTTTAGTGCTCTGTTCATAGGAACACTTCAGGAATAAAACAGAAGCAAGGCCTAACTCTATCAAATGAGCTGTTCATCAGAACATGACCAGACACGCAGGCTTGTGAGAATGATCACTAAAGGAGGCTTCGTATACCTTGGGCTCCCTGTTTAGATGGAGCTGGAGTGGAGGCTGAACTAAGAAGTGGGTCTGAAGATGGATCCAGAAAATTTGTGCTGAGATTTGTTTTACACGAAAGTTGAAGCGATTCTTCAGACAAATTATCTAGGCTCAGCTTGCTTTGCCGACTGGTATCTAGGAGATCTTTTCCAAAGAAAGCTTCCTATGATAAAAACGATGCATTAAAATTAAATAGAAAAAAGCTCTTCTATAATTAACAATTTGCAGAAATTGCACGCAAGTATCACAACAAACCAAACCTGCATTTTCATGGAGCAAAACCACTGCTTTTTTAAAGTAGTCTTATTTAGGTTGCCTTATACCTAGAATTTACCACAAGCTCAATCCTGAAAATACAGCATTCTTAATCTATTATATTGCCTCCTACTTTTGACCCTAGACACCCATACTACTTTAATTTATAACTTATAAAAAAAGAGATGAAATTAATTTTAAAAATTGATTAAATTGATAAATTTATAAAATAGGGGCGACCCTGATTCTAGTCTCGCCTTAGCCAGAAATTCACTGGGTGATCTTGGGCCAGTCACATTATTTTCTCAGCCTAACCTACCTCACAGGGTTGTTGTGAGGATTAAAAAGTTGTTAGTTCTACGTAAAGCACTCTGTGTGCCATGGCAGGGGGGGCACTATATAAAAATAAAGATGATTATTATTCTAAAATGAAACATGCTTTAAAATTTTCAGTTTCCTGATGCATGCTAAACAACAACTACTCTGTTTTTATACAAATCAACTGGTATTAACCAAAAATAGTCACCATTCCTAATAAGCAGAAGTCTTAATTAAGGGATTGTCCTTTTTAACTGCCAAGAATATATTTTATCCCATTGGACTACATGTTGTAATCTTTATGCAAAAACAACTGTAATAATGCAAAGAGTAAGATAGAGGGTCCAATAAAGCAGTGGTAGGGAACCTCGGTGGTCAAATGTGGTCCTCAGCTAGTTTTTATTTGGTCCCTTTCCAGTTCCTGGATCTGTCTGCTGGATTCAATTCTTATCCCAAGTACTGAAAACGTGAGCTTAGGAGAAGGGCGCAAAGAGGAGGGCATGCACGCAAAGCAATGATCTGGGCACTCTTCTTTTTTGGTCACCACCCCTGCAATAAAGCTTTCTTATAGAATTCAATATACAGAGTGAAAAATACAAATTAAAGACACCCTGGTTCTGTGCACTAGAAGAAAAAATATCATTTGTGTTAGCAGTAAGTTGGTGTCTCTAAATGAAATACAACTTTTTAAATGCAAAAATCATTTCATTTGAGTGACAATGAATTGGAAATCAGAAAGCAAGAGTTTATACCAGTTACCACTTAATTCAATACACGTACATGTTAATTGTAAGGAGTACACCATGCATTAACGGTGGATGTACCTGCAAGTATGTGGGGAAGGTTTCTTCGAGTTTGTTTTTCTTTTTCCTGTAACGCTTTTTAATTTTCTCTGTATTTTCAGAAACTGGGACAGACTCGTCGACTGGTGTATCCGGTAGCTGTTCACTCCATCCTAGAAACAGTATTTATGCACATTAGCATTCTATTTTGATGGTCTACGCCACATACTTGGTATTCATTTATTTAATTTTATTTTTAAGAGGCTATATATTTTCACAGAGCCCAATTGTTTAAAGCACAGTTCTGCTATGAAGAGATTCTGTATCAACGGCATTCAGGAGTTACATGTTTATTGCCTTATTTCCATACTTCAAAAACAAGATCCGATGTTTAAAAAAACAAAAAGACAAAATTCCAAAAATTAACAATTTGTTTAATGATGTGTTGGCTAAAGACAATCAAAAGCATTTCTTCACAACATAGAGTCACTAAAACAGATAAATATTCATTAGTATGGATTCAGGGTTCATGTTGGCTCTCTTATTGACAACGTCATGCTTTATTTCTCCGTAGAATCAATCCAAGTTCCATGCACGAACATCTTCTGCAAGCTTGGTGTGCACGCATAATGCACACACATCAAGGGCACACTTGGTATGTGCACTGCACATCCTGTGTGTGCACTGCACACAAAACATTGCACGTGCCATGTTCGTGGACCACTTGGATCGGCTCCTGTATTTAGAGTTTGTGAAACTTCATGACAATTTCTAAAGGCTTCTATAACTGTGTGGAAAACATTGTCTCATAAGTTAAAAACAAGATCATCATCATCATCATCATCCACAAAAAAGCCCTCTCTAAGTCAGCTTTGCAGTCAAGGAATCAACTAGAAAATCTTCTTTGCCTCTCCCATTCTTGCAGTGTTTCCCACGCATCGCTGTTGTTTATATACTACATCTCCACAGTCCAAATTATTCACTTGGCTGTGTTCTTCTCCCATGCCGTGTCACTTCTGTTTCTTACCCTTTCACCTCTACCTCTGCTGCCCCATTCTTACTGCTTCTCTTCAAATAGCATGATCTCTCGCTGCATATTTTTGTACCATCTTTGCCTCTCAGTACTCCCTGCTCTCATGCAGCATTCCCTATGCTGGGCTGCTCTGCTGGCCCATGTTCAATACACTTTGAGCACACTATCAACCTGATATCTATACTGTTTTGTGTGTGCCTTTTTAGCGATGTTTCGCTTCGCTACCAGCACAGCTGAGGGAATGGACAAGAGTCTAAGCTGATGCAAATATGGATCACCTCTACGCTGATGACACTCAACTCTCTCTCTCTACACCCTCTCTCTCTCCATCTGTTCAAGCTCGCCTCACCAGCTCTCTCTCTGACATCTCTACCTGGATGTCTCAATGTCAACTCAAACTCAACATGGCTAAAACTGAATTCCTTATCTTCCCCCCTCATCCTTCCTCGCCCTCTTCCCTGGCGATCCCATCGATGGGGTCACCATCCTTCCTGTCCCCCAAGCCCGTAGCTTAGGCTTCATCTTTGATTCACCCCTTTCTTTTAAACCCTATATCGACTCTGTTGCCAAATCCTGTCGTTTCTCCCTCCATAACATTGTTAAGATTCACCCTTTTCTCTGTCTCCTCTGCCAGAACCCTTGTTCATGCCATGGTCATCTCTCACCTCGATTACTGTAACCTCCTTCTCACTGGCCTCCCCCACTCTCACCTTTCTCCCCTTATCTCCGTCCAAAACTCTGCTGCCAGTGTCATCCACCTCGTCCGTCACCTAGACAACGTGCAGCCCCTCCTCTCCTTTCTTCACTGCCTCCCCCTTCCTAAACGAATCCTGCACAAGCTCCTAGTCTTCACCTATAAAGCTCTTTGCAACCTTGCTCCCCCCCCACCTCTCTGCGCTAATTTCCCTTCGTACTCCAGTCCATGAACTCTGCTCCTCCTCTGTTCCCTCTCTTGTCCTCCCACGCCTCCCCTGCTCCCCTAACCGCCTTCGTCCCTTCTCCCTAGCTGCCCCCCACGCCTGGAACTCCCTCTCTGCCCACATCCGCCTCACCCCCTCCCTTCGTACCTTCAAATCCCTCCTCAAGACCCACCTCTTTCACTCTGCCCTCCTCGCTCCCCTACGTAACTCCTGCTGATACCCTCCATCCAGTACAATCTGTTACCTGAGGTCTGTTTACTCATATCCTCACCACATGGACCAACCAGCCATCATTTTTGATGTAACCAAGACAAGCACGTGCACCTGGGATCTCGCATCCTCTTGAATGTTACATTCATCTCTCCCTCTGTTCCCCTTCCTTCGTATTCCCCCCCACCCCTCTCTCAGATTGTAAGCCCTAGGGCAGGGACTGTGTCTATTCAATTACTTTGTAAAGCACCAGGTACATTGCTGGCACTATATAAATGCCTGCTAATAAATAAATAAATAAATAATAATAATAGCAACTCTGACTTTACTGTTCAAAAGGGTGTTGAAAGGGTGTTGAAAATTTGGATGAGGACGTGATGTATTCATTGTTGTTTTGCAATGGCTTTTGTCAAGCAATAAAGTTTATTATTATATTGACTTCACTGAACCTGGCCTTTAGCTGGTCAGTGATTTAGTAGCACAACCTATCATGTATTTTCAGTGAAATGTCCCACACACACTTGATGGTGCTACAAAATACATTTTTGTTTCATTTCAGCTATTGTCATATTAACATACTTCAAGAAAATTCTATGGTCCCCAATACTGATGTAGTCCATAAACAAGAACACTCTCACAAAGCACTCTGAGTTGAGAGGGGTGGGATGCTCAGTATGGATTTGCTCTCTGCACAGTCTCTGCTTGCACAACTCACTCCCCCTCCCTGCACATGGAAGAAGCCATCATCAATTCAAATCCATGTTTGCTTCCCCTTGCTGTGTAGGGCAGCGGGGGGAGGAGGAAGGGAATGATGATGTGTGAACATGGCCTGGGAAGAAAATATCATGTGCTGCTTGTCTGTATAGGATGTTGAAAAAAACAAAACTCTCTTGAAAGCAGCTCAATGACAGCTGCAACTATTCAATGAATCGAACTTTGATAGAGAATCAAACCCCCTCCCCCACACACTAGTGTTTCAGGCAGGGCCTCAAATTCTTCTTGCATTATCACGTTTTGCATAGCCAAGCTGTTACGTGTCCATTGTCAAGTGCTGATAGGGAATGAAAAATTACCCTTGAAAAAACAAGCGTGTCATCTGAATGCAGTTAGCACCTCCTCAGACGTGAAAGCAACATCTGCAGGTATAAAACATGGGCTCATATGCTACAACTTAACCACAAAGAATGAACAAGCAGAGAAATGGGGTAGGCTGAGCAGACTTCCTATTTCTAATCTACAATTTTCTTTTCTCCACAAAGTACATCAAGGCAAATGTAATACAAATCAAAAAAGCTACAACAATTTCCACTTTGTAGTGTTAATGGGCCCTTAACTACGTTTCATAAATGGACCATGGGACAGCTGTCAATGTAACCACGTACCCCGAGGCAGATATGAATTTAGAGTAGATGGGGCCTAATTTTATTAGTTCTCTTTGACAGAAGAAAATACAAGCTACATCTTTAGTCAGGACCTCATTTTACTAGGTCAGATAGAGAACACACAAGAGGCAGTTCCTGACGCTGAGAAACAAAGGGTGGACTGGAAAACAGAGCCACAAAGAGGTGAAGTGACTTGCCCAAAGTCGGACTGCAAATCTGTGGAAGAGCCAGGACTTGAATCCAGGGCGTATTCTTATGAACAATTTATTTCTGAGCACTTTACCTAACCCTGGAAGCCAAAATGCTGTGCGAACATTCCTAACCAGGGCAGTCTACCAGAGGGATGTAGCATTTTAGAAGTATTTGGTCTCAGTGAGCTATAGACTCTGCTAGACACACAGATGAACAGAACAGTTAGATAAATACAATAAAGTGACAACAAACATTAACAACATAACCCTTTTCTACTGGAACATATCTCTCGGTGGCAGTAGATAAAAATGGGTCCCAACTGTACATTATTAAGAACTGGAAGTACTTGAGAAATAAATTAAATTCTGTACACACCCTCCTCTCTGCTAGGCAACTGCTCAGAGACTGAGCCAGAAGAATCTTTCCTGGAGAGAGATCTCTTAGTTTTTCCCTGCCCAGTGCGACTTCTCTGGCGTACCATAAATCCACCAATCCCTAGGCAAGGAGAAAAGATACAGCAAGCATATACAGATTATGCTTCTTAATAAAAATGGAAAGCCACAGTATTTCAGATAAGAAAAACTCATTGGAGCACAAACATTTTGTAGCAGCACAGATGCAAGGAATAATTCAGCACAAAGAAACACTTCTACTAAGGGCTGAGACCTAGGACTACTCAGAGTGTATACACGTACTCTTGATGGAACAGTCTATCGTTTCGCAGCACTGAGTTTGAAGTAATTAAAGTCTAAGCATTGAGCATGCCCGGACAATTTTTCACCGATTGTTGTGAACAATCCTGTCAAAGCACTTAAATACTTCAGAACTGTTCTGGCCACTTCAGACTTGGATCTGACCACTGTCGGTTTTTCATCGGGTCTCGACCACAAGGGGGGCATTCTCAGCCGTCACATCTTTGCTATGAAATTCCCTCCCCCAGGAGGTCCACCTGTGTTCAAGCCTGGCTTTTGGCAGCAAGGACTGAATTGGGCAGGGAGGGGAGGGGGGAATTCATTTAAGGGGGAGGATGGGCTGGGGGGTAGGAAGAGGGGTTAGGTGGGAGGTTGTTGGAGGATGGGAGTGGGTTGGGTTGGGAGGGTTGTATTTTAAATGTTTTTATATTGTATTTAATATTTTTTGGTAAGCTGCCCTGAGCCTTTGGGGAAAGGCGGGATACAAATATCAATAAATAAAATAAATAAATATTCAGTGACATAAGTAGTTAGCAAAGCATTATCGAGGATTTAGGAAAGTGAAACAAACATAAGATGTTCATTTAAACCACCAAACCGAGAAGTGATAGTGAATTAGCTGTAGTTACAGCAATTTTGGAATCACTGGAAACATTTTTTCTCATACCTCTATTCTTTGGCCAGCTGATGAAGAGGTAAAACTAAGCTCACCTAGTAAGGGGAGGCTGGTGAAGGCTTACTTTTCCTCTCAATCACCAATAACTCACCAATAATAGAGGAATAACTCTAACAGTAAAAAGAGTATTGTGGTGATTGTTGAAGGATGCAGTACATACATAGGAAACGCAGCAAGTTATAATTTGAGTTGCACCAAATTTTTGCACATTGCTATAAAAACCCCATGAGGAATTTCATTGGAACTCGAGAATTCCAACTCCCCACCCCCAACTGTACAAGAGGGATGCATAATTTTATCTGCTTCCCCTAGAGGAAACTCTCAACACAACTCAAGGCAATACACTGCTTGAAATCCCAGTTTTTAAAAAAAAAAAAAAAAAAGTAGTAATATGCATCTGTCTCTCTACATATTAGGAACTGTCCAAGACTTTATGACAATATTTTGCTATTATTGGTCTTTCCCACAGACAATCAATACTTGGGATGACAAACACTACAAGCAAAAGGAAACGGATTCATCCAACTAAACTGACGAATAAGCTCATTGACAATTTGGATCCTTACCCTTTTACTATAAGATTTCAACAAATTTCAGAAAAAAGAGGCTGCGGACACCTACTGTCAGAGTATTTTGCTTATAAGAATCAGAAGTGCTGAGGATTGAACTTGGGACCTTATGCATGCAAAGCATGTGCTCTACCACCTGAGCCACAGCTAACCCCCAAAAAATAAGTAAACGGCTTAACAAGAAGAACACCTTGCCAAACTAGATGCTGACTTGCACATGATGTAGTAGCATGACCTCACTTGCAACAAATGAAAAGAAAGAGAGCAGCTAACTCTTGAATTAAGCCAAAAAATATTGGGCTGCAAACCTGAACTGGAAATAGAATGAGGTAGGAGAAGGAGGGCATGAGTGCTGTTGGGAAGCAATTGGGGAAAATAAATCTTGATGATCCGATTGTACATTAAATTTTAACCAGAACAGGAAAAGCTGCAGTAGTGTACAGAAATGAATGGTCAGGAAGCTACTGTAAAATGTCCTGTTAGGTCTCCCTATTCTTAAACTCTCAGATTATTTGCACAATATAAAAATATAAATGTAGTAAACAATACATAATCATTCGGCGCATGTACCCTACCAGGTCTGTACGGCTTTCTTTTTCTCTTTTTGATTCCATCAGCTCCTTCTGTCCCCTTAGTGTCATCATCCACTGCTTCTCGTTCAGGACTGGAATCTGATTTTCCCTCGCAATCCATAAGATCAGCTTCTGGAAAGAAGATAAAACCATAAATTAACTCAGAAAAGAGCGTGGGGAAGTAGATGGAAGAATGTATGTCCACTAATAGACGGGTCCAATCTGGGTGCTCAATTCCCAAGACATTTGTCAAAGTCTTGCGCTACAATGACATAACACGGGCACATCTGAGGTGGTGGGGAGGAGCCGGTTGTCATGGTTCATGTTGGTACCCATGACATAGGAAGATGTAGGAAGGAGGTGCTGGAAGTTAAATTTAGGCTTCTAGGGATGAGACTGAAATCCAGAACCTGCAGCATAGCATTCCCTGAAAAGCTTCCTCTTCCACATGCAGGCTGAGCTCCTGAGTGCATGCACGGATGGATGAGATGATGGTGCAGGGAGGAGGGACTCAGATTTGTAAGGAACTGGGGAACGTTTTGGGGAAGAGGGAGCCTATACCAGAAAGATGGGCTCCACCCTTAGCCAAAGTGGAAACAGACTGCTGGTGCTAAAAATCAAGGTGGTGGTAGAGGAGTTTTTAAACTAAGATCTGGGGGAAAGCTGACAGCTGCTACGGAGCACGTGGTTCAGATGAAGGCAACCCAAGGGGATGCCATTCTGAGTAGTGACACAGTGTATTTCAGTAAAGAGGACAGAAAGGATACAGTAGAATCAGCGATGAAGAAACCAGGATCAATGGGACCGATGTCCAACAGTTATATGAACATTAATAAACGATCCTTTCAGAGGCTTATTAGATACATGCCTGGGCTCCGAAGTGAGCACAGGTTTCAAGCAAACTTTTTTTTTTTTTTTTTTAAATTGTATCCCTGGTCTCATGAAAAAACACAGTTAATGGGATAGAAATTGGAATTAAAAGGAAACTATGGGTTCTGCTCCACAGCTAGACTGTATGTGTTACAGCTGTACCTGCCTATATGGCTTCATTGTGAAGAAAGCACAAAAAGAATGACCACTCCATCTGTCAGGGATTTGAAAAAGCCCTCTATCATAAAAACCACAGCCAGCCAACAGGTTCTCCTGATTAAGGAAATGCCAGTCAAAACTAAAACAACTGCCATGATACTTATACCAACAACTTAATACGAGATCGCACCGCTGGTTGAACCACTTTACTATCTCAAGAACTCTCTATCTAAAGAAAGCCTCTTATGACATTTAATCTAATTAACGGGCGATGTTGCATAAACAGAAAGCACTCTACGCAGTGGTGAGGTGGGGTGCCTACATTCCACTTGTAAAAAGACACCTGTGATGTGCATTTCATGACTCACACTTGTGGTTTAGTAAGCCTGCCCTTCAAGCCTAGGATTAACCTTTTATATTACAATCAAGTTATCAGTATGTACAGTGGATTCGGCTTAAATTAGAGACAGACTGAGGATGCAGTCAAGTTTCCAAATCTAATCTCTGTCCTGATATAGGTAGTCAAAGCAAAGCTCGCTTTGGTCATGTAAGCATCCATGCTACACTGCTGCCTGTTGGGTCATTTCACCTCCTCTCTGTCAGAAGCAGCCACTTTGTTCCCTTGTCACATCAATGTCTAACCTGGGAGGATTTCTTGAGACACCTCTCCCTGCCCTTGAAATTCCATGCTCCCTGAACATCCTCCTTTGCTCTCCCGTTTCTGTCTTAAAATGTTACATCTGAGAGCACTGTCATCACTGCTTATTTCCTGTTCTCTGGGGCTACAACTTGAAATATGCATTAGCTCTTAGTCTGGTAGCGTAGGATACATTGCGTGATCCAGCATAACAAGGATGTGGCAGGCCCAGGCTCATGTCCAAATTATGTTCCACACTCCCAAGGGGACAGGGCCTTCATAAGCGGCAGTCCTCACAAGGCTCCCAGCCAACTTTGGCATATGTCCCTGCAAAGGCTGCCCCCTCCCCCCCATTTCTCCCCAAGCAGCAGCAACTCCACCAGGAAGGAAGTTTAAAGAGATGGCAGGGCCAGCACTCCATCCCTGCCCACTCTGAAAATGTCTTCCTTAATGGCGCCCTTTGAAAGTGGCTCGAGCGCTGCCAGAACATGTTCAGAGTGGGTGGGGGCAGAGTGTCAGCTACACTCCCTCCCCTGCCTACTATAAAAGTTTCCTAGCAATCCCCCCAACCCCTAAAGTCCAGAGCCTGGGTATCCAGTTCAGGAGATTGCGGGTATTGAGGCCCTTCACGTGGTGTTCGATTTGGCTGGGGGCAAGCTAGGGGTGCTGCCGGTATACCGGGCCCCTTCTTGTCCGGCGGCATCCCTAACCGCTCTAACAGAGCTGGCCTCGGAGGTGGTGTTGGGCTCCTCTAGGACTTTGGCTCTGGGGGACTTCAACGTTCATGCCGATGCCGGCCTTGTCGGGGCGGAGCTAGAATTCATGGCCGCCATGGCAACCATGGATTTGTCCCAGGAGGTTATCTGCCCGACCCACGTGGGGGGGCGCACCCTCGACCTGATCTTTGGTTCTGGTCCTGAGGCGGGGGGTCCGGTTGTGGGGGAGGTTAGAGCTGTGCCCTTGTCATGGACGGACCATTATCTCCTTCAGGCCAGTCTCTCAGCGCACCCCCTCCAGAAGGGCAAGGGACCAGTTAGGATGGTCCGCCCTCGGAGGCTGATGGAACCCCAGCAGTTCCAGGAGGTCCTGAGGGAGTTAACCTTGGACCTGGACGGTCACTCTGTCGATAAGCTGGTCCAGTATTGGAATACCTTGCTGGAGGAGGCCATTGACAGGGTGGCTCCGAGACGCCCTCTGCCTCGTCACCGCAGGGCCCCTTGGTTTACCGAGGGGCTG
>QEPC01001738.1:3643923-3700318 GCA_003113815.1 Sphenodon punctatus
GGTCATCGGGAGCACATAACACCTATGCTCCGGACTCTGCACTGGTTGCCGATAGCGTGCCGAGCCAGGTTCAAGGTTTTGACTTTGATCTATAAGGCCCTTCATGGTCTGGGCCCCTCATACCTCAGGGACTGCCTTGCCCTCCGCGCCCCAGAGTGGCTCCTTCTGTCTGCCGGGGGTGCCTTCTTGGAGGTCCCCCATGTTAAGCGGGGGGCCACAATGGAGAGGGCATTCTTGGTGGCCGGGCCACGCTTTTGGAACTCCCTTCCGGAGGAAGCTCGCCTGGCCCCAAGCCTTTTGATATTCCGGCGAAGATGTAAAACCTGGCTGTTCGCCCAGGTCTTTGGGGAGGGTGGGTTAATGGGTTTTTATCTCCCCTACCCTATTTTATTGTTTTAAATGTTTCCCGGGCCCTGTTTTAGTACTTTATGTATTTTTGATGGTATTAAATGGTATTATATGTATTTTATATTTTTTTTGTTGGAAGCCGCCCCGAGCTGTTCTCAGGAGGGGCGGGGTATAAATCTAGAAATAAATAAATAAATAATTAAATAAATAAACAAACAAACGAACAAACTGAGGCCTATCACTTCATGGTAGACACCCCCACTAACGTGATGCACAGTAGGCAGTTATTGTCAAGACCACCGAAAATCTAGATGGACTCCCCCACTAAACCATAGAGTGCTATGGGGACTTCAATGTGGGATGGATGGCACCTGAAAGAAGGGAAAAGAAGGAGCAACTTCCTGAAGTACTCAGTACCCTCATAAATGATGTTTTGTCCAATTAGTTCATATTAAACATCTAGCATTGTCCTGAAGCAAACATCTAATATGTGTATTGTAGGCTGCTTGCCCATGTTACCACGCCCCACGAGGGAAACCTATGACAGGAAATCTCCCAAGGTGGAAACTAACGTGAAGCTCGGATAGTGGGCGTGGGGTTAAAAGTTAAAAGCATCATACGACACATCTCGCGTTGCTTTCAATCACGAAAGGCAGGGCTGGATTTTGTGTCCTGCCTTTCGAGACTGAAAACAACGCGAGATGTGTCATATGACACTTTTAACCCCTGCGCCCACATTCCAAACTTCAACATTAGTTCTTCCCCCCACCCCCAGGAGATTTCCTCTCATAGGTTTCCCCCCGATGCGGTAATGTGGGCAAGCAGCCATAGGCATGTGCAAAATAGATGCATGGTGATATGCAAATATGCTACAGAACATAGCCGGCACCATAAACGTAAGGGTAGGGGCTGGCTTGTCAATGAAGAGCTGGAATAGGCCACTGTTGGCATTGCAGGGGAGGGAGTCTCTTTTTCAAGCTTGATCCTCTTGTTTCCACATCCCAAGGGACCAACCTGCTGAGGATGATGGCAGGTCTAGCATTTCCCACCCCCCAGCAGTCCCTTGCCACCTGTGACCACACCCCTGCAGACTGTGTATAAGAGAGTATGCCACATACTGACCATTACCTCTACTGTCATCCAGCTCTCCATCCCTCGAGTGTTCTGACTGGACATCAGGCGGTGTCTGGAGAACAGCCACACTGTTCTGGTTAATAATCTTTAGCTTGAGCTTTGGTTTCGTCCGTTTTTTTCTTGGGACTGTAACAGTGAGGCTCTGTAACTGAGACATCCCCATCTCTGTCAAACAGACTCCATCCTGTGTGTACGTCTTCAGTGGGTCTGCAAAAGTTACATGAACCATAGAAGAAATATAGAACTGTTTATAATTTTACGTTTAAGTCCTGCAGGTGAGTTTTTTTAAACGAAAAACAAAACACAAAAAACCCCAACAGAATTTAAAGGAATTGGCTATTCACACACAACGACAAATTCTAACACTAGCACCTGAGAAAGTTAACAAAAACAACAGAAAAACTCGGTTGTGATTTATAAATGGCAGATAAAATGTCATCACTGGCATGACACATTCCTTGTGACGCCCCCTCCCCCCCGCCCCCCCACACCCGTTGTCCCTATCCACTTGTTTTTTCTTGTCTTATTTTACACTGCAAGATTCTTGGCACCAAGACTGTCTTACTGCTGTGTGTCTGTATAGTGGATCCCTGGTTCACGACAACAGCTTCTAGGCACTAGTATAACAGCAGCAGTTTAGGTTCAAATCCTGTCACAATCCTCAGTATCATTGCAAGCTGCCACACTGCAAGAACTCATTAGCGAAGAATTTTTGCATTACAGCAATTGATATTTTCCAAAGCACGCGGATCTGCGCTGCTATCTGAGGATAACTTTGACATGTAATACAAATCTTTGCTGCCTATCTCTCCCACGTATATAGGTACTTGTGTGGCTTTCATATCTGTGGTATCTGAAAGCCTGTTAGTAGATTTTTATCCTTGCAGCAGCACTGTGAGGAAAAAAAACATAAATCCAATTTTATAGATGGTGAACAGAGGCACACATCTCAAACTAGTTTACACTGACAGGGCACAATCCTCATTCACTGAGGTGCCTAAAGGGGTTACACACGTACGTTGCATGCTGAAGTGCTGTGTTGGACTCAAATGGGTGCAAAATGCTCATTCACAAGAGGTATCACTTGCCCATGGTCCATTCTCGTGTCCACATGTTGGCACCCCCCTCCATCATGCACAATCAGAACCAAAATGCCCATGGTCCATTCTCATGTCCACAAGATGGAACCCCTTCCATCACGCAGAGTCAGAACCAAAATGTGGTCTGACCACTCAGACGTCAGTCAGTCCCAGGTACAGAGATGTGTTCCATATTTCCACATTACAGGCTGCAGTCCACCGACCATGGCTATTCTGCAGAATGATTCTCCTCACTGTGAATCAGGATTTGGACACCACTTAGGTGTAGCGTAGCACTTTGTATTGCAATTTGTGTATGCATAACCCCCTTGTGCACATGGACGAATGAGGTTTGTGCCCAAAGGGGAGGCATGGTGCATCCCCTAGGGCGTCTCAGGCCGTGCCCCTCTTGCCCTCCTGGACAACCCCATAGTCAGCTAAATCATTTTGAAAAAAAATTAAAATGCTTGCTTGGGGACCAGCGTGGCAGCAGAGTGGCTTTGTGCCACACTTCCGGGTTGTGGGGGGCTGTGCTATCGAACATGCATACACAAGCTCTTATGAGCTTCTGCTCATGCGTTAGGTGGGGGGGGGGGGCAGGGCTCTCAGGTGCCGTACTGTTGCCGCACAACTGAGGAGGAGCCACAGAGCGGGCAGGTCAGATCAGGTTAGCAGTGGAGCTGGAGGGAGTCTGAAGGCAGCACTTTCCACACATCCTTAGGGGGTGGGGAAGGCAAGGCCAGGAGGAGCCAACCACACCCTAAGGAAGCCCGCATGTGGATAAAAAACTCAAGTCCTCCTAATAATGCTATATGGGCAGCTAGGAGCATCATCCATAACGTAGAAGCGGAAAAACGTAGTTTTTTAAAATGTGCCACTGGGGGCACAGTTTCATTAACAGCATAGGGGAGTTATTTTATCGATTGCCTGGGCGCCTCAACCAAACGCCCAGGCCAAGTCCCACGGGGATTTTTTTTTTAATGCCAGGCCAGCCAGTCACAGTGCTGGGGGAGGGGGAGCGAGGTGCTGCTGCCTGTCAGTCACGGGGCAGGCTCGGCGCCATTTTGTGGTGTCTGGTGGCTCTGATCGAGGCAGATGCATTTTCTCTCTGCTGAGTCTGCTCTTTTGGCTGGCCCCACTGAACTGCTGCCCAGTGCTGCTGCATCAAAAAAATCAAATCTCACTCAACTGCTGTCTACTGCATTACAACAGTTGTACTTCAGTGTGTTGAGTGAGTGAGAGTTTACTTGGGGGGCAGGGAGGACTGAAGGTCGGGGGAGAACTGGACTTAGGGTGCTGGGAGACACTGGGTGGGGCTGACTGGGAGACACTGGGGATGGGGGAAGCTGTCTGGGAGAGACTGGGGAATGGGGCTGGGCGAGGCGGGTGGACTGGGAAACACTGAGGAATGGGGCTGGGGGAGGGAGGGGCTGGGAGACATGGGAATGGGGCTACAACAGAGATGTGAACCATGTTTTGGGGGACAAGCAGAACTCCTCGCTGCTGCTTTTGTGGTGTGCTGAGGATAATATGGTTGGCTTAGGATCTGGTTTCAGTGGTTGGCTTTTGCTTGTTGTGTGTTTGCAGGTGCACTGCTGGTTTCCCCCCTCCTCCCCCAAGCATGTGCAAAGGCCGCGGTCATTTTCTGGGGGCCCCACTGGCCATGGCTACTCTCTGTTAAAATTGGTCCCTTTCTTGGCTGTTTTCCACGTAAACAGTCTGCTTTCTGTTTTTTGGGTGGGGGGGCCTAGGGGCTTGGATGGAAGGGTTTCCAATCCAATCTTTGCTGAAATGTTCCTTGTATTTTAAAATGACCCCACCCTTTGCAGTTTAGTGGGCTGTTATGGCAGGCTTTTTCACTAATGGCTAGTCCATGCATGAAAGCTCCCCGTCTGGTTGCAACAACAGCTGCCTCTTACATTGCCAACAGAGCTGTGTAGCATGTTTTGGGGGACAAGTGGAAATCTTCACTGCTGCGTGCTAAGGACTGCACATAATATTGCTGACTTGGGATGGTTTGCTTTGCTTGCTCTGTGTTTGCATGATGCATTGCTGCTTTCCTTCTTCCTTCCCAAGCACAAATAGAGAGGTCATTTTGTAAATTTGTGGGTCCACTGGTCGTGGCTACTCCTGTTTAAAATGATCCCTTTCCTGTTACAACTAGTGCTCCCTGAGTTTTTGTTGTTTTGATATATGATTTTTGTCTTATTTCTTAAGATTTATCTGTACTTGGTGACCTTCTTTCAAAACCTGCCCTGTGTTGTGCTTTGACCTCAGCACGAACCCGGCAGGCTCTGGCCACAAAAGTCCTGGGCTGATTGAGGGGGGATCGCTATACAATGCAAGCCCACTTCATCAGAATAATCATTAGCAACAACCTGGCTTGAGCAACCCACCCTGTATTGTTGAGTGGGGCAGCATCAGGAAGGACGTGTCCCAATGCACCTGGAGACGGGTGGTCTAATCAGGCTGTGATCTGCATCCAAGACAAAGGATGACTGCACAGGCTGAGCCTAAATCAATCAGGGATGGGAGCCAGCAGGAATGCTCCTCAGGAACTCTATTTTGGCAGGTTTGGCCTGAGTGAGGCACATAAGAGGCACCTCTTAGTAATGCATTCTCTTTGATTACTGTTTTTTTGTGAAACAAAAGCAACTGCAATGTCCTTTTGTGAGATACTGGAGCTCCTTTTCAGAAAACCTCCTAAATTTAATCAAACATTGTTCTTGGTCCTCACTCACCCACCATGCCCAAGGGGCAAAATTTTGTCTTAAACACAGTCCCTTCAGAGTCCCAGTTAGTTCAGTCGGTCTGATCCTCTCAGACTGGCTGTTTTCACTGCTGCTGTTCTAGCAGCTGCTACTGAAATCGCTGCTACAGAAATCACTGCCATACTGCCTTGCTTGCCCAGATAGAATACAGAAGGACACCTGGTTGCGAGTTCTTCTGTCCCTTTTGTTGCCCATATAGAATACAGAAGGACACATGGTTGTGAGTCATCCTGTCTATTTTGCTGACCAAGGGGCCTTGCCTGACAAGCACTCGAGTTGCCTATTATTAATTATTATTATTATTAGCATTTATGTAGCACCAGCTGTGTACCTGGCACTTTACAGAACAATAAGAATGACGTGGTCCCTGCCTATGGCTTACAATCTAATAGACACAGAGGGGGGAGACAAGGAGAGGGGACATAGGGAGAGACAAGGGATAAATAACATTCAAGCGGATGCGAGGTCTCAGGTGCACGTGCTTGGCTTGGTTGCAGTTAGGCAGGAGTCTGTGGGAAGGGCAGACAGTAAAAACTGAAAGGAAAGTTCTAACAAGCGTCGGGAAAGGTGGCGAGGAAGAGGTGAGTTTTGAGGAGGGATCTGAAGGTGCGGAGGGAGGGAGTTCCAGGCATGGGGGCAGCAAGGGAGAAGGGGCTAAGGCGGCTAGGGGAGCAGGGGAGATGAGGGAGGGGACAGAGGAGGAGCGGAGAGTGCGTGCAGGAGTGTGTAAGGAGACTAGGATGGGGAGGTAAGGAGGAGGAGTCAGGTTGTGAAGGCATTTACAAGTGAATACCAGGAGTTTGTGAAGGATGCGTTTGGGAAGGGGGAGTCAGTGGAGAGAGGCGAGGAGAGGCTGCACGTGGACGAAGCGCCAGGCTGAGTGGATGACCCTAGCAGCGGAGTTTTGGATGGAGATAAGGGGGGGCAGGTGAGAGTGGGGGAGGCCAGTAAGAAGGAGGTTACAGTAACTGAGACGAGAGATGACCAGGGCATGAACAAGTGTTTTGGCAGAGGAGACAGAGAGAAAAGGGCGAATCTTAGCAATGTTATGGAGGGAGAAACGACAAGATTTGGCAACCGAGTCGATGTAGGGTTTAAAGGAAAGGTATCAAAGACGAAGCCCAAGCTACGGGCTTGGGGAACGGGGCGGATGGTGACCCCGTCAATAAGGATGGACAGGGAAGAGGGAGAGGAAGGGTAGGGAGGAGAGAGAAGGAGCTCAGTCTTAGTCATGTTGAGCTTGAGCTGACGTTGGGACATCCAGGCGGAGATATCAGAGAGGCAATTGATGAGGTGAGCTTGGACAGAGGGGGTAGAGAGAGGGGGTGGAGAGATAGAGTTGAGTGTCGTCAGCAGAGAGGTGATATCTTCCTGCTGGTGCGTTCAGTGAACCCAGTGCTGTCTGGTCCACTGTTCAACCATCACAACTAAGTGGTGGAGGTCCGGGCTGCGAGATCCTGTCGTTTGACTACCGAATAGGCATAAGGGAACTCCCACTTGTGTGCCTCACTGAGACATGTTTAGGCTCCTTTGCAACCATAGCCAAGGCAACCCCGAGTGTGAGTGTTAGTATTGAGTGACTCGGTGGGCTAAGCCCACAGACTTCTTCCCTTCTCGGATCACTACTTCTCCAGTCCCCACTCCGCCCTGAAGACTCGTCGCCAGGGAGGCTGCCCTGGTGCTACTGTACCGTCTGACTTGGAAAAGAGGCTATAAAGTATCCATTCCTTTGCCCTCCCTCAGAACAGGACATGTTGGTAAGATGAAGCTGTGTCTTTCTTCTCTCCCTCTTCTTTGGACTCTCGCGCTGTTTGTGCCCTGGCACAGGCAGACACCCCTCCCCCCTTTCTCTCTTCTAAGTTAGGAACTTCCTCTGGAAGCCAACCCATGCTGTATCCTTGTGTAACCATCTAATAGATTTGAGTGTCTCATTGCTTGATTGCTTTTATGTACCCCTTTTTGTCCCCACAATAAATTGAAAACTTTATGTTTCACCTTAAGGTATCTCTTCCCTTTTAAAAAAAAAAAAAATTCGCTGGGTGACACCGCCAATTTATGATCAAAAATTCCTTAACACTCATGTGGCCTCTTCAAAAAGACGAGCTTAATTCCCCCAAATTAAGCATTTTTGGAGCCCACGCCTGGCCACTGGGACACACTCTCGAGGGAAACTCAGTGGACACGCGTGGAACAGGTGTTAACATTGCTGTTTCACTGCTGCTCCCTGCTGGAAAGTAATTTCTTGCCTCTCTACTTGTGGCTGTGTGCTTTTGAGCATCTTGCCTGGGGTTTTGTGGAGAAACAGAAATGCATTGTTTAAATTTGGTTTATCCAGCCCCGGGCGGGATGCAAAAGACACGCCCTGACCTCATCTTGCTGAACATCTAGGCTGCTGTTTTGATGGAGCTGGTTTGGTGGCAACACAGGCCTGCAACTGGCCAAACTTTTTAAAAAAGGGCCTGTATGTTTGGACAGGCATTTGGCTGCCGGGGATAAAATGTAGGTACTAGGAATGCTAGTTTGATGGGGCTGGTTTGGTGGCAACACAGGCCTGCAACTGGCCAAACTTTTTTTAAAAGGGCCTGTGTGTTTGAACAGGCATTTGGCTGCCGGGGATACAGTGTAGGTATTAGGGACGCTGGCTTGGAGGAGAGTGTTTGGTTGCTATACAGGCCTGCATCTGCTCTCCTTGTGAACAGAGAAGAAAGTAGGCAGGAGCATAGCAGAAGAGAAGGCTGTAGACAACAAGGAGACCCCTTTCCCCTGTCCCCCACTGAACCCATCTCTTCCCCTTCTTCTTCTTCTCGTGCACCAAAACCAAACCCTTTCCCTCCTACTTTTCCTCTGTCCTGTCCTCTTACCTTTCATTCTCTTCTAATTTGACTTGTAGCAGAACAGGGAGCTAACTCAGTCCTCCCAGTTCTCCAAACCAGAAGGAAGGCTTGTCCCAAAGCATACACCTTCAGAAGACTACAGAGGTGGCCATGGAAGACATGAAAATCGAGGATTCGAGGGTTCAGGATGAAGGTAGGCGACGGCAACGTGATCAATTTTTTTTTAACCTACTATGGTTAATTTGGACCCGGTGGGAAAGAGAGAGTGGACGGGACCCCAGTAAGAGGGCTCTCTATTCCCCAATGGCAGTGTTTCACACAGCAGCAAGGAGTTCAAAGTGTTAACTAATGTAATGTCCATCCAATGTTAACCATGGGAACTCCTTGCTGCTGGGTTAAGCCATGCCACTGGCCTAACCGTTGTCCCGGCTCCGCCTACCATTGCCCTGGCTCCGCCCCTAGGCCAGGTGCTGCCCCTAGGCTCGCTGGCCAGGCTCTGGCCCTAGGCCCCCAACCACTGCCCCACCAGCCTCAAAAAACACCAGTCACCACTGCCAAAGGTCCTGATCCTAAAGCTGCCCATGAGGGGGTTTGTGCATGATGCACACACACTGCGCGTGCATTGCATACACACTGTGTTGTATAAACAGAGACTGCATGCAGGTTGCATGTGCATCCTTGTGCAGAGTTTAGGATTGGGCTGAAAGTCTGTAGCTGAGCTAAGAACTGAAATCCGTTCTCCCAAGACCACCCTTCACCTCATGCTGTGCAAGGACAACTGAGATCAGTTTATAAGGTCTTGTTAAGAATCTCTGGGTCTCAGTGGGACCGATCCCTTCCCCTGCATGTGCCACACAGTATGCACATTCACGCACACACAACACACACGCGCACCCATTGGAGGAACATTATGCCATGGGCAAGCCACATAGGACCTGCATGCAGGAGGTCTGGGATCACAGCCTGTCTGCAGGGTCTGTCTCTATCTTTTCTGGTCCAACAGAGCCAAATTTTATTTATTTATTTATTTAAATATATTTATATCCCACCCTTCCTGCAAGCAGCTTTTAGTAACCTTCAGGCAATGGCAGAAAGACCAACAGGACATTCCTGCTTCTCGTCAGTTAGGCTCAACCCTATATCGGCAGCACGATTACTAGAGATGTTTAAATATCGCTAACTAACACTGATGTCTCAACTAAAAATTCCTTCTTACAGGTCATTTTAAAAGCATAAAATGTGTGCATAAAAGCATTTACAAACAAACTGGAGGAAATACTTCCTACTGTAATTCTTTGCAGCATCCAGACTGGCTAATGCCTTTATGGTACGACAGTAATGTAACTGCAGCAGCACCCACGGGCCCAGGTAAAATATACCCCTTTTCTAGATACTGCACACATGGTGCGTGCCCAGGAATTTACACAACCCATGGCACTGTTTCTATAAGCACTTATGCACATGCTTAAATTTAAACATGCATGCAGTCCCATTGATTTTGATGAGACTATTCACATACTTAAAATTAAACCCATCAGTGTTCATAGGATTAGGACTTTATATAAGAAACTGTGACAAGGCAAGGGTGGCAAATAAAATAAAGGAGTGAAGTAAAGGTGCCATATTTTAAAAACTCCTTTCAATTATGCATCTTATTTTTTAAAAAATTAAGCATTTAAATTTTTTACCTGGTTCTTTTACTTTTGTAACCATGTGAGATCCAATTGAAGGTTCACAGCACTCTGAGGAAGGCACTGAAAAGTAAACTGAAGTTAATTTCAATCAGATAAAATAGGCAATTTATTGGGACAATGGTGAATCAACTTAGTGATATCATCAAATGGTTTTCCTTAAGACATCTTAAACTTTTTATTTTATATTGTTAGAATTCACAGTCCACCTGTTTATTCAGCCTTTTCCCCCGAGGAATGGGTGGATGACCTAGCTAAAGTGCTTGTGTGGCAGAGGCACAGCTGTTATTTTAACAGCTTAACTTTAAGGTTGGATCCATTTGTTTTCATTGACGCTCATGCACCTTTTTCGTACGAGTGTCAGGAAAGAACTACAAATGTGAAGCAAAGAACAGTAATGAGAATCAAGTTTCTGTTTACTTCGCATGTGTCTCAACTTCATGAACATCAAGAAAAATTTGACTTCTCTGACAATATTGTATCTTGGGAGCAGGCTTTAAAAGGCATAAAAGGGCAGTGAATCACGTTCGCTGGTGGTAGGATGCCAAGCTGCCCTTTAAATATTTGAAAAATCTTCCCCTTAGTTAACGATCTTTTAGAGCAGTGGACACTATTTTCTTTGCCACGCTGAAATACTGAATTTTTCTATTTTAATTTCTTAACAAAATAGAGATTCGAGGTATAATCCTCATGCCACTAAGACAATACCATTGAAGACAGCTCACATTCCCTTAAATGTATAATATTACTTTCCTGGTTATTTGTGCTTTGTTTTAATTATGGGCCGTGACCCACCATATGTGTTTTGTTTTGTCTATATTTGTGTTATTTGGCATATATGCCGTAAATAAATTACTACTACCCTCACATGCAGGGATAGGGAACCTCTTCCCTCCCAGGGACCACTTTGAAAATTAGTACAAGCTCCAAGGGCCATGTTGAAGTTTGAAATAGGGGTGATTAAGGGGTATGCTCATATAGAGGAGTAACCAGATCATGGATTTTGTGCCATGGAACTGTCCCCTATTCTTGCATGCATACCCTCATCTCCTCCCTTACCCTGAGCTCATGTTTTCAGTGCTTCGGGGGCTAGGAACTGGATCCAGGGGCCAGATTCAGGAACTGGAAAAGGGCCACACAGAACCTAGCTATGGGCCACATTTGGCCCCTGGGCCTAAGATTCCCAATCTCTGCTTTAATGGGTGAGGACTACACCTTAGGTGAGTACAAAAGCAGAATAAATAATCTCAATTAAGAAAATAAAAATTAAGGGAGATGAAACTTTGGCCCTCAACAATCTTATACAATCACTTTAAAGCCTCTTAAGAAAACAACTTTGTATAGGGTCATTTGCAAAGCCTGTGAGGAAACTATGGCAGGATTACTTACCACCAGAGGATGGTATATAACAAGAAGTATTCACATAATTGCTTATGGTTATTTATGGGATTAACAAATTAGTCAAAATTTCCCTAACAGAGGAAATTAAAAGATGTCCACAAGAGAAGGAAATTGGGGGTGGGGGGTGGGATGGGGGGTGAATGTAAAAATATAATTTGGAAAGATATAGTGAAATGATGAGGTAGAGAGGCTAAGGAAGAAACTGCAGTAGTGAAGACACTTAGTGCAACCACAAGGATATTATGGGAAAAGGAAGCAAATGAGGCAAATGTTAACAATTCTAATTATATAGAGGAGGTGGGGAAAGAGGGACAGCAAGATTCCACCTGTGAACTAAACTGGATAGAGTTTACAGTGTTTCACACAGCTGGGGCAATTCTGAGCTAGACCCTGAAATGAATAGGACACCAGGAAAAGATGATTTAACCAAGTCTGATTGATACACAAAAGAATAAGCAGCAGCATTCAACAACTACTGTTGTCTGGAGAGACAGGGCCTGAGAGGCTAAATAGGAAGTAAGTGCATTAGTAAAAAAATGAATTGTGATAAAAGCAAAGATGTGAATTAATATGCAGGAAGTTGTATGGACAATGATTTAGTGGTAGCAGCAGACAAATTAATGTTTAAATGAGACTACTAGTAGACTCTGGGTTACAGATCAAGCCAATGATAGAGACGAGAGAGAGAAATGACAGGTCTGAATTGAGAGGAATAAAGAGATGGGGTTATGCTTGAGAGTATGCTTTTTTCCCAAAGGAAGCACTGCTGTCAGATATTTAGCTAAAGGAAGCTTAGCTGAAGTCACGCGCTCATCCAGATAAAGAGTCAGAAAAAATGACTAGGAAAAAGTCTTGGTATGAAGAGCTGAGCATCATAAACCGAAGAATGGAAATTAAGATTTAAGTACAGTGAAAATGAAGATGACTGAGGTAGCACATAGGAAGAAAGTAGAAGGTGGCTGCAAACTAAATCTTGCTGGACATCAGAAAAAAAGCAACCTTATGCAGAAGTCAGCACTAAGGAGAGAAAACCAATGTGGAGATGGTTCAAGAGCTGTCAGCATAACATCTTGGGCTACAGTAGAGGTGGGGATAGGGATCTGTCCCCTATCCTTGTTTGTAAACCCTCCTCTTTGCTCCCATACCTAAGCTCCAAAGGAAATCAACTTTCCAGAAGCAAATAGCCCAAGGTGTCAAAATGAAGTATGGGAGCAAAGAGGAGGGCATACAAACAAGGACAGGGGACAGATCAATGGCACAAATCCATGATCTGGACCCTTCTTTTCTTGAGAACATGCCTTAAGCATCCTCACCCACAACTTGTATGCAGCCCTTTGAATTTTTACAAATTTTCAGCATGGTCCCTGGGACAGAAAAGCCTCCAACCCCGAGGCTACAGGTTGCCATGTGATCAAAGAGAAAGAGGAGAGAGAAGAATCAACAGCAGCAGCAGCAATGAAGTCATCCATTCATACAGAGACAAGCATTGGTTTTGAGACTACCAAGAGAAAGCCAGACTACGATTGGTATATTGTATAAATGACAGGACAGAAGAGAGACGATGTTACTTTTGTAAGCAGCTGAAAAAGAGGCTGTAAAACAGGCAACAGCATGGGTGCATGAGATAAGAGTTATATTTGTAAAGCAGCAAAGTCAGGGGCAGATTCCAATGCCACGCATGTAACTTTGTAAAAAAATTAACTACAAAGTTGAAAGTGGAGAGAGAGAGAGAGAGAGCATGGTTGCTGTGTTGGTCCCAAATATAGGCAAACAGACAAAATAGTAGGGTGATCTCTTTTATTGGATCAGCTTCAGTTAGTGGAGGTGCATATTTTCAGACCTCACAGGGCCCTTCATCAGGTAAGTCAGGAAGGACCTCACAGGGTTCCTTTGTCAGGCAGTTTGAACTCCTGACTTGCCTGACAAAGGACGCTGTGAGGTCTGAAGACTTGCACCTCCACTAACTGAAGCTGATCCAATAAGAGAGATCATTCTACTATTTTGCCTCTATATAACGAAGGTTAAAGAATCTGTCTCATAAGTTATCACGCCTGCTTTGCCACAGAAGCAAAACTAGGAAAGTTCTAAAACCAGCCTCACAGATGCTCTAACACATGTGCATGTGACAAGTGACTTATTTATAAGTGGAAATTATATTAAAAACTGAATTTTGACTAACGTTCAATAATGAAGCATATTGAAGTCAAGAACTTGGAGCACCTAGATTTCAACATGCAAACAGATGGTTCACAACAACATTAACAAAACATTTTAAAAGAGCAAGATAAGAATGTGAGAAATGCCATTTACTGGGTCAGGCCAACAGTCCATCCAGCCCAGCAATCTGCTTCCGACAGTGGCCAGCCTCTGTTACCTCAGGGAGTACACAGCAGGTTATTATGGAGAAATCCATTCCCTGTCATCTTCCCTCAGCTTCCAACAGTCAAGGGTCTTGTACCCCTGACCAATCCAACTAGTAGCCTTTAATAGACCAGCTTTCAAAAATTCATCAGTTCCATTTTGAAGCCTGTTTACTCTGTTGGCCTGGATGCTGCAGCCCCATTCCCCAGCTCCAAAGGAAATCAACTTTCCAGAAGCAAATAGTCCAAGGTGTCAAAATGAAGTACTATTGAGTAGAAGGCAGGCTTGGGGCGGCTTACAATAAAAGCAAAAAACCACTGAACCAGAAAACTTATCAATATGAAAGTCAAAGTTAAAAGGTCTCTGAATCCAAAAGAAAACATCCTCCAACCCCCTGCCCCACTACCCATCTCCCCCTCCAAAAGCCTGGCGTACTAACCAGGTCTTACAATGGCATCTGAAGGAGGGAAGATCAGAGGACAGGCGGACCCCTACCAATAGGAGTTCTACAGCTGTGGTGCCGCCACTGAGAACACGTTCAACGTCACACACCCCTCCCCCTCACGCATGGGGGACTTCAAGAAGGGTGTCCCCGGCTAACTGCAGGGGCCGATCCAGAACCCAGGGAGTAAGGTGATCCCGCAGACAGGAGGACCCAGACTGTTTAGGGCTTTATAGGTAAGAGCCAACACCTTGAATCGGGCCCGGAAGACTACAGGCAGCCAGTGCAGCAAGCGAAGCACAGGCTTTATATGCTTATGGCAACCTGTTCCCATAAGGAGGTGGGCCATCGCATTCTACACTAGCTGCAGTCTCCGAACCGTCACCAAGGGTAGTCCCACATAGAGTGCATTACAATAGTCCAGTCTTGAGGTGATGAAGGCATGGACGATGGTGGTCAGGTCGGAGTCTGAAATATATGGCCACCATACCAGGTATGACTGGCAGAAGGCACTCCTCACCACAGCCGCCACCTGGACATCCAGGCAGAGCTGCGAGTCGAGGACCACCCCCTGACTATGAACCTGAGGAGCCAGGGAGGGACGAATCCTATCAATGACGGGAACATCCACCACCCCCCAGCCCTCCCCACCAACATCACCTCCATCTTGTTGGGATTCAGCTTCAGATGGCTCATCCTCATCCAGTCCCCCACAGCTGCCAAACACCGGGTAAGCAACGAGATGGCCGGACCTGGGTCAGCTGAAAACGAGAGGTAAAGTTGGGTGTCATCAGCATATTGATGACACCAAACCCCAAACCCTCTCACAACCTCACCCAACAGCTGCATATACACATTGAACAGGAGAGGGGACAGAATAGATCCCTGTGGGACACCACACATGAGATCCCGGGGAGATGAAGAACAGTCCCCCCAGTACCACATGATGGCATCTCCTAGCCAGGAAAGAGCAGAACCATTCAAGAATGATTCCGCCCACACCAGCATGGTCCCACGGGGGGCGGGAGGGTCACCAGCATCTTATGGTCAATGGTATCAAAAGCAGCAGACAGAGCTAATAAAACCAAAAGGGTCAAATGGACCCAATCTAACTCACAGCGGAAGTCGTCGACCAAGGCCACAAGTGCAGTTTCGGTGCCATAACCCGGACGAAAGCCAGACTGCAAGGGATCTAAAAAACGGATCTGATCCAGATGTGCCTGAAGCTGCCGAGCCAGTACCTGTTCAATAACCTTCCCTAAAAAGGGAAGGTTAGAGACCAGCCGATAGCTGGCAAGGGAGTCAACATCAAGAGATTGTTTCTTGAGTAGTGGGCGCATGATGGTTTCCTTGAGGCACCCAAAAACTCTGCCTTCCCAAAGGGAGGCGTTGACCACCTCGGCCAGCAACGGCCCCAGTGTCTCCTGGCTGGCCTTGACCAGCCAGGATGGGCATAGATCTAGGTCACAAGATGTGGCCCTGACAGACCCCAGGACATCCTCGGCATTAGCAGATGACACAGACAGAGACTGATCCCACAAAACAGGACAAGGCAGGGCATTAATTATCTCTGGTTCCCTTACTACATTAAATGTGACATTGAAGCAGTAGTGAATGCAAGCAATTTTATCCACAAAAGTCAATGAACTTGTCACAGTGAGCGCTGGAAGATGCCAGCTCCAGGTGGAGACAGGCCGGACTGACCAGCCCCTCTCTCACACACAAATTCACTTCCAATAAGTGTCTGCCCTTTGTAGGATGCTGAAATGGGGCTCTTACAGGTAGTTTAGCATAGGAAGCTAAAGATCCAAAGTCAAAATGTCACTTACAACAAAATGAAAATATCCATTTTGCAATGATTCCATAGCTTCTGCCAACCAAGATACAGAACTAGAAGTCATTTCCAAAGCTATTGTATTGCAATGTGCAGTGTTGTCAATTAACCATTTGCTTCAATTGGCCTCTTACCATTTGTTGGTGGTATGTATGGCCTACACATGGTACAGTCAAAACCAATATCCGCTATGCTTTCCACATCCTCCTCCGTGTTTAAGTTTTGACAGATTGCATGCATCCATCTAGAAGTTAAGACGGGAGGGAAAAACAGTTTAAAAGGAAAAAAATGTGTCCGTTGGAGATCCAAATATCAGTCTATGGTTTCGGAGATTACAAATAAAAGGAAACACTCGTACTTTACTTTAGGAAGAAACAGTCCATATATAAATAATATGGGGGAAATGGATGAATGAAAATTGGATCTCTCTTTCTCTCTCTATCTCCATCCATTATATGTATAACAGTTCTCTCCAGTAAAAATGTTTAGTATTGCTTCTGTTGTAAATGTAATGGTCTTCTCTGCTTACATATACAGATATTATGGAAGTACCTAGCAGCAGCTCAGTAGAGCTGCGTTTTAAGATTATCTAAACGGGGTATAAACCCTGGCTCTCACTAAAGCCTGGTGTGATCTGCTGGCATGAAATTAACTATGCAGTTATTATTTAGGGCCCTTGAATTTTCCAAACAGTATTGGTTGGGTTTCTCCACATCACTTCTTTATGAGGAGGATTTAAAATTTGGTTCTGGCTGAAAACTATCCTTGCAAGTAAGACCATCCATTGTCAATGGATCTCTCTTAAACTGCACTAATTTGAAATTTAGCTGAGAGGTTCAGTAGATACAGGGCTTGGTGTAATTTATCTGGAGAGTTAAAATGGAAAATCTTGTTGTTTTTAGTAGTTAATAGACAGAAAAACTGTTGGGTACAAGCCATTAAGTCTATACAGGAATTTCTGACCCAAGAATCCTGCATAAACTTTCCAACCTATCAGGTGCTATGCAAAGGACCCGGAAAGTGTGAATAATCTTTCCTGCCCATTGATTGCTATAGTAAAAGACTGAACCTGCCTGATATTTCAGACTAATCGGACTACTATGTAGATGGGCTAAAAAGCATGTTGCGCATTCCATTTGAGTGGAAAACATGTGCCTATTGCTCTGTGTGTGTGTTCATTCCATTTGTAGTGTGTATATTGCGTATGCTGTTTCTCCATAGGGATTTTCTTCTCCCTGCTCCTCTTTCCTCAGCACTTTTGTCCCTGAGCACTTTTAAAAAAAAAAAAAAAACAAACACAAAAACCACCACTTAGGAAATCAATACACCAAAACTTCACTGTGAAGCAGTTAGGGTTGCTGACCATATAGATCATACTTAATCTCACAAAAGCCAGGAAATGAAAAGGTTAGCTGCCTGACTGTAGATACCCTCTTCTTTACCCAGAAGCATTCAGGATAACGCTACTGCTACTACCGAACACTGCAGACATTCCAGACAATACCTGACAAGCTTAACTCAGGCTGCTGCATTGGGGGGAGGTGGGGAGATACATCAGCTCCTTTAGCAAACAATCCCATCTCTGTCAGAATTTCAACACACAAAATGTCCACCCCAGAGCCCCGTAGATTTGACATGGATGTCTCCCTCTTCCTGGTAACGTAGTTATGCCCATGCACCTGAGACTTCTCCACTTCATGACTGTATCCTTGTCTCTCCCTAAGTTCCCCTCTCCCTTGTCTCCCCTTTTGTCTTTCTTAGATTGTACCTTGGGGTAGGGACCTGTCTATAACTATAACTATAGTCTATAACTATAATAAATGATACCTGCTCCCAGGTAGCTGCTGTATTTTTAAGGTATATTATATATACACTATACACACATACGATGCTATGAATTTCAAATTCTGAAATTCACTTCACTTCAAATTCTGTCTTTCCTCCTTTACTTCTGCTATCTCCCTCGCTAGACAGCATTACTACGTGTCCTGCATTGAGTCCTGTTCTTGGGACCCTCGCCGCCTGTTCTCCAGCTCTGACTCCCTCCTCAAGCCCCGGTCCTCCTCCTCCCTCTTCTCTTTCTGCTCAGGATCTTGCTTCCTTCTTCACCTCCAAGATAGACAAGAACCGCCTCAACATCGCTTCCTGCTCCTCTCCTCTTCCTACTACCTCCCCTCTCCCTCCTTCTCTCCTGTCCTCCTTCCCTCCCACCGCCCTTGAGGAAATCTCCTCCCTGCTCTCCTTCTCCAACCCTTCCACTTGCCCCCTTGACCCCACCCCCTCCTGCCTCCTGACCTCCATTATTCCCACTGTTGCCCCTTCCCTCCTGCACATCATCGACCTCTCCCTCGCTACTGGTTCTCTTCCCATCCGCCTTCAAGCATGTCACTGTCTCTCCTATCCTCAAAAAGTCCACTCTTGACCCCTCTGATCCTTCTAGCTACCGTCCTGTCTCACTCCTTCCTTTTGCTTCCAAGCTTCTTGAATGTGTTGTCTACTCTCGCTGCCTTTACTTCCTCTCCGCCAACTCCTCCCTTGACCCCCTCCAATCTGGCTTTCTCCCCCTTCACTCTACTGAAACTTCTCTCGCTAAGATCACCAACGATCTTCTTCTGGCTAAATCTAACCTCCTCTATTCCATTCTTGTCCTCCTTGACCTCTCTGCTGCCTTCGATACCTGTCTCTTATACACATCTAGATGTGTATAAGAGACAGCTCCTTTCCACTCTCAGTTGGCGTTCCCCAAGGCTCTGTGTCCTTGGCCTTCTCCTCTTCTCTATCTATACCCTGTCCCTAGGCAAACTCATTGCCTCCCATGGCTTCCAATATCACCTCTATGCTGATGACACTCAACTCTCTTTCTCTCTTCTCCCTCTCTCTATCCATCTATTCAAGCTCGCCTCACCAGCTGTATCTCTGACATCTCTACCTGGGTGTCTCAACGTCAACTCAAACTCAACATGGCTAAAACTGAACTCCTTATCTTCCCCCCCTCATCCTTCCTCTCCCTCTTCCCTGTCGATCCTCATCGACGGGGTCACCATCCTTCCCGTCCCCCAAGTCCGTAGCTTAGGCTTCATCTTTGACTCACCCCTTTCTTTTAAACCCTACATGGACTCTGTTGCCAAATCCTGTCACTTCTCCCTCCACAACACTGCTAAGATTCACCCTTTTCTTTCTGTCTCCTTTGCCAAAACCCTTGTTTATGCCCTGGTCATCTCTCACCTCGATTACTGTAACCTTCTTCTCACCGGCATCCCCCGCTCTCACCTTTCTCCCCTTATCTCCGTCCAAAACTCTGCTGCCAGGGTCATCCATCTCGCCCGTCACTTCAACCATGTGTCGCTCCTCCTCTCCTTTCTTCACTGCCTCCCCCTTCCTGAACGAATCCTGCACAAGCTCCTAGTCTTCACCTATAAAGCTCTTCACAACCTTGCTCCCCCCCCGTACCTCTCTGCGCTAATTTCCCTCCGTACTCCAGTCCGTGAACTCCGCTCCTCCTCTGTCCCTTCTCTCGCCCTTCCACACCTCTCCTGCTCCCCTAACCACCTTTGTCCCTTCTCCCTAGCGGCCCCCCACACCTGAACTCCCTCCCTACCCACATCTGTCTCATCCCCTCCCTTCGTACCTTCAAATCTCCTCTCAAGACCTACCTCTTCCGCTCTGCTCTCCCCAACTCCTTGCTCCCCTCACCTAACACCTGCTGATACCCTCCATTCAGTACAATCTGTTACCTGAGGTCTGTATACTCATATCCTCACCACATGGACCAGCCGGCCACCGTTCTCAACTTAACCAAGCCAAGCGTGTGCACCTGGGATCTCACATCTTTGTGAATGTTACACTCCTTGTCTCACCCTCTGTTCCCCTGCCTTCATCTCTCCCTCCCGCGTCTCTCAGATTGTAAGCCCTAGGGCAGGGATCGTGTCTATTCCATTACTTTGTAAAGCACCAGGTACACTGCTGGCACTATATAAACGCTTGATAATAAATAATAAATGAATTTGTCCTTACATCTACCTTTAATGGTACAGAAATGCCATTACCACCATTTTACAAAAGGTAACCAAGGCAGAGAGAAAGAAAAAATTAAGAGTCACCAAAACGGGTAACAACCATAAACTCTTGAGAGCACAATGGCTTGAACCCCACACAATATTCTGAATCACAAGAATGTCTTTCTTCCCAACCTTTTGATATCATGTTATGAAATTGAAGGAGTGCTTGAAACACAGAAAAATTCACAATAGGTTAGAAGCTCTTACCGATCACATTGCCTACACTGTAAAATGAGATCTTCTTCCCTGTAATTACGGTAGCACACTGGGCAGGTAGATAAACTTGCACATGGAGCACACTGTGTGTAATTGTTTTGCCATTCACATCTTAGACCAGGAGAGGTTGCTCCACAGTGTCTGCACCAAACACACCTGCAATACATGAAAACAAGAGTGCCTTGATAAACCAGGGTCTATGATGATATTTTTTTGCTATGTTCCTCACTGACACAATGCATGGTATTGAAGGGAATGACTAATTTCAGCTACAATCCTGAAGCTACTTCAATTTTGTGAAATGCCGCTGAAACCAACAAGATGGAACTTGAGATATCTAGATGAATGTGTGCAATTGATCTCAACGGAACTTATGAGCCTGCGAATGGTTTCAAGGCTGCAGGATCAATGTTAACTGGTTTAACATTAAGTTGAAAATCTGGAAGTTGTTTCATATAATCATGCCCTCAAGCAATATTTGCACTAGTTGATAAGGTTAAAAGGGCATTGGTGATAAATAATTAAAATATTATAAAGTGAGATGGAAGGGAGAGAACAGTAGTTCTCTCTGACCACCAAGCCACACCCACCATTTGCACTTCCAGCCTCCTTTGGGAACGGTCTGCAGTGGCGGATCGAGGCAGTAAGTGTGGTAGCTGATATCGCAGTCATCACAAAGAAGCAGTCTCCCTGGATCTGTCGCTTTCCCACATGCTTCACACACTGTGCACTCCAGGCACCTACAGCCTTTACTGAGCACCACTTTAGTAATCTGCAGGAAAGAAGGCAGAATGCAAATTATTCCCAAACTATAATTCTCACACATATTTCAGTATAAAAACGCACCTTGAGGCACACTGTGGGTCTGGCCAGCACCAGGATATGAGGGAGTACTGTTCCATGACAGCAATCCATGCCACAGGTAACAACGCAGATGATGTCTACTCTCAGATCCACAGGGCCTGCTGTATGGGGCAGGTTGATATGATGCAGGGAGAGAGGATGGGTTGGAGCCTTGGTTCCAGCTTTGCCAGATCAGGATGCCAAGGGATATATAGCACACTGGATCTAAAAACCAGGCAACGGTTACTCCTGAGGTGGGAAACCTCAGGCATGGGGGTCAAATGCAGCCCATGGCTAGTTTTTGTGTGGTCCCTTTCCAGATCCTAACCCCTGGACTCAGATTCTACCCTCAAGCACTGAAAGACTGAGCTCAGGGTAAGGGAGCGGATTTGAGGGAACATACGCAAGTAGAGGTCACAGATCCATGATCTGGATCCTCCTCTTCCTGACCTCACCTTTTAAGTACCTCATGTTCCCAACTTCTATGTGGCCTGCGAAACTCGTACTGATTGTCAAACTGGCCCTTGGGAGGGAAACGTTTCCCCACCCCGGGTTTACTCCCTACTCATAGCGGCAAGGGAGTAGGCCTTACACCTCTTAATGCTGGGCTCCTAACACAGTCATAATCGAGCCCATTATAACGCCTGATTTTGTTTCCCATTTCTTACATATGATGCCTAATGCTGACTCGAACCAAACCATCCATTTAACATTATTTAAAATATAAGTGTTATCATCTGAATACTAAAACAAATTATACTCATGAAAAATGCATACATTTCAGGAGGCAATGGAAAAGTGAAGTTAAACACTGTGAGTTAAAAATATCCACATTTTACAGGATTGCACTTATATAATGAGCAGCAGACAGTTTATAATTTATATGTTGCAGTAAATAGCTTATTATGTGCTTGCTAAGTCATCTCATACCATCCAAATTTAATTTTCTCACATTCTCTCCTAGGCTAATGAATGTAAAATGTATTAATTAACTACTCCAGTTGCTGTCAATTCTGACAGCCAACAGACAAATTGAATCAACTAAACCTTACGCCCCAGTAAATGAAGATGCAGTATAATTTCTTTCTTAAAAAAAAATTCTGCTCATCCTTAGATTTTAAGCTTATATTTTAAAATGTTATTTTAACCAACTGCTATTTATGGCTGTGAAATTAGGGAAAGGTTAATTTCTCTTGAGGCGATGCATACTATAAAATGACATTTAATTAAAGTCTTTCACAAGTTGCATACAAATAATGGTCACATTTGCTCAGGAATATTTAACAAGTTAACGACTCTCCTAATTACGACAAAACTGAATGCTACATGGTGCTGTTCAGCTGCAGCAAGCCAAGCATGCTGTCAAAGAAGATGCACTCACCTTAATACTGACACAGTATGGATGATAACACTGACCACACTGAGAGCAGGCAAGTAACCTGCCTTCTGCTCCCTGGCCAAAGCTCCCACAAACTACGCACATATCCTGGAAAGATAGAGAGAGCAGATTAGCAGCTGAGACAAAAAGCACAAATGAAGGAATTTCTAAAAGCAAACACAGTTAGAATATCTTCAACACTTGAACTCATACCAAAGTGGCATCCCTTTTCACCACAGACAGACAGAATAGGGAGGATTCCCACCTGATGTAAAGTGAACTTGTCACTGCTAGAAAACAGGACAACTGTGTTATGCATTGAGTTTTCTTCTTCATCTTTGTTAGACGAAATATCCATAGTTGTGGTCTACAAAAAAAACAAACACACAAGAGAGAGATCATCAATATATTGAAAATACCAGTTTTTCATCCCATTTGTTACCATTTCTGTAGTACAGAACACCATTCAGAACAACAGCGATAGACATATTCAACCTAAAGTTAAAAAGAACATTTGCTGGTTTCTTAAAGATGTAAACTCAGTAATGTACTTTAGAAACAGTGCAAATCTACATTGCTAATACAAAATGGTCACCACTGAAAATCCTCATTTACCAAATCAGTCTACTATATACATCATGGAGAAGAGCCACTGGGTGAGTATTTTCCCTCCTGCCTCTACCTCCCCAGCAGTGCCTCCTCCGGACAACGTGGAGCATACTCCATGCAGCTTGGGAGCCATAGGGGAGGAAGGGGCAAGCAGTGAGCCTACTGGGAATGATAGATGTTAACAGATGTGATGGGGGAGTGCCACCGTCACAACCTGACTCAGGTTGGGAACACGCTGGCAACATGGTCCCGACCGGGTCCGCCAGCACAACCAATGTGCCGGTGGCCAGGCCACCAAGGAGCCACACAAACATGTGGTCGGCCAGACCCACGCGTCAGGCAGCCATGGCAGTCAATAACAGCCACCATGATGGCTGGCCATGGTGGATCCAATCCGGGCTGGGTCACAGCAGGCCATAATGAACATTATACTTTGCTGTTGCCTGCTTTGGTCTGATCAGGCGGACGGCAGCCCTAGCTGTAATCCCAGAGATCTCCCGGATCACAGCCTGGGTTGACACTGACATGCCTGGGAGAAATCCAGGGTGAACATCTGGCAGGGCACTAACAAACATGGGGTGACTTGCAGGCCAAAGCGGCCCACCATGGGCCAAAGCGGGCCATCACCACATTTGTTAACACCCAATGTAGACTGTCTTCCTTTGGGCAAAGCAGCTATTTGTTTCTATCTGCTAAACTGATTTTATTAATGGGCATATTCATTTTATTTATTAATGAGCATCATCAATTTAATAGCACTTTTCACTGCTGAAGATACAGTGTACGTTCATAATCGAAGGACAATGAAGCTTAAGTAATTTACCCCATATTATCTTTCTTTTTTGCTTGATTTATTAAGTTATAGAAATGATGGATAGTACTAGATGTAAGCTGCCCCGGGATGCTGTAGGCATGAGGGGGCGGCCAATATAAATATAAATAAATAAAGACTGCTACATAGTTAAAGTAGCGCAGCTGCTCCCATTAATAGGTTTCTATAGGGTTTTACAATTTGTGAAAATTCATTATGGTTTGGAACTTGCAGATCTTAAAATGACTGAAAAGCAAGGATCTAAACACTGCAGTAGATACAACTGAAAAAACAACCGCTAATTGTTTAGGGGACGGCATTGGTGGCCTTAGTAGATGATCTCCGCCGGGAGATGGACGCAGGACGCTCAACATTACTGGTCCTGCTAGATCTCTTGGCCGCATTTGATACAGTGGACCATGGGCTGCTGTTGAGACGGTTGCGTGACCTGGGGGGTCTGGATGGGACCACCCTTGGTTGGTTTCAGTCATTCCTCTCAGGGAGGACCCAGCGGGTTGTCTTGGGAGCAGAAACATCTAGCCCCCGGGCCCTGGACTGTGGTGTTCCGCAAGGTTCAATCTTGTCGTCTCTATTATTTAATGTATATATGCAGCCCTTGGGGGAGATCGTGAGAGGGTTTGGTGTGCGTTGCCACCAATACGCTGATGATACCCAGCTTCACCTCTCTTTTTCAGCTGACCCAGGCCCTGCTGTCTCCATGCGATCTCAGTGTTTGGAGGCCGTGGCGAGCTGGTTATGGCACAGCAGACTGAGGCTCAATCCCGATAAGACGGAGGTGATGGTGGAGGGCCGGGCGGGGGAGGTGGTGCTTCCTCTTGTGGAGGGGGTGCGCCCCTCTGTGGCTCAGCAGGTTCGGAGTCTGGGGGTATTATTGGACATGGGTCTCCGTCTAGATTAGCAGGTGGATGTGGTGGCGAAGGCGGCTTTCCGCCAGCTGTATCTGGTGCGGAGGCTGCGCCCGTATATCTCCAGACGCGACCTGGCCACTTTGATCCATGCCTTCATCACCTCGAGGCTGGACTACTGTAACGCGCTCTACGTGGGGCTTCCCTTGATGCTGGCCCGGAGATTGCTAATGCAGAATGCGGTGGCCCATCTCCTAACAGGGACGGGCTAACGAGAGCACATAACACCAGTGCTCCGTGCGCTGCACTGGCTGCCTGTAATGTGCCGAGCCAGGTTCAAGGTGTTGACGTTGATCTATAAGGCCCTGTACGGTCTTGGACCTGGATACCTGAGGGACCACCTCACCCTCTGTGACTCAGGACAGACTCTCCGGTTCACCGGGGGTGCCTTCTTGGAGGTTCCCCGCGTAAAGCGGGGGGCTACAATGGAGAGGGCGTTCTCGGTGGCTGGGGAACCCCCTCCCAGAGGAAGCACGACTTGCCCTGAGTCTGCTGGCCTTCCGTCAGGCCTGCAAGACATGCCTGTTCTCCCAGGCCTTCGGAGGCAGGGAGGGGAGGGTGGGCTAAATTTTTGTATGGGGGTATTTTAAAATTGTTTTAAATGTGTGGATTTGTATATTGTTTATTTTATGTTGGAAGCTGCCCCGAGATGCCATAGACAGAGGCGGCGGCATTTAAACGGAATTAAATAAATAAATAAAAATTGTTCAAACAAAGGCTAGAACTTGCACTTCAGCAACCCAATCAAAGGGTTACATTTGTATCAAATCTGGTTGACTTTTGTCAGTCTAACTCTCCCATGGCACAGCAGGATAACAAATCAATGTGTGTATTGGTGATGAACAGAATGATTAACCATCTTCTTTGTACAAATACCCACATGAGTCCCATTCACTTCAATGGGAGTTGTGTCGATGCTAAGGGAGGTTAGCGCTAGCACAAAGCAAGAGGAGGGCTGTATTTTAAGTCAGAGAAGATGAATTTTCTTGCTTTTACCATCTTGGTTCCCAAATATAATCTTCTAATAAAGGTTTCACAATTCCATTGGCTTTATTTTGGATACTCAAGAGTATATTTTACAGTTAACTAGTTGTATCTCATTCCCAAATCAGCATAAATATACGTGAAGATATCATTATGTGCAATTACAGTGTTATGCCTTGAACATTCATGACACATTTTTTGGGGGAAAAAATAAAATTTGCGCACAAAGTTTTTTTGGGGTTTTTTAAGTCCAGTTTCTGCTGCACAAAAATTAAGTAACTTGGTATTAAAAGTCTGAGGAAAAACAGTGGACAGTTCCAGTGGCTTCATAGAAGCACACAAGACGACATAATGGAGTGATCAGTTTCCTGCTATTCACTTGCACCTCTGGACAGCCAGTTATGCTCCTCTAACCAACTTGATGAATAGCCATTTACAGACCTATCCTCCAAGAACATATTGAAGACCTTCAACACACCACCTGGCAATGAGTTCCATGGGTTAACTGTATGTGGTAGTACTCCCTTTTATGAGTCATCAGCTAATTTCATTGAGTGTCCTCTAGTTCTATAATTTTGAGAAATTTAACAGTTTCCTATTTGAGTGGTTCTGTGCTTTCCTATTGGGGAGGTCCCAGTAAGTGGTGATGGGCAATTGCTCATTGTCCCCTCGGGGCTAACTCTGTGGTATCCCGCAGGCTTCTATTCTTGTTCTTCCCCTCTTGTTCAACATGTATATTTATTTATTTATTTAAAAAACCTAGTCCCTCCTGCCAGGCAGCCCAGGGCGGCTAACAAATAAATCAATAAAATACAATAATATATATAAAACAGTCAATAAAAACAATAAAAATTGTGAGAAAAAACCCCATAACCCCACTGGGTGAGGACATCTCACCCCAAAACTCCAAATGACAGTATGCTGACGACACCCAGCTCTACCTCTTTTTTTCTTCCAAACCAGGTCCTGCAGTCTCGGTGCTTACTCGATGCCTAGCTGCTGTGGGAGACTGGATGAGGGTAACCCGACTGAAGCTGAATCCTGACAAGACTGAAGTGACGCTGGTCGGCTGGTCTTGTGACTTGGAGGGGATTGGGACACCTGATGTTGATGGCATCCAACCCCCTCTGGTCAATCTGGTTTGCCGCCTTGGAATGCTCCTGGATGCCTCGCTGCGCCTGGATTGTCAGGTTGTGGCAGTGGCTAGAAACGCTTTTCACCAACTCCATCTGGTGAGGAGGCTGCAGCCTTTTCTTTCTGACTCGGATCTGGCCACCATCATCCATACCTTCACCAGCTCAAGGCTGGATTGTTGAAACGTGCTCTACGTGGGGTTACCCTGGATGAGTGTTTGGAAGCTGCAGCTCGTGCAGATATGTGGTGGCTCGACTCCTTTCAGGGATGAGTTGCTGGGAGCACATTACGCCAATGCTCTGAAGTCTGCACTCTGAAGTTTTCCAGGCACAATTCAAGGTGCTGGCTTTGACCTTTACAGTAACAGCCTAGGTCACATATCTAAAAGACCACCTGTCCAACCACGTCCCACTGTGGTGCCTAGTCAGCCGGGAGTGCCCTCTTGCGGGTTCCATCCGTTACCCCTGTCCATAGGACAGGGGTGCATAGGAGAGTGTTCTCAGTATTTGCCCTGTATTTGCAGAACTCCCATCCCAGGGAGGTTCGCTTGAGCCAGAGTCTAAGCATCTTCCGGAGGCGGTGTAAAAGTTTTTTTTATTGAAAAGGCATTTGGCAGGCAGTGATAGGGATTGGATGGGTTTGGGGCTAAGAGTTGTGGGGATGGTGGGAGTTTTGACGGAAGGGTGGGAGGTTTCATTGTTTAACTTTTATTATTGTTTTTTGGTTGTGAGCCACCCGGAGTCTTTATGGGAAGAGCGGCAGAGAAATCTAAATAAGCAAACAAACGAACTAAGGCCGCTTTTAGATGAGCACGCGGTGCGCTCATGCTTGTTTTCAAAAATCCCATGAGATGGGATTAGACGAGATGCTGCTGCGAGTCACGCGCACGGGAGGGGGACGCGCATTCTTTTCCGGCCACGATCTGACCACCTCAATCGCCGACCTGGTCAGATCGCGGCCGGAAAAGAATGCGGGTCCCCCTCCCGTGCGCGTGACTCGTGGCAGCGTCTCGTCTAATCCCGTCTCGCGGGATTTTGGTAACGACGCGCGAGTGCACCGCGCGCTCGTCTAAAAACGGCAAAGTTCCTCCACACTACTTGTGATTTTGTAAGTTATCATATCCTCTCCGAGTCATCTCTTCCTTAAGCTGAAGAGCCCTTGCCCACTGAGCTTCTCCTTGTACAGAAACCATTCCATACCCTGAAACTGCAGTGAGTTGTTGAAACACAATTGGGTTTTTAAAATAATAAATTTGCCCAATATTCTTGTGTGTTTTGCTCTCTTGCAATCTCAACGTTTTCACTTAGAAAACAAAAAAAAAGGTTTGAATTACCAACTGATATTTAAGCAGCTGGAAAAAAAAAAAGATAGCCATGTAGGGCAAAAAGTGGCAACATCTCATGCACTACGTTTTGATCTGAATCAAGGGCCTCTACTACAGTATTCAGTAGGGTCTTGTGATTAAGTGCAGCTCTACTGTGGCCTGACATTCATGAATTAAGCATGTACAACTTGCCTCTTGGTTGAGTAACAGGACTGCATCATGATTTTTAGAGAATCCATGCTGAAACATTCATGATTTGCGTTTTGACTTTACGAGACTCTCCTGTAAAATGCTCTGCTACTTTATGTTCTCAGATCTGGAAATTCACTCTGAAACAGAAAGAGCTGGAGAGCTTGGAAGACTAGAAATATTACAGGCTGTGATCCACAAACCACTTACTCCAGAGTAGTTTCATGGAAGCTCATGTTCTGTACAAAGTCAAGGCTTATGGCTTCCATGCAATTATGCCAGAGTAAGTGGTTTGTATGGCCATAATCCTTAAGAAAGCTTTTTACGTAACTCAGTGAAGATTGCGTGAGAAATATTGTTGAACGACTCCACTCCAGAAGGATTCTGCAAAGCTCCTAGAAAGAAAGTTGTTCTATATTCTTCAAAAAATAGTTTTATTTTTCTGTCAGCTATGTCCACTTCCATTTGACTTGACTGATGTGAATTCATTTGAAACGCATTCTGAATGACGCTCATACTGACATGGACATTTTGGTTTAAACAACAATATCAACTTTCATAACAACTTATCAATTCTAAACTTCATTCTGAAGTGACACTGACTGATGTCAGAAACAGCTGCAGGAATAAATATGCCCCTCAGATATTTGCTAAAGCCACATTAACTTCTTCCCTTCCTGTCTGATCCAGAGCTCACTGAAGTCAGTAGAAAAAATGCAACTGACATGAATAACCACAAAGACGCATACACATAGGACTTTGTGGTGAGTTCAGGAAAGGAGTGGGTGGTTACTATTTTGGTCCAAAACATAAGAAATGGAGACAAAGTAGTTCAGCTCTTTTACTGGACCAACTTCTGTTGGTGATTCAGGAAGATATCTAGGAAGTGAGTATTAGATTATCAAAAAAACTAACAGTTTAAGAAAAGAGTTAAGGCTTTTACAAATTCAATTCTGCTTTAAAAAGCATGGAAACTGTAAGTTAAGGCTCCTGCCTTAACCTGCACACCCTGAAAGCAGTAAAGATGTTGTACAGTCTCGCGTACTGTATTCGTTTACAACTTGGGCTCCATGAACCCGCACTTTGCCTTAGTCTTTCAGCCCGAATCCTCTTCCTGTCCCCAGCTTCAGTGTTGCCTCCAACCTGCAGAGGAAGTTCCTCCCCCTACCCCAATATTACGGACTTGATTCCCCTCTCCATTGTAGCCACAAGTTCTCCTTCATTTATAACTCCCCTCTCAGGCAACGTGTCCCCTAAACCCTGAATACACATTACCCATCTCTCAGCCTTCTACCCCCATATGTACTTCCCCCCAGTAGCTAGGTCCCCCTCTCCCAGCCGTCTCCTCCCATATGGGTTTAAGTTGTTTTAATTATATTTTAGTTGCTATGTATTTTTAAATGTTGTTAACCGCGCCGAGATGCTTATAGCAGAAGGGGGCAGCATATACATTTTAAAAATAAAATAAATAAATAAATATAATAAATATGTACACACACCCCCAGCAGCTAGGTCCCCCACTCTCAGCCTTCTCCTCCCATATGTACTCCCCTCAGCAGCTAAGTCCCACTCCCCATAAACACATTGCTCCCCACCCCTGGAGGAATGCCTTATCCCCCCCCCCCCCAATAACCCTACCAGCATCTGGCAGCCCATAGGTCATACACACACTACTCCCCACTCCTGGCTGCCCTCAGTCTTGTCTAGCAGTACACATCCCATACCCATCAACCTTCTTTTCCCCATATAACCCACCCTCCTAGTATTTGGATGTCCTGTTGTCCCCAAATGAACTAAAAACACATACAAAAGCCATACGTACACTTTGCCCCACCCCTGAATGTCCCTCTAAACATGTCCCTGAATACACATCACCCATCTCTCAACCTCCTCCTGTTAGAGCGCATTACCTTTGCCGGGCCCGTGACCGCCTGGGAGGAAAACCGCAGCCGTCACTGCAGAGACTGGGGCAATCTCAGAGATCAGTGCCACCGGCAGAGGCGCGAGGACAGCCCCTCGCGCCGGCCGGTATAGAAGAGAACCCCCAAGTGCCATCAGGTGGTAGAGGGGCGGGGCCCACGACGTTACTGCGGCGCTCTGCGTGCCTGCACGCACGAACAGGGGCGGAGCCAGGCAATTAAAAGGGCACGAGACCAGCACAGCGTTCCCGGAGATCAGTTCGCTGTGAGACCGGCCCCCTTGCTGTTTGGAGACGGATTGCTTTCATTGCTGAGGAATTACTGTCATTTTGTGTGGTGTGAGTGAGATCGACTGGGAGTGAGTGAAAGGCAGAGTGTAAGGTGAGTGAGTGCTTAAGCGAACGGTGTGGGTGTGGCAAGCATTAGGGGGATGTAGGGGGGTGTATGAAGTGGGCACCGTAGTTTCCTCTTGTGTTGGGACCTTCCCTTCCCCCCGTCCCCTCGTTGTTGCCTAATTATCCTTTCCCCTCCGTACCTGGACAGACTCCCTCCTTTCCCTCACCGAAGTACACTGTCTCTCTCCTCCCCCGTGTACTATAAGAATAGTTGGGTGTCTGGGGGCACGCTTGAGGGTTTGGTTGTGCGGGGGCTGCCGCAGGGCGTTCTACCTCCCCCCGATGATGATCTGGCCATCACCCCAAATCGGGGCTTAGGGCCACCCAAGATCCTGAGGGGTTGTTTCTTCCACCATGTGAGTGCAGCCCCCGAAGTGTTAGAAAAGGGGGTACTAGGTCCACATCTTCCCCTTATTGGGTCCCCTTCCCTACCAGCAGGTCCATATCTCCCCCTTCGGAGGTCCCCTTCCCTAACAGTATCTCCAGCATTAAAATGGACCTTGCCGATAAATTAGAGGAGTTAACGAGGGCAATGCAATCCCTCGCCATGGAGGTACAGGATATTAAAGAACATCAACAAAAGGGAGCGGTAGGAGGGTTAGAAGACGCTGCCGTCAAACCCATGGAGGATGAGGATGTTGAGTCCCTGGAAGTACTAGGAGCTGGGAGAAGGAAGCCCAGACACCCTCCTATTGCTAGGTTCAGTGGAGATAAGAAGAAATTCCAAGGGTTTTTAGCCCTCTGTAAACTAGCCTTTCAGCTCCAACCACAGACCTATTGGTCTGATGCTACCAAAGTAGCATTTATTATTGGACATTTAGAGGGTCTCGCTCTTGAGTGGGCTACCCCCCTCCTTATAAAGGACAGTCCCTTGTTAAAAGATTATAAAAAATTCTTGGGAGAATTTCAGTTTCTGTTTGATTATCCCCACCAAGCTAAGGATGCGGAGAGTGCCATTTTGGTTTTACGTCAGGGGAAAAAACCCCTCCTTGAGTATATCACTCATTTCCAACATTTAGCCGTAGAAGTTGATTGGCCTGATCCTGTCCTCAGGGTCCTCTTTCGCAAAGGTCTTAGTGATGAGTTAAAAGAGCAGCTTGCCCTCACTGCGTTGCCCGCCACTTGGGCTGAATTAGTCAATCTCACGTGCCAGATTGACGAACGGTTAATGGAAAGAAGGAGGGAGCGCAGACAGGAAGGGACCCACCCGTGGCCTCTGCGGCTGCCAGTCGCTCCCCCCAATCGTTTGGAATCCCCTAAAGGAGATGAGCCTGAGCCCATGCAGCTTGGGGCATCTAGGGGGCCACTGACAACTCAAGAGAAGGAGAGAAGAAAAACTGAATGATTGTTCTTTTATTGTGGCGCCTTGGACCATTTTGCTAGACAATGCCCTCAGTTGCCCCGTGACTGACACATGTCGGGAAACGGAAGGGGCCGGGATGGCCAGGGAACATCCCGGTAACTACAACATCTCCCTGGAGCCATAGTAGAGAACTCCACTATATGTAATGCAGGGAAACACCTCCAAGTCCCCATCACCTTAGAAGTGGTGGGCTCTCATTCTGTTGTTTGCCTTGCTCTTATAGATTCGGGGGCCTCAGGGAATTTCATCGATGAAGGTTTTGTACAAAAATATGGGATTCCCACAACAGCCACCACCCAGCCTAAAACTGTTTTTTCCATTGATGGATCGCCCTTACGTTCTGGGCCTGTGGTTTCTTCTACTCCCTCTCTCAGGTGTACAATAGGCAAACACCAGGAAGTACTTTGCTTTGACATTATTCGAACCCCTGTGTTTCCAGTTGTCCTTGGCATTCCCTGGCTTTATGTGCATAATCCTGCTATTGACTGGGTGCAGCAAGTGCTTACCTTCCACCTTCCCTCTTGCACATCGCAACACATCGTTCCCTTCCCTCTCCCTGAATCTACTACCTTTCTTAATACAACCGTGTCACCTTCCAATGTTCTTCCCCAGGAATATCGAGACCTAGAAGAGGTATTTAAGACACAAGAAGCCTTAGAACTTCCCCCGCATCCTAGGATTGTTCTATTGAATTATTGTCAGGTACCACACCTCCCTACGGTAGGATTTATGCACTGTCTGAACCGAAATTGTGCACCTTGAAAGAATACATAGACAAGAAACTTAATAAGGGATTCATTCGACCATCTTCCTCCCCCGCTGGGGCACCCTTATTCTTTGTGCCCAAAAAGGACGGGGGGTTACGTCCCTGTATTGACTACAGGGGGCTGAATGCACTTACTGTTAAAAATCGCTATCCCTTACCCCTTATCCCAAAACTGTTAGATAGGCTCCAAGGAGCCTCTATATTCACCAAACTCGACCTCCGCGGGGCATATAACCTTCTTTGTGTTAAGGCTGGAGACGAGTGGAAGACTGCCTTTCGTACCAGATATGACCTTTTTGAGTACTTAGTGATGCCCTATGGTCTGGCCAATGCCCCGGCGGCCTTCCAGCACCTCATAAATGACATTTTCCGCAACATTTTGGACGTCTATGTGGTGGCATATTTAGATGACATCCTAATCTACTCCCACGAATACGAAGAACATGTACAACACGTTCGCTCTGTTCTAAAACGATTGCAAGAAAATCGGCTCTATTGTAAGATGGAAAAGTGCGCCTTTCACCAGACAGTTGTTCTCTTTTTAGGGTTTATTATCTCTTCACAAGGCATCAAGATGGACCCAGTTAAAGTTCAAGCTATTGTAACATGGGCTCCCCCTCTAGCGGTGAAGCCACTTCAGCGATTTTTAGGAAGTGCAAACTACTATAGACAATATATTCCCAACTACGCCCATCTTACAGCCCCCCTTACACGACTGCTTAAAAAAGGGCAATCGTATACGTGGATGGATGAACAGCAACAAGCCTTTGCACAGTTAAAAAATGCCTTTACACAGGCACCTATTTTACAACACCCCAATTTCTCTATTCCCTTCATTGTAGAGACTGATGCTTCCAACACTGCCATTGGGGCAGTATTGTCACAGCGCGAATCAAAAGAAGGCCTTCCCTTGCCCTGTGCATTTTTTTCTCGTCAATTGATGCCAGCAGAGAGAAATTATACCATCCTCGATCGGGAACTCTTGGCAATAAGGGCAGCCTTTGACGCGTGGTGCCATTACGTCGAAGGAGCCCGGCATCCTGTCCAAGTCATAACGGATCATAAAAACTTAATGTTTCTACAAACGGCTCGTGTTTCCAATGCAAGACATGCAAGGTGGGCCCTTTTCTTTTCACGCTTTACGTTTCAAGTAACATATCGACTAGGAAAGAACAACACCCTAGCTGACGCCTTATCCCAAAGTTATGACACCTCCGAAGAACCGGCACGCAAAGGTGATCCCCTACTAAACAAAGAAGCCTTTGCTACCGCAAGTATTACTCTTTCCCAGTTTAAAAGATTGACCGTTCAAGATACTGAAACGAAGGAGATTACAACTCGTGATACTTGCACAGGGTTAAAAACCCATGGGCAAGCCATTGTAGTCCCTCGAGCTGCTCGACCTGCAATTCTTAGAGCCCATCACGATGCGCCATTGGCCAGCCACCCAGGCCAGCGACGAACCCTACAATTACTACGCCGGCATTTTTGGTGGCCATCCATGACTAAGGACACGCAAGCGTACGTACAAGGGTGTAAAACCTGTTGTCGCACTAAAGTGCCTAGACGAGCCCCTTTAGGGCTGCTACAAAGCACACCCATTCCCCAAGGACCTTGGCAAATAATAAACTTAGACTTTATAGTTGACCTTCCACCGTCACAAGGATATACAACTATCCTCGTCGTGGTAGACCAATTTACAAAAATGAGTCATTTCATCCCGTGCAAAGGATTACCCACAGTTCCGCATACCGTCCAATTGTTACTCCAGCATGTTTTTAAACTTCATGGCCTCCCCCAAACTATTATCTTGGACAGGGGTTCTCAGTTTACCGCTCGTTTTTGGCGTGCTCTCTTTGCAGCTCTTGACGTTCATCTTGCCCCCACGACCGCCTACCACCCCCAGGCTAACGGGCAGGTTAAATGTGTGAACCAAGCACTAGAACAATACTTGCGTTGCTACACGGACTATCTGCAAGAAAATTGGGTAACACAGTTGCCCCTGGCAGAGTTCGCCTTCAATAATGCGCCGAACGCATCCATAGGAATGTCGCCCTTCTTTGTCACCTTTGGGTTTCACCCACAACTAATTTTTCCTGAACTTCCCTCCACTACAGTCCCTACTGTAGGTATCCTACTCCACCAACTCCAGACCAACCAGACCGTCACTCGAACGATGCTCCAGAAGGCACGGCAGCAGTATAAACGCTTCGCTGATCGCCATCGCTCGCCGGCACCACAATTTGCTACTGGAGACCTTGTTTGGATTGACCGTCGACACTACCCTACAAGCTGCCCGTCGGCAAAGCTTGATGATAGATATTTCTGACCTTTTCCAGTGACTCATCGGGTGAACCCCGTTACTTACAAGGTTACGCTACCTTCTCACCAACGTTGCCACCCTGCATTCCACGTCTCCTTGTTAAAACCCTACCACCCTCCTCTTTATCCAGAACCTACACCACCCCCACCAGTCCCAACCATATCCGATGTTCCTGAGTATGAGGTTCATCGTATCCTTGACTCCAAACGAATGCGGGGAACCACACACTACTTAGTAGACTGGAAGGGGTACGACAAATCCGAACGATCGTGGGAACCTGTGACTAACATTCATGCGCCCCACCTGCTTCGTTCCTTTCATGCTCATTTCCCCCTTAAACCAGAATGCGTACGCTGGGGGAAGGGGGGTCTTGGGGGGGGTGCTGGTAGAGCGCGTTACCTTTGCCGGGCCCGTGATCGCCTGGGAGGAAAACCGCAGTCGTCACTGCAGGGGCTGGGGCAATCTCAGAGATCAGTGCCACCGGCAGAGGCGCGAGGACAGCCCCTCGCACCGGCCGGTATAGAAGAGAACCCCCAAGTGCCACCAGGTGGTAGAGGGGCGGGGCCCACGACATTACTGCGGTGCTCTGCGCGCCTGCACGCGCGAACAGGGGCAGAGTCAGGCAATTAAAAGGGCACGAGACCAGCACAGCGTTCCCGGAGATCAGTTCGCTGTGAGAACGGCCCCCTTGCTGTTTGGAGACGGATTGCTTTCATTGCTGAGGAATTACTGTAATTTCGTGTGGTGTGAGTGAGATCGACTGGGAGTGAGTGAAAGGGAGAGTGTAAGGTGAGTGAGTGCTTAAGCGAACGGTGTGGGTGTGGCGAGCATTAGGGGGGTGTAGGGGGGTGTATGAAGTGGGCACCGTAGTTTCCTCTTGTGTTGGAACCTTCCCTTCCCCCCGTCGTTGCCTAATTATCCTTTCCCCTCTGTACCTGGACAGACTCCCTCCTTTCCCTCACCGAAGTACACGGTCTCTCTCCTCCCCCGTGCACTATAAGAATAGTTGGGTGTCTGGGGGCACGCTTGAGGGTTTGGTTGTGCGGGGGCTGCCTCAGGGCGTTCTACCTCCCCCCCCGATGATGATCTGGCCATCACCCCAAATCGGGGCTTAGGGCCACCCAAGATCCTGAGGGGTTGTTTCTTCCACCGTGTGAGTGCAGCCCCCGGAGTGTTAGAAAAGAGGGTACTAGGTCCACATCTTCCCCTTATTGGGTCCCCTTCCCTACCAGCAGGTCCATATCTCCCCCTTCTGAGGTCCCCTTCCCTAACACCTCCCCACATAGATATACCCCTAGGACCTGGGTACCCCCTTGCCCAGCCAGGTACTGCTCCCCACCCCTGGCTGCCCCCCACCCAGCCTTGCCCGCAGATACACATCCACCATCTCTCAGGCTTGTCCCCCAATATACACCCTTCCCAGCACCTGTCTTCCCATTACCGATAGATACACTTACCCCACCCCACCCCTGCCTGCCTGCCATCCAGCCTCACCTGTTTGTAATCATCATTCATGTCTCAGCCTTCTCCTTCATAAACACTCCCCCAGCACCTGGCTGCCCCCCTCACTATATAGACACTTCCTCCACTCCCTGGCTGCCTCCCATCTTTTCTCCCTGTACACATACTGCATCCATCGACGGTGTTTCCTGCATATACAGTTTCTCAGTTCTCAGCTGTCCCATTCTGCAGAACCCAAATATATGAATGTAGGGAAAAGCAGAGGGGGGGGTGGGTGGGCGGTGTCACCCCTGGCTATCCCCAGCTCCACTGTTGGCACAGTATGTACCAGGGGTCGACCAGGGGCGCTCTCCTGTGGTTTCCACCTGCGACTCTAGTCTGTATGATGGGGGCCCACAGGAGGGAATTCTCGACTGCTGCCCCGGTCCTGTGGAACTCCCTCCACTTGGAGGTCCATTTGAGTCCGAGCCTGGGGTTGTTTTCTTTTGGAGGCGGTGCAAAACATTTCTTTTAGTACAGCATTTGGCAGGCGGGGATAGGGATTAAGGTGGGAGGGTTGGTGGACTTGAGTTGGAGTGGGTGTTTCTTTGGGTTTTTTTCTGAATAGTATTTTAATGTTTTAATTATATTTTATATTTTTGTAAGCCATGCCGAACCTTCGGGAAAGGGCAGGGTAAAAATGCTAATAAAATAGATACATATTTTTTTTTAAAAGTATAACTATACGTGTTTACTGCTTACATGGCATGCAAATTTAAGGTGGGAAGCCTTAACTTAAATTTCTATGCTTTTTAAAGCAGAATTGAATTTGTAAGAGCCTTAACTCCACTAACAGTTAGATTTTTTTATAATATAATTTCCCTTGTTTAAAAAATAAGGAAATACACTAAGTTAATGGTTCAGCAACTGCCTTTCGGCCATGATGCATTGCCATTAATGCCACCCGCCAAGAAATGAACCTGAACAAATCATTGGGGACTGCCTGTTTGCCCTGGAGGTCACCTGCAGCACTCTCAATGCAATGCAACTAGAAGAGAGGATAAGGATCCATTTCCATGGAGCCCTTGCTGTGTCCTGGGTTACAGGGCGGGAGGAGGGAATCCATGTTATTGTTAAAGGGAAGCACGATGACAATGAATCCCCGGAGCTGGTAGGAGCACGTGAGTTGTAATGTCACTTCACCTTAGACTGTAGCCTGGAAAGGAATTGCGCCTATTCAATATGCAACTTGCTCCTGCCCAGGCTGGGGTCAATTCCCCCTCGGTGCAGCTCTGTTGGCAGCAGTGAGGACAAGCTGGCTGCTAATGGGGCACAGGGAATTGAGCTCTAGCTGGGGGAAAACAGCAGGTCTTTGCCTAGTGTGGGGGGAGGGGGAAGAGAGAGAACCTTTCTTTGTGGCTGGCTGCAGCAGCCTCATCCCCATGGGGCTCGCTTGCAGGCACTGGCAGAGAGGCTGCTTGTTCTGGGTCAAGCTTTTGCTGGTTCTTTTTCTCTCCACATCAGGGAGCCAGGCAGGGCCCTGCACCACCCCAGGAGCTCACCTTTCCAGCCCTGGTACAGCTTCCCCCACCACGTAAATGCCTGGTGGAGGAAGCCTCTCCATTTACCCATCATTATAGGTTGATCAGGGGCAGATAATCCGCTTCTCACCCTTTCATTCCCCAGCAGCTGAAGCGGGGGCTACCAGCCCCACAGGAAGCAACCCTGGAGATTTTTTTTCTGGGGCTTTCTTGCGCTTCTGGCACCTCAGAGTGTTCAGCAGCCAACCTGGTGCCGAAACTGGCCTCACATGGTGCCTGTCAACCCAGCCTGCAGTCCTGCCTCCGGGAAAGTGGGGTCAAGCACCAATAAGCACTGTCGGCTAACCCAGGCAGGGGAACCCTCCAGGCTGTCTCTCCTCTGGGCACCCAATGGCAAGATCGGGCTTCCTCCTGCATGCTCCCAGCAATCTGCCTCCAAATTAAACCCCCATCTGACCCAGGGGCCTGTCATGTCTCCCCCATACACAACTCGGGGGCCTGAAGCACCCCCCACCCCTGCTCTGTTCTGATAAACATATGGTTTCTCCGAGAGCTTCCACCTTTTCCAATATTCTCTAGAAAATATTGGTATTTTCCAGTGTACTGTTGTAGTTTATGGGACATAAAGTTGTAGTTTATGGGACACAAAGACTTCGACACATTTCGGCACTTTCCGAGATATTACAGGAGTTTTTAAAATGGTGCCCGCACCCCATCAAACTGCTCAGAACCTTCACGGGGGTGACTAGCAGCTCCCTCAAATGTCCTACGGTGACAATTTTCCTTCAGGCACTTCTCCTTTTGAGGAACCAGCCCAGCCACTAAACCTGCACCAGCGTACTGAACATGCACTGCATAAGTACTGTGCATGGGTTGCATACGTTCGCCATTTCAGTATGAATGTTCTAAACCTCAGAACACTACATGACAGATTTTCAAACTGTAAACTAAAGCACGGACTAGAATGCACACTTGAATTTTCTAACACCTCTACACGTCAACACTGACAACTTTAAACACGTGTTTCCAATCAAGAGAAACCATCACAAAAGGTAGCAAAAACACATCTGCACCGATTTTCAAATGTCTTAACATTTTTGTTTTTCATCCAATTTGCACGAAATTTGGACCGACTCACCCAAGCGATCTGCCCTACAAAATTTCAAACAGATAGGGTATAAGTCATCCCAATTTTATAAACAGTAAAATTTTTGTGGTTTTAACAGAAAAGTGCTGCTTACCTTAACTATAGAGGTGCTCCTCCGCCTCTATCATTCTCCTTAAAGTTCACTAGAGCTTAAAGTAAGGGATGGGGAATCTTCAGCTTATGGGCCAAATCCAGTCTACATGTGTGGTTTTATTTTGTTTGGCTTCTTTCCAATTCCTGTATTTGGCCTACATATTCAGGCCCTACCCTTAAGTACTGAAACACTGAGCTCAGGAGAAGGGAGTGGTGATGAACTCAAGGACAGGGGATGGAGTTATACAAAGGAAAATTGGGTTCCTACCTGGTGAATTTTCCTTCTACTGGGAGTCCTCCTGGCCGGACAGTTGTAAAACAGTGGGTTAGATCCCATCCACAACCACTAGGAGGCAGACTTTCTGATTTTAGCTGGAGCATGCTCAGAGGGGACCTAGCCCCTGTACTCCAGTTGTTCTAAAGCTCTGACTTGCACTAACCTTAAGCTATAAAACTAATCTCTAAGGCTCATGAACGCCCTGCAACGAAAAACCAGAACTATAAGGGCAAAAAGAGACCCCTGAACCCCCACCCTGGAACAGGTCAGAAAAGGGGGAGGGGCGAAACTGGTGCCTATAACTCATGTCTGTAGACTGCTCAGGCACCCGAGAGTTCTCTCTCACTCGGCCGGCCAGGATGCCTCCCAGTAGAAGGAAAATTCACCACCTAAAAACCCAATTTTCCTTTCTCCCTGGGAGTCCTCCCGGCCAGCCAGTTGTAAAACAGTGAGGACGTTCCATAGCGGTGCCCCAGGATTGAGTAACTGGGTGGAGAGAGAGAAGTAGCAGCGGTGTCCAGCAGATATGGCCCCAAGGGGTCAGTTACAGAACTGCCTGGATTATCCTTCTCCCAAAGGCTGCGTCAGTCGAGTCATGCAGGGGAATTTTATAGTGCCTGGTGAAGGTATGTACTGATCACCAGGTGGACGCATGGCATATTTCTCCATAGGAAGCCATACTGCAAAATGCCTGGGATGTGGCCACCCCTTTTAAGGAATGGGCAAACACCCTCCGAGGCGGAGACTTGGTCTCCGCATTGTATGCCTCAACTATGCAGAGATATATCCAGCGCACAATTACCACCTTGGATGCTCTGAGGCCTCAGCGTTGCGGATCGTAGGCCACAAACAGAGCCAAGGACCTGCGGAAGGAGACGGACCTGTCTATATAGATGCAGAGAGCCCTCCTGACATCATGTTTATGCCAGACCCGTTCCTGGGAGTGGGATGGTTTGGAGCAGAAGGAAGGTAGGATTATGTCCTCCTCCCTATGAAATTGGGTATTTACCTTGGGGCAGAAAGCCAGGTAGAGAGTCACAGAGGACTCCTTGACTGAGCATAGGTTGGGATCGATGGAGAGGGCACTCAGTTCGGAGACTTTCTGAGCCGATGCGATCCCCACTAGAAATGCCAGCTTTAGAGAGAGAGAGTAAAGAGAGACCTCTCTGAGGGGCTCGAATGGAACCTTTGTCAGTGCCCTCAAAACTAGATTTAGGCTCCAGGATGGGAAACGGCGTCCTACAGGAGGGGAGAGAACTCTCGTGGCCCTTAGGGGCCACCTTGGGGACTGACACAGGTTTTCTTATTTCGAGAAAGCAAACAAAGCGAGTCCTGAGTTCTGTTCATTTTCCTAGCTCTATTAGGGAGTTGCCACTCCTTTTAAATAATTTTTTCATAGGCCTTATCCAGAATCATGCCCCTGTCCCTGGACCTAGGCTTGGGTATATATTCTCTTTCTGACTCCTCCTCCGAGGATTCAGAGGAATCTCGTTTTTCCTTCTTTTCTCTGAGGTGGAGAGCCTTAATAACCAGGTCAAAGATGTGATCCCTATACTTGCTGGGGAACTCTCTTTCTGGGTCAGAAGAAGCCTCAAGGGTAAGCTCCGGTATCTCCCACTCTTTAGGAGAGGAGTGGGAGTCTTCCTGGTCAGAGGCCTGACGCCCATCTTAGTCCGGGAGTCTGAGGTCTCTCATCCTCCCCTTCTGCCGAGGGCCTGGAGGTATTTTTATTTCCCTGGGTTTTGCCTTTTCCTCCCAACTGCCTTGGGAGCTGCTCCCTGGGCCAAGGCAGCAGCCCCTTCCCTTTCTGATTTCCTTTGACATGGATTCCGATGAGTGGGGGGAATCCAGCCAGGCGAGTTTCCTCCGGGAGGGAGTTCCAGAGTCGCGGCCCGGCCACCGAGAACGCCCTCTCCATTGTGGCCCCCCGTTTAACACGGCCTGGAAATGTATGGGTGCAGCCTCTGCACCAGATACAGCTGGCGAAAGGCAGCTTTAGCCACCGCCTCCACCTGCCGATCCAGACGGAGGCCCGGATGCAAAACTACCCTCCGACTCCGAACCTGCTGGGCTATGGGAGGGCAGACCCCCACCCCACCCCACCAGAGGGGCCGGCACCTCCCTTGCCCTACCCACCACCATCACCTCCATCTTATCAGGATTGAGCTTCAATCTGCTCTGCCGCATCCAATCCTCCACAGCCTCCAAACATTGGGAAAGCAACAAGACAGCAGGGCCTGGGTCGTTCAAAAATGAGAGGTACAGCTGAGTATCGTCAGCATATTGGCAACATCGCACCCCGAACCCTCTCACAATCTCCCCCAGGGGCTGCATATACACATTAAACAAAAGCGGAGACAAGATTGAACCCTGCGGAACGCCACAGGTCAAGGCCCGGGAGCATGATGTTTCAGCTCCCAGCACCACCCGCTGGCTTCTCCCGGAGAGGAATGAGCGGAACCACCCAAGGACAGTCCCGTCCAGACCCTCCCGGTCTCGCAGCTAACTCAGCAGCAGCCCATGGTCCACGGTATCAAAAGCGGCCGAGAGAACTAGCAGGATCAAAAACGTAGAACATCCTGCATCCAATTCCCGGCAGAGATCATCCACCAAAGCCACCATCGCTGTCTCAGTGCGGAAACCAGATTGAAAAGGGTCAAGGAAACCGATACGGTCCAGATGCGCCTGGAGCTGCAGAGCCACTGCCCGTTCAATAACCTTCCCTAAAAAGGGAAGTTTAGAGACAGTACGGTAGCTGGCGAGTGCTTCCACATCCAGCAAAGGCTTCTTCAGCAGGCGGCGCACCACAGCCTCCTTGAGACTGGGCGCTAACCTCCCCTGCCGAAGGGACGCGTTAACCACCCTCGCCGACCCCAATGTTTCCCTGGAAGCTTTTACCAACCAGGACGGGCATGGATCTAATTCACAACTTGTGGCTCGAACAGACCCCAAGACATCAACCACATCGGCCGGCGTCACTTCCTGAAACTTCCTCCCAGAAAGATCAACCAGACGGTGCCTCCATAACTTCACGCTCCTCTCCTACTGCATCCAATCCAGTGTCAAAATTACTCTGAATCTGAGCAACCTTGTCTGCAAAGTCGATGGCAAACTCCTCCTCCCAGCAAGATCGAACAGATGGTGCCTCCATAACCTCATGCTCCTCATCTACTGCATCCAACCCGGTGTAAAAATTACTCTGGATCTGAGCGATCTTGTCTGCAAAGTAGATGGCAAACTCCTCCTCCCCCCATGGACTCCTCCTGAGGGCCCATGGGGGGAGGAGACAGATTGCGCTGGGGTCTTACTGTGTCTTTAGCCTCCGCAGGCTCCAATGCCACCTCCAAGGCATGACTCCTCATCGTCATCATCATCCCGGTGATTAGGAGGGCCTGTTGGCAGCTACCTGGCCACCACCAGCAACGTCAGGCGATGCCCTGCTGGGGCCGCTGGAGAGGCAAGCAGGCTTGCCGGCTTTTACTTTTGTTTTCCCCTGCCGCTGCAGGGAAAAAAGGAGGCCTGCATGGGAGGAGCAACCTGGCACCTTTCCTAAGGCAGCGAGCCAATCCAGGGGGATAGAAGTTTCGGCGGAGCACCGCTAGAGGCTGGCCCTGCTTCTCCTGTACTCCCGCTGCTCCAGAGTCCCCTGCCAGCCTGGAGGGATGCTCCGTCGAAGAGAGCTCTCTAAAAGAACTCTTCCCGTGGAAAGAGGGTGAACGGAAGAGGGAATTCTCCCTCCCCAGCACCAAGGAAAAGGCTCTAGGGGACCAGGTCCCTATCCAAATTTAGGTTTTGAGACAAAAAATCTCCGTTCTAGACGGAGGCTGTCTAGTCTGCATCCTGTTGATGTGGAGGTAGACAAAGAACTGGAGTACAGGGGTTGGATCCTCTGAGAGCATGCTCCAGCTAAAATCAGAAAGTCTGCCTTCTAATGGTTGTGGTGAGGACCTAACCCACTGTTTTACAGCTGGTCGGCCAAGAGGACTCCCAGGGAAAAAGAGATCCACGAAGCTCCTTTTCTTTCCCTGTATCCTGAGCACAACTCTTCAGCACTCTTGCCCCCAACTCCTATCCAGCTTGCAGAGCTTGGATGGTCCAAAGGAGGGAAATGGTTTCCTACCCTTGGCTTGACGTACCACAAGTATTTAAGTGCCTTTCCAAATATGGACAATAGGAAGGAGAATATCATGGACAAAGGCGCCTCATGCAACCCATCATTACCTAGGCAGTTGCCATCAAGGTCTATTTTAGGTTTAGGAGGAAGTATTACATTGCTACACAGGTCTCACTACTCCAGAATAAGAAGCTTGCAGATCACAGCCAAAGTCACCTACAATACAGCTGTATCATCTTTATTACAGCTATTTCGATATTTCAGCAAACATCCATAAAAATACAATTAAACAAACATAATACTCTGTAGTTAAAACAACCAATAGAGCAAAATTTACTATACTACTCAGGAAGAGAAAAAGAGCTACAGCCTTCATGACGGCCAAATCCTTTGCAGCAAGCAAAGGAAAAATCTTCTGCTGTAGCGCAGTCAGCGGACTTGCTTCTAGCACAGGGGCAATCCACCACACTCTTACCTCCTCATAATAGGGACATGTCATCAATACATGTTCAAGAGATTCTACTTCAGAAAGACGGCAAGAGTATAATCTTTCATAAAAGTTCACCTCATCAGCAATACCTTTAATTACCGCCGAGTCAAATAACTAGAGATGGGCTAGCGTCAACATTCTGCAAAGTTGGTAATCACGTAGGTGAATGAGATATGGTTCCAAAATTATATTCGTTTTAACTATGGGGGTACCCATGGTGCTAATTTATTCTCCGTTATTCTAGCCATTATCTTCAGATTTGAGATATCTGCAGTTCATTGCTTAATGCCCTCCAAAAATGACCTACTTGCCAACATAAGGCTAAAGCCAGGGAAGAAGCCACTTCTAGATAATATCACTGAAAGTGCCTTTCACCACCAATAACCCCTGCTGCCCTCATGGAGAACCTGCTCTGGTCAGCATTTATAGGGAAGCCGGGTACATTCCATATTGCAGATTTTATTCCAATAAGTCACTGCTTGTTCCTTCGCCAACACTGCCAATGGATGGAATACAGTTTCGGCATACAAGACCTACAATACAGACACAATTTAAGAACCACCATCCTTACCCCTGGAATGACAGGTGATCCAATTCCATTCTTCATTTTTGATCTACCTCTGCCACCTCTTCCTGAAAGGCCTGCACCTCGTGGTCTCCGCTTTCCAGGGAATCCTGATCCACGGCCCTATTTAAATGTAACACAACAGATTAGATACAGCCCTGAATGCTTCAGGGGTTGGGGGGCTCTCTCATATACAGTTCATCTCCAGAACCTGAACTACATATATAAATATTAAGCTATTGTTTCAGATGGATAGGGTCAAACCAGATGATTGCCAAGTCATTACATATAGTTGGCAAAAAGCCTTTAATGTCACACCAAAAACTGTTCTTCCTTTAAGCTTTTTAAACTACTATTTGCTATAAGAATGATTTATAGTAGTCTAGAACTTAACACAGTAAGCTTAAAGTAGGAATGGCTGTAAAATTTTGAATATATTGTATATTTCTCCCTCTCTCTTTTGTGCTTCTTTAATGATATGCACCTCAGATGAAGCCATGCATTTTCTGAATATTCCCACAGCACTGCGTTAAATCATATGGCAACTCTGGTGTTTGGTTTTTTTTCTGTAAGAAGTTAAGTAAACCAAGCTGTGAAGGTCTGACCCTGTTGTTTTCGTATCCAAAACTCCCCTAGACTTAACAGGAGCAAAACCAAGCTTTTCTTGTTTCATTTGTTAATCGCTCCAAAAAAAAAGGAGTTGTTACAGAGACCAATTGTATTTTCCTTTATGCTCTTACACCCTTAGCTATGTGCCTATTCCTTCTTGTATGATTTGCAGACTCTTGGCCTGTCTGCTAAATTGGTTTTCCATTATTCACAAGAAATATTTGAATCCAGTGATTTGTGAGAGAAAGTAAATGTCATGGTTTTACAGCGTTAATGACCTAAAATTATTATTGAGATTTACTGTATTTTCCATGAAGAAGAAAGTTTGTGTTAAAAGCTGAACTAGAGATTTAAATAAGAAGAAACTCCCTGGAATTTCCAAAAGAGAAAAGTGATACATTGACCAGGTCTCTGTAGGGTTCTAGCTGAAATCTTTTTCCAGATATGGTTTACATACCTGTAGAAAAGGAGTGGATTAAAACAAACTCAGTTTGTTTCTGGCTTATTAAATATCAAAATGAAACTCTACAGCCCTGATTTTCCCTGACTTTAAACAGATTAAAAAATAATAATAAAAAAAATCTATGTCACTACTAGCAGTCTAATTTAGTTAAGATGTTCACATAAAACATCTGAATAATTGTTTCAATTGATTCAGATGCCAAAAAAGACTAAGGAAAAAAAATAAGGAATTTAAGGCAAACAGTAGATCACGTGCACTTCACTGACTATAAAATTTAGAGTTCCATGGAGTAAAAGATACCAGTATATTCCTAGCTTTTTACACACATCATCCTCCAATTTCAGGACATGTCTAGCAACATGTGGTAACAGTTTTCATCATGCAAAAACCAAAATCCCACTAGCAGTATAATTACTGATATTAGTGCATTAACAGAACTACAATTCAATATAGCTCATTATCAAGCAAAGTCTTGGTACACCCTACTAGAATTAAGTAAGAGGAAGGAGCCTTTTAACAGTCAAAACCTCTTACGTTAGCCAAATGGAAATATTAAATATTCCCCCCCTCGCCATAAACAAAGTGCACAATAACCACTCTGTACATAAGAGCTTCTTTACAAATAAAATAACCACAGGCACAATCCTAATTTGTCCAGATGCACAAGGAAGTTGCCCATCAAAATGCTGTGCTAGACGACTTAAGTGGTTGCCACATCTTTATTTGCAGTACAAAGCATACCTACCTATGCAGCATCGTTACGGTCGGCAGACGACTGCCAATAAGAAGGGAGTATAGGATGCATCTCCGTTCCTGGAACGTACTTCTGAGTGGGCAAACCACACTTAAGAGCAGAACACACAGTCAAGCAGTACTAGGCTTGGAGGCGTGACACCGCATGGTTAAAGAGAGTAGGCCAATGATGCCTCTCACAGTAAATGAGGATTTGGCACCCACTTGAGTCTAGTGTGACACTTTAGTGCACAACTACCAAGTGTGCAAACTTCTTGTGCGCCTGGATGAATGAAGATTACACACCATGTTTATATGGCTAAAATAAAACTGTTTCAATGCTATATGCCTGTGTCTTATGTTGAAAATGAATACTTCAAGCAGTAAAATTTAACATCAAATTAAAAACAAAAACAGATTAGCATGACAAAGTGAGATGATAATGTAATGCATTGGTTGGAATCAGGAGCAACCTACTTATTTTGTATTTTTTTTCATTTAGTTTTTTTTCCTGTATCTCCTTTTGGCCACAAAATAATTGTATTTACTTTGCTCTCATTCTTTTGACGATGGGCATCACTGGGGTAGGCCAGATCTAGCCAGAAAGTTATAAAAAGGAGCTTTGCTTGAGGTCAGAAACTATGGCATTCTGGATTCCTTAGTAAGAGGCCTCAATAACAGATCTTCACAACCATCCAGAGCTCAGCCCTTTTCAAAGTCTGGCTCTCTTTACTGCTAGCACTCTTGGACAATCTTCCTTTTTTCTTGTTAATTTGATAACTACTTACAGGCAACAGCCAAAGTAATAGAGAAGCATTATAGAAAGTTACATTAAAATGGGTCATACGTATCATCTTGTTCTTAAATCCAAAATTCTGGCAATGCCATCACATACCGAAGATTACACTACTGTAAAGTTTTTATTTTCAATCAAAATGCTCTAAAAGTTCAAGGCCTTTTATTTTTTATTTATATGAAAGAGAAGCAAAGTTAAACAGCAATAAATTAGCAAGTTAATTCAGTTAAGCTACAGATAGTTTTCCATTAGTAGCCTTGGTAGTAACGGGAATAGTGTAAAAATTGCAAAGGATACATTAATACAAATACAAATTATTTACCACTTTGATGCTCCAAATGGCACTGCCAGGAAGCTGTCTGGATTTAAAAATGTCCCGACCTTCTGAAATGTCTGGGGACCAGGAAGGTGGGCTCACTGTATTATTGGTACTCCAAGCCCCCTAAGATATGGCAGGTGAGAAAATAGATGGATAAAACTCAGCAACACAAAAAAGTTAAAGCAAGCAACTAAAAATTCTGAAAGCAAAGCAAATGCAGGAATAAGACAATTGTTCCTAAATTAATTTTTCTAACCAACTACTCCAGATGGGGGAAATTTCAACCTATGGCTACAATTTTTACTAGAGGATAAGAGAGACATCAAATGATTAAAAAGAAAACCAAACAAAAAAGTCACACTATGCCTTGGACCACGTCTTTGAAGGACTAGAAAGTTTTACATCCCTTTAAATATCTAAAACAAGTGACCATTCACATCCCTGAAAAGCATGTGAGAAAAAAAGGGACAAATTAAAAACTAAAATATGAAGAAAAATGGAAAATAAGTGTGCACATTTTAAAGAGACTTCTAAAGTGCAAGTACACTACAAATGAGATAAATGAAAAATTCCATTGCTTTTAGAGAAGCCTAGAATATGAATTAACCTCTATCTTAAAGCACAATATATAAAAATTAAGTAATAATCATCACTACCTTTGCCTTGTTCATATGGTGCCTGGCACAATGAGGGCCCAAAACTGACTAGGGCTTTCAGGTAATATAGCAGATTTGATCAGAAACATGATATCAAAAGTAAGGAACACAAAAAGCTGCTGAAGTTTCTGCAGCTGTTAGTCAAAACCCATTCTTGCTGTCACTCAGGATTAGGTCTCAAATTATTAAAACAATTTAATCCTACATTTACCCAGATGCCAATTCCTAATCCTAGCACTCCATTATGCTTTTGCGTGCTTCCGAAGAATACTAAAATTGGGAAAGTAGGACTTTAGGAAAAGTTTGGGTATTTTTAGATGAGACAGGTCCATGCATGGCTCCTCCACCATCCACGCGTCCAACTGCTTGTGTGACAGTGGTGTGTCAGGAGGCGCGCTCCCATGACCCACATAGCGGCCACTAATGGCTATGCACGCATCACTCCTGAAAAATCCAGAGTGCCCTGTGCGGACCAGAGCGGCCGCCTCTGACAGGGCAGCCATGCTGAGAGCCGCTTGTTTGAAGTGCTTGCCACACATTGCATGTGTGGGTGCCCAGCAGCTGTGCCGCTCAGCAACCATGGACTCCCTCACTGCCCCGCAGTCCTAGGGTGGCCACTGACACATCGGCAGAAAAGAGGACAGACATTTGCATGAAACTTATATATGCAATTTTATACTAATTTATGTGAATTAGTGGGGCAGAGTGTGGGGCCAGAAGTGGGCAGAGCCAAGCAACAGTAGGCAGAGTCAACCCAATGGTTAAGCCAGTGGTGTGGCTTAATCCAGCAGCAAGTAGTTCCCAGAGTTAACATTGGAGGGAAATTACATTAGTTAAACCTGTGAACTCCTTGCTGCTACGTGAAGTCCTGCCACTGGCAGATAGAGAGCCCTCTTACTAAGGTCCCATCCAAGGTCTCTCTCCAACTAGTCCCATTTCTCCCTAGCAATGTGAAAAAATAGAGCCAAGACTCACTGTGAGGAAAAACTGATGTTTTTTAGCATCTCATCAAGCCAGTAATAACTACCAGTGATTCCCTACCATTTCAACCAACTTTTATTTTTCTATTTGTCTTTTGGTTTTTGTTTCCTTTTTTATGGGGAGCACCACCAAAGTCAACCTCAGAAACCTTTGAACAACATTGCACATAAGAACACTGGGGGGAGTCACCCTGTAAACCCTTTGAACAAGTTTTCACATAGTATTGGGGCTACAACACCCACATCACTCTGAGAAGCCTTTGAACAACAGTGCACATAAGAACATTGGGGGGGTAACACATTCAAGTTACTCTGAGAAACCTTTGAACAAGTTTGCACATAAAAACATTGGGGATAACACACCCATGTTGCTGGGAGAAGGGATTGCTGGGGGGGGTTGCTGAGAGGACGGATTGCTGGGGGGGTTGCTGGGAGGTAGCTGGGTAGGTTGCTGCGAGGGAGCCAGGACTCGGGAGTGGGCGGGGGGGGAGAACCAGGAGGGAGGCGGGTTGCAGTGCTGAGAAAGAGGGAGCAGGGACTCGGGAGGGAACTGGGGTGTGGGGTGCTGCTGGGAGGGAGGGTTGCTGGGTGTGGGGGAGCCCGGGGGGCAGCCTGGGGAGAGGGAGGTCTGGCCGGTCGGCGGTACATACCTGGGCTCGGACTTCTTGTTGCTGGCCCACGCACTGCGCTGCCTAAGGGACTCCCTCAAGCGGCAAGTGGCTGGGAGGGGGGCTTGCTGCGGGGGGGAGGGAACGGGTGGTAGGTACCTAGGCTTGGGGCGGGCGGGCTGATCTTTTTGCTGGCCCACACTCAAGCGGCAAGACTCAACTGATGCTGCCAGCTGCAGTGCTGGCTCCCGCGCATGCACTAAAAAGCCTGCTGGCTGGCCGCAACTGCACTCTCTGCACTTCCACATGGGGTCCATGTGAGCGGAAGTGCAGAGAGGGCAGCTGTGGCCAGCCAGCGCTGGGAGAAGGAATGGAAGGGGAAATTCCTGGACATGTCTATGGTCCGGTTCCCCTTCCATCCCAGCCAGCGCAAGCTGTCAAATACCGGGCTGTCTGGTATAAATCCGGACGTCTGGCCACCCTACACGGCGCTCATTTAAAAACACCCAAAGCTAAATCCCCAAGAACCACTTTTAGCAATAGTTTAGGCCCTACACCTGCATGAGTGGTTTTACACACGTAAATAGCACCAATGATTCCCCTGTGTAAGGTTATTCAGATGTGTAATTGTTTTCAGGTTTCTGGTAGCTCTAACATGTCACTAAGCAGAAAGAAAAATATATTGTCTTCACAAAATATCAAATTTCTAAAATTAAAACAAAACAATGTCAAGTTAAATTAAATTAGTTGGGGAACAGTTTCTTCACACTCCAACAATTCATTACAACTTACTTCCTTTTTGCATTAACTATTGCATAATCAAAAACCCTCCAGTTTACAAGAGTTAAGGCTCTTGCAAATTCAATCATGCACTAAAAAGCATGGAAATTGCAAGTTAAGGCTCCTGCCTTAACTTCCGTGCCATGTTAGCAGTAAAGACATTGTACAGTCTCGCATATTGTGCGCACTTACAACTTAGGCTCCATGCACCCACACTTTGCCTTCGTCTTTCAGCCCCAATCCTTCTCCTCTGCAGATTGGGGACAACACGGAAGTGGGGACAGGAGGGCATGAGCTGGCTCCTCACCCCCTCTGTTTCTTCTTAAAGAAAGAGAGAATTTAGGAGTCCTGGCTCCCACCCCTTCTCCCCCTCTAATCTACTTGGTCCCAGCCCTGTAACAGAGAACTCGGGACTCCTGGCTTCCAGTCTCTCCACCCCACTCTAATCCAGTAGGCTGCACTCCCTTAACAGACAACTCAATAGTCCTTGTTCCGAGCCTGTTCTCCTCTCCCTTGCTCTCAACCTTGTAACAGACAACCCAGGAGTCCTGGGTCCAAGTCACCCCATTAACCCTCTAGCCTCCACTCCCCTCACAGAGAACTCAAAAGTCCTGGGGAATACCAATGCTTGCCTGTATGTGTCATATGGAACAGAAGTAAGGGGGTGCAAAAAAACAACAACAACAAAAAACAACCAGGAGAGAAAATGGAACAACAGGGAGGGAGGCTATTGGGAGTCAAACGACAGGGAGTCACCGATGGGAAGTGGGTAAAATAATAGGACTGCTCCTCCCATCAGTTTTCTGAATCAGTTATTTCACTCAGAACCTTATTATTGTAACTATTTCTAATTCCACCAACTTACTTGATCCTGCACACTCTTTGTATTTTCCCGTGTCATTCCAACCATTCCACTTACTGCATCTGGTGCCTTCCTCATCATTTCACACCCTCTTGCCTTCCCCATGGACTCCCAAAGATGCAGCTGTGTTGTATAATTTCATAGTCACTTAATTAGATGTTGGAATGACAACAGTATTTATTTAGAAATTGGCATTGCTGTTGCCTCCATTCCTTCCAATGCCCATTCCATTTTATTAATTTCAATGCATACCCAACTTAATTTTAATTAAACATTTGTATACGACTGTACCCAGTTTCACTGTGCTCTGGGAGGGCAGTGGGGACTAGTGGGTAAGAGGGGTGCTTGTGAGCCATTAGTCAGCTGTCCCATTCTCCCCAACTGAAATGAAAGGATAGAGGGAAAGGAGGGTGTGCGGGGCCAGCTCATGAACTCCTGTTCCCAGCTTCAGTGTTGCCCCCAATCTGCAGAGGAAGAAGATTGGGGCTGAAAGACGAAAACAAAGTGTGGATGCATGGAGCCTAAGTTGTAAGTGTGCACAATATGCGAGACTGTACAATGTCTTTACTGCTAACATGGCACGGAAGTTAAGGAAGGAGCCTTAACTTGCAATTTCCATGCTTTTTAGTGCATGATTAAATTTGCAAGAGCCTTAACTCTTGTAAACCAGAGGGTTTTTTGAGAAATTTTATCCTGCTGGCACAGTAGAATGCTGAGCAGCATAACCACGATGGGAGCAGGGCTTAGGGGAGGTGAAGGTGGCCATTCTGCTTTCGATAATGACCTCCGCCTGTACAGGACCCCTGGCTAGCTCACTCCTTGCACAGGGCTCCCTGAGTCTGCTGTGCCCACGTACAGCATTCTCCACCGAGCATAACATTACCCATCCTGCAGCTCTCCCCCTGTACAAAGCTCCCTCACTCAGTTCTCGTCTGTCCAGGGCTGTCCCCGGGCACAATTATGGCCATTATTCTGCAGCTCCCTGTCTGTACAATACTCTCCTGCTTTACTCACCCTTGGACAGGGCTCCCTTTCTTGCAAAAAGCTGCCCACTCTGCAGACCTCCCCCTCTACTGGGTTCCAGATTCTGTATGCCCCAATAAAGCTGATCCCTGTAAAGTGCTCCCCCTGTGCATGGCTTCCACCGTGGAAGCTATTTACAGAGGCTCTGCCCCTACTCTCTCCCCTTAATGTCATCCCCCCTCCTTTGTGTATGCTCCCTCCCTCCCTGCTCCCCCATAAGATTTCCCTCACTGGGCTGAGGCTCACTCCTCTCAAGAGGACTACACTTGCCACTCTGCCCCACAGGGCTCCTCTGCACAGGACCCCACCATCTCCCTACCCCCCTCCTGCAGAACGCCCACTATATCAGCCCAGAGCACCCCCTTACCCCTCAATTCCTTAGTGGGGTTGGGAAAGTCAGAGGGAGAAGTGTTGAAAGATCGATTCCAACTCGCCTGTAGCCTCCAACTTGCCTCGCCTGTCCCCAGGATAAACCTCTGCCCTCTTCCTGCACCTGTGACCATTCCAGGCGAACTCCAGTGCTCCGGCTCCAGCCATACTCTTCCAATGGGGTGCCCCATTGGATCCACAGCCCATACACAGCATGTTTTTGGAGAGAAAAGGGCTGTCACTGAAATCCATGTGCTCTGTGTTTCTGAGCAGGTTTAGGGGGCAAGATCAGCCACCCCAAACTCACTGTGGGATTAGCTAGCTCTGTTTAGCCATCTTGGCATCCCTGGCCTCGAAGCCGAGGTGCCTGCTGTGCGGGATCAGATCAGAATGACCTTCAGCTCTCTCCCTTTTCACAGGCCTTGCTCTTCTCCTCTCTACATCAGATCAGCTCTAAATATGGCTGACCACTCACTCACACTGCCCCCTGGAAGGAGCAGTTCCATCTCTTTCCTCAGCACTGATAGGCTCCAGCAAGCAGTGCCTGCTGGGAGTTGTAGTCCCCAGTATTCAAGACGGTTTTCTTTTCAACAGTGTGCATTACACATAGAATGTTCGCAAGCACTCCACACTCAGGATGGTCTCCACAGGTTAACACTGAATTTTCAAGATGTCATAACTTAAAAACTACTAACTGGATTTACAAAAAGTAAACCAAATGGCACACCCCACCAGCCTCCTTGAGTTTTTGGAAAGGCCTACATCTCCTCCCAACATAAACCCCCCTTTACCCTGCCTAGTTTGAAAGAACAGGCTTCAAAATGCAGCTTTCAAACTGCCATATCTCAGCTGTTATCCAACCGATTCGGCTGGAATTTGGGCGGTTTGAACCACTTACTCCAGTGATCCTTCACCATATATTTCATAATCCTAACTTTAATTCTGCCAATTTTATAACAAAGAACGTTTGGGCCCAGGGCATGAAATTTTAGATCCAAGTCTAGTAGCCAAAAAGATTTCTTGTTCACCAAGGGTAAATTAAACTGCAAATTTGCATAATTAGCCACCACCTATTTATGCAAATATGTACATTTGCATATTTGTGCATAAATAAGTGTTCCTTGCTGAAGTCCCATCCACCCAGTGGATGGGACTTCAGCAAGATAACTCTCTCTCTCCAAGAGTAGTGGCAGCATATTTAACACACACATAACCTCAGGGTCACAACAAAATAGCTGTAGCATTCAGATCTGAGTAAAGTAGAATGGCAGATTACACGTTGCAATTGCACAGTACAGACTGAGCTGTACTGCTGGTATGTATGGCAGTTTGGCATAACTGCTATCAAGAAGCAGCATTACTTAAAATATTTCAAATTGCATACAGTGTACAGTGATATAAAATTCACCTTTCTGCACAGATATGGAACATTTCCATGTAGCCAGAGCCAGAGTAAAAAGACTGCATAGTCAGTTATTTGCACCCACTTTTGCAGAGGGCTGTATGCATACTTCATGCAGATGTGTGTGTGCAGCTTTTTGAACACACACACATTCACATGCACACTTGTACAGAATAGTCCATCAGTACATACACACACCCAAGTTCCACACATTCATGCCCAGGTAAACACGCATACACCCACTGTGAACTCAACACCTTCCACACACTCGCCCAAGCCATCTCCAGTGCATGGGTTTCCCCAAGCTCAGTCTGTCAGTGCTTGAGTTGGGAAATAGATCTAGGGGCCAGACCCAGGAACTGGAAATGGGCCAAATTAAAAGCTATCCATGGGCTGCATTTTGACCCCGCCGTTGCCAGAGAGCATGCCCCGCACCCGCAGTCTGAGGTTGGTGTGGGGACAGTGCTGGTACCCGGGTCTAGGAATGTACTGGGAGGGGCTGATCCTGTGCCCTCTGGATGGGGGAGCAGATAACATTCGGATCCCACAATGGGGCTGGGCCGGCGGCTGCACTTCCCAAGACCAGCCCCCCACTCCCCAAATGTCTGCTCCCCAAGGGCCAAGTCTCTCCACAAACACCCACCCCCACTCTACAGAAATACTCTGCCCAGCACTAAACTTCTGCAAAAGCCTTGCTACTCTACCAAACCCAGCCCTTTTCAAGAATCCCAGTACACAAGTCTCCTTAACTTTAGCACATGGGGGAGGGGGAGTTTCTCTACATGGGGAAACTGAGCAACCCTCCTGTTGTTGGTTCCTCAAGAAGAACTACCCTCCCTTCCAGCCCAGGGGCCAGGCCACAGCGCAGCGAGCTCCCTTCATTCCTGAGCTTGCAAACAGCTCAGTCGTTAATTGGCAGGGCAACGCAGGGAGAGAGAGCAACAGCCTGGGCAGGCGGCTGGAAACTTCCTCCGGAGCCTCCAGTCTCTCTCTAGAGAGCCCTGCGGGGGTGGGGGCTCCGGCTGTCCTATCTGATCCCCGTTGCCTTCCCCGATAGCAGGGGGTAGGGTGTCTCCTCGCGCTGGCCACTTTGCAAAGCATAGACGGGGGAAGACTGACTCCTGCTGGCCCCAGCTGGTTACTCATGCTGACACGCTCCATTCGTCCTCTGTTGCTTTCTCCCACCGGGGCAGCTCCGGCGGACCAGAGCGTTCCCAGCTGGATCACATCCCAGTTCTGCAAGAGCGCCAGCGCCGACTGCTCCTCAGCTCCGGAGCGCACGGCTAGCGAGACTACAGCACCCCGGCCTACAGGGGGCCCCCCCCAAGCGCAGGGCCTGGGCGCAAATGCTCCCCCCCCCGGCACCACAGTAGCTACAAGGTGCAGCCGGCAGGGGGACACAGGCAGAGCAGCGGCAGTGTGCCACTGAGGGGTTGGGGTTTTTTAATCTGCCGCAACTTTAAAAAAAAAGCGGGACAGGCAGCTGGGCAGCCGCATTACGGGCAGGTTGCCAGCCCTCATTTTCTGGTCGCCAATGGCGACTTGGCAACCAGAAATTTTGCGCCCTGGTTTGGACTTTATAATGGAGCATCTGGGGTGTAGCTCAACCCACAGAGAGTAACTCCTCCTTCCTGACTCAACATGACCAAGACCGAACTCCTCATTTTTCCTCCCTCCTCTTCCTTTCTCTCTAACCTGCCCATCTGCATCGATGGAGTCATCATCCATCCGGTTCTCCAAGCCCGTAGCTTGGGCTTCATCTTTGACACGCACCTCTCTTTTAAACCTTACACTGACTCTGTTGCCAAATCCTGCCGATTCGCCCTCCATAACATTGCCCGCATCCGCCCCTTTCTCTCTACCTCCTCGGCCAAAACCCTTGTTCATGCCATGGTTATCTCTCGCCTCGATTACTGCAACCTCCTCCTTGCTGGCCTCCCTCACTCTCACCTGTCCCCCCTTATCACAATCCAAAACTCTGCTGCCAAGGTCATTC
>QEPC01001738.1:3700353-3754406 GCA_003113815.1 Sphenodon punctatus
GCTGCCAAGGTCATTCACTCTGCCCATCGCTTCGACCATGTGCAGCCTCTCCTCTTCTCTCTTCACTGGCTCCCCCTTCCTGAACGTATCCTGTTTAAACTCCTGGTACTCACGTTCAAAACACTCCACAACCAAGCTCCCCCTTACCTCTCGGACCTAATCTCCCTCCGCACTCCTGCACGCGCTCTCCGCTCTTCTGTTGTCCCTTCCCTCACTCTCCCTCGTTTCTCCTGCTCACCTAACCGCCTTCGACCTTTCTCCCTCATTGCCCCCCATGCCTGGAACTCCCTCCCTACCCACATCCGCCTTGCCTCCTCCCTCCGCTCCTTCAAATCCCTCCTCACGACCCATTTTTTCCTTGCCGCCTTTCCCAATGCCTGCTAGTCGTTCCCCATATGCTTACTGTCTGCCCTCCTCTGCAGACTGCTGCAACCAACCTGTTTGTAACCAAGCCAAGCACACATACCTGAGACTTCGTATCCACCTTAATGTTTGTCTTCTCCACTGTCTCTCCCACTGTCCCCTCTCGTCTTTTAGATTGTAAGCCACAGGCAGGGACCACGTCTATTTCTATGTTCTGTACAGCGCCAGGCACATGGCTGGCGCTATATAAATGTTTATAATAATAATAATAATAATAATAATAATGCCTTAACTATAGAGTGGATCCTGCCACTCTATAATAAAATCACCACTACCTTGGGCTTGCAACAACTTCCAGAGAAGTAAACAAAACAAGGGAAACATTCCATTAACTTCAGTGGAAACTGGATCTTTGAACCTATTACAATTTTACTAAAAATTTTTTTAAAAAAAATAGAATTCTATCTTGAAAAAACAATTTTTATCAACAGTTTTTGTGATAACATTGTCAGAGATATTACGTAAAATTTAAGATGTCAACTACTATGTATACTTCTACTCAACATCACAGAAAACAGAACAGTGCCATTAAGTGTGGACAAAACAGGTAATATTTTTGAATATTAAGTTTAAAGCCCTCTCTTCCCAAAGGGATGTTTACCACTTTTTAAAAAATAAAAATAAAACTTTGAAACGCCAAAGCAATGGAAATATTCTACATATCTAAGTCTTATCCCTCAATTGCTTTTCAATAAGGGAAATTGCAAACCACTTTAAGGTTGTATCCCCAAACAGGGCTAGCCTTACCACATGGGAACTGCCCCAGGCCCCAATATTGGTTTTCACCAGGGCAGGGTACAGGGCCCTCCCTCTTTCCCAGCGGGACCCCAAAGACGAGTGTGCCCCTCAGGGGGCGGGGCTATAGGGGGAGGGTTGGGACTACCAGAGTTCCTGCTTGTCTTCATCCTGGGCCCTGAAAAATCTAAGGTCAGCCCTGTCCCAAAAATCTTAAAAATGCATTATGCAAAGCTATAGTTTAGTCTAAGACCAAACACTACCTGGTCATATTTGGAATACATTAAATAGATTTCTTTGGTGAAGTCACACTTCTCCCATAATTAAACTTCTCCAAACAGATTCTAAACACAACAGAAAATTAAATTTAAACATGAAATGTTCAAAATACATTACGTAGGATTCATGAACCACGTTCTTTGAGTTTCAATTTTCAAATTAATTCCCGGTTTTATTGAGGATTGGAAGCATGAAAATCTGTATATCAAAAGCAAACTCTTCCACAACAACATGAACAAATGAATTACAAAGATGCATTAATAATATTTTAGCTTTTAATTAATGTCCATTATAGCAAAACTGGAAGAAAGGTTCTTTTAAGGCCACTTATATATAAATGTATTGGTAGTAAACTATGTATCCTGGCAAACAAGAAGTTCTGATTCTCCACCATGTGCTTGAGTGCTCAGTACTGAATGGCCCAGCTGCAATTATCACAACAAAAAGAAACCATGTCAACAAAGGGCAGGAAGTCTTCCTAAATCACTCACTAGTGTGGAGCAGATGGTTTTGTGGATTATGACCTAAACATCTACTTCCAAAACATATTAAACAGAAATAAAGATTTACAAAACACAAATTATCTGATTTCAGTATTTATCAAGGAACTGTAGAATCTATTCAGACTGTATCTCTGTCATATACATACAAACTACCATAGGTTAAAGGCCAAATCATATTAAAACAATATAAACAAGTGCTTACCACACAAAATACCACCTTTGAAAGTTCTTTCACTGATGTCCCTCATAATAACATCCACGTGCCTTTCCACTGCTACCAAAAACGATAGCAGAAATCACAGCACCACGCCCAATAGTGACTATGTACACTGAACCAAGCAGTATTTTACTCTCTTGCAGAATCCAGCATCAGGTGACATGGGCCGCAATCCAATGCTGTGCGGATTCCCATGCGGAGCTGCGTGTGCGTACGCAGTTTGCCCACAGCATAATGTGCAGTTAATGCAGCTCCCCACAGATTCCACGTGCACATGCATGTGGCTCTACACAGGATCTGCACAGAATTGGATTGCGGCCAAGGTCACTAATAAACCACTAAAATGTCAAAAATAAGGAACAAATACCTAGGAAGACCAGCTAGCAAAAACATCAGTCTTACCAAGTGTGGGGAGCCCTGTATGGTTGGAAAGCTTACATAGGGTGAAAACAGAGATTATGCTAACTCCACTTTAACATTTCTTATGCATGTTGCAGGGCTGTATTGGTGAAATGTTAAAGTGGAGTTAGCGTCATGTCTATTTTCACCCATTATCTCATTCACCAGCAGAAGTTTGTCCAATAGAAGGTATGTTCTGAACTACTTTGTTCCCACCTCTTCCATTTGGGACCAACATGGCAACTGCACCCTAATCTTGGGAAGTTTAGTCTCAAATTCTGCTAACACCGAATTTAAAAGCTCCACCACACAGCTATTTAACTACAGCTCTCCTCTTGTAGAGCTGAAAATATCCTCAAGCACCTTTGTGGGTCTCTCTGCTACCATGAAATTTTTACGTTTCATGGAATTATCATCATTATTTATATAGCACAGTACTACTGAATCTCTCTGGAAAACTATTGCCTCTCTTTGGTTCTGGAACAGGCTTTATAAATTTTGCCAGAGAGGTTCAAACAGGTCTTGAAAAGTGTCTCAAATAATCAATTAACCAATTTTCCTCAAAATGTACAAAAACTAACATTTCTGATTTGGGACAAACTCTGGCTAAAGTTACAGATGGCAGATAAAGCCATTTCAAACTAAATTCAATTTTTTTTTTCAAGTTAAAAAGTAAAACCCAAAGATGAAATTCCTATTTATTTATTTTTAAAAAATTAATAATTTCTAATGACCCTCTTGAGCAATTTACTTTATCTTTTCCCAAAATAATTCTTCTATGGCAGAAAATATGAGGAAATGCATGCAAAATGGTGGTGTTTTTGAAGAAATTAGGCAAGCATGTCTGAAAATAGGATTACTACTGAAAAGCTAGTTACAACTTTAACTACTGAATCAAACTCCTCTTCACTCTATAGTAAAGTTATGAGAGAACTGGTTTTTTAAAATATAGGTCGATTATAGACAAAGCGGAACATAATATAAAAATATCATCCGCTAGGAATTTGCAAAAAGCAAATGCTACACTGAAAGAAGCCCAATGTAAAATTTAAAATAGGATGATACGGTAAGATGAAAATACTGTACATGTTTATTCGAACTTCATGAAAAAAAATCTTTGGAGAAGTTCACTAGTCCACAATGACCGATTTACAACTTGTGTATGATATTCGTAATAATGTGGAGTGTGGTTGGGTAAGTGGCATCAAAGCAATTTTGGATACAACTAAAAACTTTCATATGCCGCCTACCCAAGTGGGATTTTCTGTTTGCATAACACATTACTCAAAAGGGAAAGTGCCTAGATATAATTGGAGTTTTCTAAAGTTAGTATTCTCTGCACACCCTCATTCTTGAGGTTCTCAGTCCCTGAGCAGAGGACTAGGAAGCTACTGTATTGTAAAATTCAAAACCTTCCACCAAAGAGAGTTAGCACGTTGTCCCCAGAGTACATCTGTACACATACACACAGCCACAGCACATAGCAACCTTAAATAATCTAAGAACATAACAAATGGAGAATTGCTAATCTCAGAGGAAGAACTACTGCAGGTCTAATGAAGTCTAATCAAGTTTTAATTTATGTTTTCTAAACATAGAAAAGACAAGCAATTTCTTTTTCCTCCAAAGCCATTCTTGAAGATTACAGCGGTCTCTTAAACAGTATGTTGATATCCAAAATGAAAGAAAATAATATGGAACAAAAGGAAAGGATCATCGATTCTAGTGCACAGAAAACCGCTGAGAAAATCCAGAGGCAACAGAACAAGTAGGGTACAAAGAAAGGAAAGGCATTTCAACACCCCTAGAAAGAGTTGGACCCTGAGATTCTTACTCACTTTTGGTCAAGTCTTAAGATAAATTCCCACTAACTTCTACCAGTGTTTTTCTGAGTTTGGATTCCACAAATACTAAGTAACCGCTGAGGTCCATGGGCTTGGGCCCAACATGTATGCAGATTCCTTTCTTATAATCAACTTCTTATTGGTATTCCAAGTTACAAATTAACATATTTATTTATATTTATTTATTTAATAAATTTGTATCCCGCCCCTCCTGCAATGCAGCCCGGGGCAGCTCACAACAATAAAATACAATAAAAACAATTTAAAACACTCAATACAATATTAAAACAGGGCTAGCTACATTATCTCATATAAATAATAAGTAAGGTGGGGGAGATAAAACCCCTCACCCTCCCCTCCCCCCCTCCCCAAAGGCCTGGGCAAACTGCCAGGTTTTGCAATTTCACCGGAATGTCAACAGGCTAGGGGCCAGGTGAGCTTCCTCCGGAAGGGAGTTCCAAAGGCACGGCCCGACCAACGAGAATGCCCTCTCCATTGTGGCCCCCCACTTTACACGGGGGACCTCCAAGAAGGCACCCCCGGCAGACCGAAGAAGCCGCCCTGGGGTGCGGAGGGCGAGGCGGTCCCTGAGGTATGAGGGGCCCAGACCGTATAGGGCTTTATAGATCAACACCAACACCTTGAACCTGGCTTGGCACGCTATCGGCAACCAGTGCAGAGCTCGGAGCACAGGTGTAATATGCTCCCGATGGCCCGTCCCCGTAAGGAGACGAGCCGCCGCATTCTGCACTAGCTGCAGCCTCCGGACCAGGAACAAGGGAAGCCCCACGTAGAGCGCGTTACAGTAGTCTAGCCTCGAGGTGACGAAGGCATGGATGAGGGAGGCCAGGTCCGGGCCGGAGACGAACGGACGCAGCCTACGCACCAGATACAGCTGGCGGAAGGCAGCCTTAGCGACTGCCTCCACCTGCCGCTCCAGGCGGAGGTCCGCGTCCAGTATCACCCCCAGACTCCGAACCTGCTGAGCTATAGGAGGGCGAACCCCCCCAACCAGGGGGGCCACTACCTCCTTCGCTCTCCCCACCAACATCACCTCCGTCTTATCGGGGTTGAGTTTCAGTCTGCTCAGCCGCATCCATTCCGCCACGGCCTCCAAACATTGGGATAGCAACGAGACAGCAGGGTCTGGGTCAGTTGAAAAGGAGAGGTACAGCTGAGTATCATCAGCATACTGGTGACACCGCACCCCGAACCCTCTCACGACCTCCCCCAAGGGCTGCATATATACGTTAAATAATAACGGAGACAGAATAGAACCCTGCAGAATGCCACACGATAGGGCGCGGGGGCACGATGTCTCCTCCCCCAGCACTACCCGCTGGCTCCTCCCCGAGAGGAATGAACGGAACCATTCAAGAACAGTCCCGTCCAGGCCCCCCAGGTCACGCAGCCGCCTCACTAGCAGCCCATGGTCCACGGTATTAAAAGCGACCGAGAGATCTAGCAGGATGAGAAATGTTGAACATCCTGCGTCCATCTCCCGGCGGAGGTCGTCTACCAAAGCCACCAACGCCGTCTCAGTGCCATAGCCGGGGCGGAACCCAGATTGAAAAGGGTCTAGAAAACCGATGTTGTCCAGATGCGCCTGGAGCTGGAGAGTGCCACCGCCCGCTCAATAACCTTCCCTAAAAAGGGAAGGTTAGAGACAGGTCGGTAACTGGCGAGCGCATCCACGTCTAAAGATGGTTTTTTCAGCAGGGGGCGCACCACAGCCTCCTTGAGGCAGGGCGACAACCTCCCCTGCTGCAAGGACGCATTCAACACCCTCGCCAACACCGTCCCCAACGTCTCCCTGGAAGCTTTTATTAACCAGGATGGACACGGATCAAGTTCACAACATGTGGCCCTCACAAACACCAAGACATCCGCCGCATTAGCCGGCGTCACTTCCTGAAACTCCCCCCACAAAGCTGGACCGGACGGGGCCTCCGTCCCCTCGCACTCTTCCCCTACTGCCCCAAATCCAGTGGCAAAGTCGGTCTGAATCCAAGCAATCTTGTCTGCGAAGTAGTTGACAAACTCCTCACAGCGGGCTTGGGACAAGTCCCCATCGAGGACATGCATTTGGGGTATGATCCAAAATCCACTGATGTTAATGGGAATGTTTTCACCAATTTCAATGAACTCCAGATAAGGTCATTACTCTTCAATAGGGAAGTAGTTTCATTCCAGCTTTGTAAAAGGATTGACAAATTAACTTTAAAATAATAAAAAGTGAAAGACTATGTATAAAGTCTACTAAAAAAAAATTATTTAAAGGTGAACCTAGTGAGATTTATCCAGAGACACCCAAACATCCATACGCTTGTAACAATTACCGTATCTGCTAGACATTGGGTATTTTCAGTAGTGACGGTACCATGCTCAGATCCAATCCAGGGTAACAGCCGGCACCCCACCCCAGGGTAAGCACAGTACGCCTTACCACACTTTGCCTCGAACTATGGTAGTACTTACCACTAGCTGTTCCCTGTGATTTTCCGAGATCAGAACCTGTGGTAACCGCTACCACGGTTCAGGACAAAGCATGGTGAACATTTCGCAGCCGCCAAACAGAAGTGATGGTGATTGTGAGCCTGGGGTGGGGTTAAGTGTGGCTATGCATGGTAGTGTCACGTCTGAAAATACCCATGAATCCAAGACAATACAGTTGGTTACTTAAACCTCTGATCCAATATGACCCTACAGAGCACCAAGGAATTAATCTTCATGTCCAAGATAGGCAAGATCCGCCTCGACATTGCTTCCCACTCCTCTCCTCTTCAGACTCCCTCCCCTTCTCACTCCTCCCCCTCCTCTCTTCTGTCCCTACCTCCCTCCCTTGAGGAAATCTCCTCCCTGCTCTCCTCCTCCAACCCTTCCACTTGCCCCCTTGACCCCATCCCCTCCCGTCTCCTGACCTCCATTGTTTGCACTGTCACCCCTTCCCTCCTGCACATCATCAACCTCTCCCTCTCTACTGGCTCCTTCCCCTCCGCCTTCAAGCATGCCACTGTCTCTCCTATCCTCAAAAAGTCCACTCTTGACCCCGCTGATCCTTCTAGCTACCATCCTGTCTCACTCCTTCCTTTTGCTTCCAAGCTTCTTGAACGTGTTGTCTACTCCCACTGCCTCGACTTCCTCTCTGCCAACTCCTCCCTTGACCCCCTCCAATTTGGCTTTCGCCCCCTTCACTCTACTGAAACTGCTCTCACTAAGATCACTAACCATCTTCTTGTGGCTAAATGTAATCGCCTCTACTTCATTCTTGTCCTCCGTGACCTCTCTGATGCCTTCGATACTGTTGACCACTCACTCTTGCTGGACTCACTTCACTCCCTTGGCTTCCGTCCTCGACCGCTCCTTCAATGTGTCTCTTGCCAACTTCACCTCCTCCTCCCTTCCCCCCTCAGTTGGTGTTCCCCAAGGCTCTGTCCTTGGCCCTCTCCTCTTCTCTATCAATACCCTGTCCCATCAATACCCTGTCTTCCATCGATACTCATCGATGGGGTCACCTTCCTTCCCATCCCCCAAGCCCGTAGCTTAGGCTTCATCTTTGACCCATCCCTTTCTTTTAAACCTTACATCGACTCTGTTGCCAAATAATCCTGTCGCCTCCATAACATTGCTAAGCGCCCTTTTCTCTCTGTCTCCTCTGCTAAAAACCTTGTTCATGCCCTGGTCATTTCTTGCCATCATTACCGTAACCTCCTTCTCACTGGCCTCCCCCGCTCTCACCTTTCTTCTCTTATCGCCATCCAAAACTCTGCTGCCAGGTCATCCATCTCACCTGTCGCTTCAACCACGTGCAGCCCCTCCTCTCCGGCTCCCCCTTCCTCAACAAATCCTGCACAAGCTCCTAGTCTTCACCTATAAAGCTATTCATAACCTTGCTCCCCCCTACCTCTTTGCGCTAATTTCCCTCCATACTCCAGTCCATGAACTCTGCTCCGCCTCTGCCCCTTCTCTCACCCTCCCACGCCTCCCCTGACCGCCTTCGACCCTTCTCCCTAGCTGCCCCTCACGCCTGGAACCCCCTCCCTGCCCACATCTGCCTCACCCCCTTCCTTCGTACCTTCAAATCCCTCAAGACCCACCTCTTCCACTCTGCCCTCCCTGACTCCTTGCTCGTCTCACCTAACTCCTGCTGATACCCTCCATCCAGTACAATCTGTTATCTGAGGTCCGTGTACTCGTATCCTCACCACATAGACCAACCAGCCATCATTCTTGATGTAACCAAGCCAAGTGCGTAAACCTGGGACCTCGCATCTTACACTCCTCGTCTCTCCATTTGTTCGCCCTTCCTTCGTCTCTCCCCCACCCCACTCCCACCCCGGTCTCAGATTGTAAGCCCTAGGGCAGGGACCGTGTCTATTCAATTACTTTGTAAAGCATCAGGTACACTGCTAGCGCTATATAAATGCTTGCTAATAATAATAATAATAAGAAGAATGTCCTGAAGAAGTGCCTCAAGATATATATTTCAAAGAAATGCATTGGTACTTTTATTTTTAAATTTACATGGGAATTCAATTCAAAAATAATATGAATGCAATGTGATGGCTATTTTAATTTCAGTAACCAGGAAAATCAAAGTTATGGCTTTGTCAGCAAGCATGACTTCGTGAAACTACATACACAGCATATATTGACACACATTAATATCACCATTAGAGAATAGTATTAGTATATATAATATAACCTAGCACATTTTGTTGATATTTTTAAATGAATCATTATTGTTAACCATACATTTCTGAAAGACTGCCTTTAAAATAACGCCAGAAGAATTCACTGACATTCATCACACGTATTCCAATTCAGGGCCATTTATCCAAATTTATCCATCATGCTTTCCAGAGTTGGTTACACAGCAAGTAGTAATTACTTAGCAAGCAGAAACAGCAAAGCTGGTTGGGCCCTTTCCATGAGTCATGAGGGCAATGGTACAGAGTCACAAACATCGTCAGTGCACAAAAAAAGAGTTAAAAATAAAGAAAAGCCAATTTTCTTTTTGAATGCACCTTGGGGGAAAGTAGATGAAAATATGATTGTCAAACTGAGAAGCAAGCTTTAATAGGAAAATCCTTTTTAATTACAATGTACCAAACTATTAGAAAGAATGTAAGAAAATTATAAATAAGTGCTCTTTTAAATAATGTAAACAGCACAGCAGGTGTTAAGTACACTGTTTCTCCTTAATAGCTTAACTGATTTTTCAGGGAGTGGGGGCTGGGGGAACTTGCTGTGTATTTTCTCGACAATTTCACTAGGTTTGCATAAAGTGAAAACCAGGGGGAAATTCACCAAAGCCCAATAGGCTGAATAAAATTTTAAGCAATTTGTTGCCTTTACAGTAGAGGATGAGTCTAGAAATGTTAATCCTTTGAGGACACTGCTTCTCTCCTCCTAAAAGAAATTAGGTTTTGCCTTTAGCTACTAAGCAGCCTAAATTAATAATATTGAGAAACCCCTTATAAATTTAAAATTCTTTCTTTTACTGAACAAAACTTCAGACAAAACAAGATGATGATGTGCAATGTTGAGAACCATAAGTGAATTTTTCAGCGATCACAAGACTCAAGAATTACCAGCTTATTTTGTCACAGTATAATATTTACTTGGTAAAGAATTTTGCAATGGGCAAAATAAATTAGAAAAGATGCAAGTCATTTGTTTCCAAATAAGTATCCTTTTAGCATGGATAGCCAGTTATTCATTTTCAGACTCCCCATTGCTTCAAGTTAAATAAGCATAAAAACCTAAAGGTTTACACTTTAGTTACATTTCTTATGGGTTATGACGAAATAAATAAATCTATGAATCTTTAGAGACCTGTGTCCAAAATATACTCTACATCACAAGTGTAAATGGAATAATTGTGCTGGATAATTTCCTAGTGGATATTTGACAGAACAACAAAGGGTATTTTCCATGACAGGAAAGATAGTTTTCTTTATGCTATGATACTACTTACAAAATCATATTATACTGAAAACAGCAAGTGTTTATCAGCTTCATGTAAAACAGGATTCTTACCTGTCTTGATCTGGGTCTCCCAGGAGAGAACTTTCTTTTGGTGATAGCTGGTTTCCCCATGCCAATTTTTGGAGCGACAGGTATATAAGTTGTTGGTAGACAATTTCCTGCAGAGGAGCTTAGTGCTAGACTCTGACTGTGCATAAGGTCATGTGCAGAGTGCAAGTTTAATGATACTACTAGCAAGGAAGACACACTTGTCTTGTTTATTTCAGTTGGTGATGGAAATGAAGAATGCGTCTCAGCTGGTGATTTTATGGGTTTGTCTCGGGGTGGAGAATTGTCATTTGCACAACTTTCGCTTGTAGGAGTTGTTTCCACTTTCAAAAGAAGAGCTGGTGTTTCAGAATTTTCAACTGTTTCTCCTTTTTCTGCATCATCTTGCATTTTTGCCGTCTCCAATAGCTCTTCTGTCTTCAAAGAAGTTTCTTCTATATTGACGGGTGTTAAGGTTTCTGGTGGTGTCGTTATGGCCTCAGGTGCTGAAGGTGGAAGCTGAGATTCCTCTGTGACTACTTCTGACATCTCAGCATCTTGATGTGATATTTGCTTCTCCTCTGCTTCTTTGTCCAATTCCTGCTGCATTACAGCTTCAGCACTTTCGATCCCTTCCATCACTTGCTCGGTTGGACCATCATCAGGTGTTGCGGTGGTTTTAGGAGAGGTTTCCATTTCAGCTGTGCCAGCTTGATCAGAAACATCTGTTTCCAGTTCAGCACCCTTTTCATCCTGCAATGTGTCTGTAGCTAAGAGGGAGAGCATTTCGTTAGAGGCTCATATGATGGCAGCAACGGTGGAAAAAAACATTTTGGCTTTTTAGAAAATAAAACTGGAAGACAAACATTTAAAAAATACATATTCATTTTCATTTCACAGAAACAGACCAGTCTGTAGACTGGGGACAAGCTAGCAAGGTGTTCTTGGTAAGACTTTTGGCTGTGAAATTCTCTGTAACCTAGGAGAAGTCTAAGCCTTGAGATTCTTAACAAAACAATTTTACCAATGTGTTCCTTAAGCCTAACGACCTGTAAGTAAAATTCTTATTTGTAAAGAAAGGAATAGAGCAAGAAGACTATTTTCAAACCAGCCCTATCCATTGTGCCATCCTGGACAATGTAAATGTTGACAACTCCTGCAACATGAGTCACAGCTCAGGGACTGCACTGCAGGTAGAATGTGGTTGCCTGCCAATGAACAGCTGATTCAAAAAGCAAGAGCACCCTACTCTCCACAATACAAGCATTTGGGCGAAATGTTTCTGCTCCCCACCGAACAGATGATGAGCAGCACCATGAGAAGCTCGAAGAATTGGATGGACCTCTTGATGCCACCCCCAAAAGGCCATTCTGGACAAGGGATCCATTTTGACAAATGGGCTGACCAGGCCAGTCCTGGCTATTTCTTACGAAGATGGGATAGTTTTTACATCTGTTCCTATGAGCTCCATTAATGGGCACCTAAGGACACGTGTGTCATGCAAATGTTACTTTTAGCAGTTCTCCCTTAAAGTGGAACATGAGAAGTAAACGGCTGCCTTCAAAAGAGTGATACCCTATCTATTAGACTGCTCTGCAGTGCACAACAGTAGTTTCTGAAATAATTAAATTTATTATTAGGCTTCCAACATATACTCTAAAGCTTGCAACACCCAACTTACACTACAGAAATTTCAAGATTACTGCCTTTTTTGAGTGCTTATCAAAACACAAACTGGTTAAGTAAAGCCTCCTCCCGTAATTTCTAGGAAAGACAAAGTTGGGGGGGGGGGGGAGGAAGGAAGGTCAGCTGGTAGTTGCTCAATGTTTTGTGGGGTAGCCGTCAGTGTGGGAAGGATGGTACAGTATGGCAATACAATCCTAGGATGTAAACCCAGGAGGGAGGGAGAATTATAGTATGCTCCCTTGCTTTAGAGATTATGTTGGGTGTGAGGAGGTTGGCTTTGGGGCCACCCCCTCAAAAGCGGGGGGCAGCCGGTAGTTGTGTTGGTGGCCATGCCGGGGGCTCATGTCGGGGGGGCGCATCCGGGGGGGGGAATGTCCTTTGGATGTGCCCTTCGGCTGGGTCAGACGGCGGGGCCACTGGATGGAGCGGGTGTGGTCAGCGTTTGGACTGAGGAAGATGGGTTTATATTTATTGCCCGGGAAGAGACTCTCCCCCTTGGTGAGAGCAAGGGGATGGAACAGAGGAGAGCTTCTCCCTGGTGGCAGCAGAGTGGAGGTGGAAGATATTTGGCAGGATGGCTAACACTACCTGTGTGTAGGTGTTTGGAGACTGCTAGATGGATGGAGGGCATATTGTATGATTTACGTATGGGTTAGGGTTGGGAGCTGTGAATTGGGGATTGTTATTGAATTTATGATTACGTATTATTGCATTATTTTGCTTGTTGTAAGCCGCCTCGAGTTATCTGTTGATAAGAGAGTGCGGGATATAAATTAAAATTGGATTAGAATTATTTAGTAATGGTATGTGAGGGTATAGTTAAAAGTGATGTGGTCAAATAAAGAGAAAATTCTTGACAGTGAAATGTGCTACACTGAGTAGTGGTCTCCCAGTGGAAATGGTGGAAGCCCATTGCTTGGACTTGTGGAAGCAGATAATACCCAGACAATATATTCTAAAGACCAATGCTGTAATGAGTGATATGGCGTAGATGATCTCGTAATTCTTTTTTTCTTTAACTGGTGACCTTGCCATAAATATTGACCAAATGGCCCTTGGGTGCACTCCATGAACAAAATCACAGAGAAAGAGAACACAAACGAAATATAACAAAATGTCTTCCTCACCTTGAGGTGGGCCTAATACAACCTTTTGATAAACCTGTTCCTTTTACCTGAAGCTCAGATAAAGCTATATATGTATACATATACAGCAGTATACATATAGTATAGGGTATTATATGTACAACCACTGAGGGAGGTTTGCTGTCGTCTTCGACGGAGTCAGGTTTGCACTTAAATTATTTAACGATTTCACCAGTCCTGTAGCTCTTTTCTGAAATCGTTCTTTCATTACAGAGAACTCTTAGATACAGTGCAAGTCCTAACCCATAGCCCTAAAGTTTAATGAGGAGCTACTAAACCCCTGATTTCACAAAATATGGCCCAAATAGCTTCTTTGTTTCTGCAATAACATCTTCATGTTTGTTATCTATCACCACCATTGGGATCCCTTGACTCTAACCAGTTTCCTCATGCGGCATTTCTGATTGGTATTTTCTCCATATACGTTGAGTATTGTCACATTGGAATTTGTCCAATTTTTCCCCCCTAGATCCTACCATAGTTTTCTCCCTTACTGTCTTCTAAATTGGTATGACCAACAAATTTGTGACTTATACCGAATAACACTCTATTTTACTAGAAAGCCCACCCTCAGTAATTTATTTATTTTTAAAATTAACATTAGGAAGTGTCTGTCCACCACAAAAAAAGCCAACCATGTTGTAACAGGGGCGCTAGGCGCCCGGTGCTGCGGGAAGCCGTGGGGCTGGCGCTCTAAAGGAAAGCGGCCAGGCAGCAGTTCTGCAGGTGGCAGTAGGGAGTTTAAAAGCCGCCTGCCGGCCCTTGCGAGAAAGAGCTGGGGCCACGTACGAGATTGACAAGCGGCACCTGGACCCGAAAGGGGCTGACCGCATCTGAGAGAGAGACCCGAGAGGAGAAGCTCGGCGCAGCTCGGGGAGCTGGTGGCACCAGTGTGGGGCAGATGTGAGACCCCCAGCGAGCCAGGGAGAGCTGAAGTAAACCATGCAAATTTTGGGGTGCGTCCGGTGGTGCTTTCCGTCACCCCCAAAATGGATCCCCGGCAGGGTCGCCCTGCTACACATGTATGTTCTACAGACACATTTTTAGCTGGGTTTTTTGGGTGAAGGTAAAAAAACCAAAAAACTCTCGCATAGCAAGGCCAAACAAATGCTGTCTCAGAAGAATGCTTATCAGAATCTGTACAATATGCAGTTCATACTGCAAAAGGAAATATATCTGTGTTTATGAAGCTCTGTGAATCCTTAACATCCTCCTTATTAACAATAATATTGCACATATTTTGCTATTCTGTCCATCTATGAGACTCATTCTTACCATCTGTGGCACATCCAACTGTTAATTCTTGATCAAGGGCATCATCAGTAACTGTTTGCTACTGAAATGCCATCTCCTCTGCACCACCTTCGATTTCCATTTCATTAGTACAAGCTTAAGAAGAACCAAAGAATTTATCAATTTTGACATAGTGTTTATATTCTATTACTTCGGCATCAGTGGCTGCTGTCACTGCTTGACCTTTTGGTATTTAACAGCATGATTTGAGTTAAGTCAAATCAGGACAAAAATCAGAGATGAAACATAATATGCAGACTTTCAACATTTTAAGGGCATGTTTCTCATGCACACCACTTTATATTCTTCTGCCAATGAGTACAGCATATACCAAATTTACACTCACTTTGAGTCTGTTTTGTACTGCCAGAATATTGCCTTTTGGCCCGCCCCAAGACCCTGATCCTGCAAATAACTTGCCCCTATGAACATAATACAAGTCTCTGTACAATCAGTGCATGAAATTCAGTGGTTTCAATATACTTATCTGTCCCCCCCACCAAAAGTAGTGGTTAACTTTTCCACTTGATACACAGAATTTTTAACAGATAAGACTCCAATTCTAGTTAAAAGGAAATGCATGGAAAAAGTCATCCTCATTCAGTTAATGATCTACTTCTTAGTCTAAAGGCCCCTTTATGGTGCACACTAACCAGAAATGTATTTCTCCCTGCTACCCCCAGAAAAAGTTCATAAAAGGTTCATTAAAATTCACAAAAGAAGAAAAATCCATGAGCACATTAAAACACCAGATCTTAAAAAATATATCCTCAGAGGGCATTCATGTAAAAAAGCACAATGAATATCCCTTTTTGTTCAGGAAAACCTCTTTCAAGTTTAAAACAGCAGAACCTATAAGGCAATGCTACTTTTAGCATCTAAAATAATCCTTCTCAGAGACTTTGCCAATATTAAAGAGCTATTTTAACTTCAATTTGAGGAAATGATCATTTAAATTGGTTCCAAATCTGGGTTTAATGTACAAAAGTGATCTCTTGGGTGTAAGTTGCTACATAACTACACTACTGTAATAGCTTCAGATTACTCCTGGTAGTTGAAATGACAGCACCAGTCTTCCTGGGAGAGAAGGATATATTCCTCAATATTTCTCCTAGCTAAAGACCATAACAAGAGTAATACTTTCAACTTTAAGCATTCCGAAAAAGCAGCCTTTTATTGAACAGCGCATGATTCATTGTATGCACAATCTCAGACTTCCCCCCAGGATGACCTGAACACACTTTGAAAGACCAACCACGCCAAAAAAACTTTCAGGATAGAAGCTGCCAGTCATGCTAGCCTGTTTACACGTTCATTTCCAGCCTTTGCCATTCATTTAATTATAATTTACCTGCAGTCACTTCCCCTCCCCTCACTAGGATCAATTGTTCATTATTCCTTTGCTGCATACCCCAAAATATTGCCAGCATCCAAAATGGAGACTTGTTTACATAAAGCATTAGCATGCACACACAAAAGAATAGATTGCAGCCCAACGTCCCCCCACACCCCTTCACACATGGCCAAACAAGATACATATGGTGACACAGCATAGAGATACCAGATACTGGGGTCTTTATTCCCTGTAGAGGTGGACACGAAAGAGATCATCCATCATTATTGTTATTATATTACTATAGTAATGCCTAGGAATCCCAGTAATGGACCCAGGGGCTGACTGAAGTAAGCACTGCAATAAAATATAAAGAGGTTTGGGGGGCGGGGTGGGGGGGGAGTCTCTGAACCCGAGGACGAGGCGACTGTTGGATAAAATAGGAGAAGCACAAGGAAGCACTGCAATGCTGAATTCTGATGACAGCGATATGCATGGTCCACAACTGGTTTATAGGGAATGCTAAAAAGCAATGCAAGACTTCAGTTATGCCCTCCTGCACAGCTGAATGTATCTTTTTGTGAAAGCGGTAGCAGCTTGGCACCTCAAAAAAATATTGCCAACACGGAATTAGAATGAGTGTAAATACCAATTGCAGTTTGAAATACCCAGGAGTTTCCATGGTGTCCTCCCCCTGCCCTCCCTATTGCTGGTAACCATCATCAGGAACCAAGATAGATGGGCTTTCTTACTGGCCTTCTACATAACCCCAGGAAAATGACTTCACTTCTGTGTGACTGTTTCCCCTCCTACCTTTTATCTGTATTGTTTATTTATCCCCGTCTCAAAGTATGCAGCATTTCTTTTGCATTGGGGGTCTAACTGACCCCAAATTAGTTTAATTTTAAAAAAGAATCCACAAGGAGATATATTATCTATTTATCTCTCTCTCTTATAGATATATAGATGTCTCTCTCCCACATGTGACTCTTGGGCACCTGGACTGTGGCTCTCAACAGAACCCCATGGCTGCTGGGGGTGGGGAATATCCATGCAGCTCCTCCAGGAGCAAGAGAAACCTAGCTGCCATTTCAGCTGCTGGAGCCTCATGGGGGGCCATGGAAGCATGCCCTGTGCTGCTATTGCTTCTGCCTGATCCCACCAGACTGCTTGGGAGACAGACCTTTGATGGGAGAGGGTGGGGAATTTGGAGGAAGCTGTGCTGCCCATCCCGGGGTATTGAGGGAAGCTGCAATCAATGTGGCTCTCAGTAAGCGTGTGCACACGCACACACACTTTCAGAGTTTAACATTTTAATAAAGTGACACAAGTTTGCACATTAAAATATATATCTGACCCCAATACATATATGTTGGGGGGGGGGGGGGGGGAGGTATTTTTGTTTTTCCTTTTTTACACAAAATCTACAACGCTTAGGATGATGAAATGAACGCACGAAGCATGACTTCATCCTCATTTGAGAATACATTAAACTGAAAGAGAAACAAGTTTCCCCTCAAAAACTTACATAATTTTTTGTAGAGCTTTGGGGGCAGATAAACCCCAAACAATATACGGACTAAACTGCAAGTTCTTCAGGGTAGCAACTGTTTCATATTTTGTGGAAGCTGATCTTAATTTGTTTTGAACCAGGCTGCTTTAAACCTAGTCTATGTTTTATTAAATACTCATGACTGATTTTTAAAAAAAACTAACTAAATAAAGTAGATCAGACAGTCGAAGAGAGAGAATATTACCTGTTACTGCTTCAGGAACCAGTTCAGAAGACTCTATTACATCACATGATTGTATCTGATCCCCTTCTCCTTCTACATGTTTGCAAAGACTGCAGATGTAATCTTTTAATTGAGAGTCCAATTCATTATCTGAAGGTTTGTCGCATTCTATGTGAATCCACCTGGAGGGATTATTCAAGTTATACATTCACATTAACTTATATTTTTAAATGTTCTACAAAATATTGCTCTAAATGGGGGGGGGGGGGGGGGGGGGGGGGAATCAACATTGTTATTTTTCTGATTCTTTGAATAACCTGATTAAAATGTGCAGACCAATGCCTAAAGGTGCAATTATAAAATGTATCACTCAATTAATTCTGCTCTTTCATTTATTTAGAATGCAAGTTCCACAGAAGGCGATTATTTTCCTGCTTGGAGGGGTAAGACAGGCAACAAACTTTTAATATACCAGGCATAAGACCAATTTAAATGAATAAGCCACATTTCTATGGTATTGTTCCAAATGCATGACTGAGCAACTGTATTTGATGTCATCTCAGTCTACGATAAATTCCCTTTCTCATTTAAATAGTATGGGCATGGAAATCCAGTTTTTGTAAAGTTTATTTATGGAATTGATGCTACACTCTCCAATGAGAGGACTGTTTGCTGTCCATGCCCATTTTTACTCCTTGAGTAAGGCAGGCTACAACTAATGCCACCAATTTGGGTCCAGTTCTACTTGTGTGTTTGTTGATACAATTCCAAGATGAAAAGCAACATGTGCAAATGTTTTGGATTGTTGTGGGCATTTTACTTCTTTGACTGTAGCTTTAACAATGTCTTTCCAGTCAATTTCTACTGAATGCTGACACCAAACACATTAAGTTATCTATTGGTTTACATTAAGTTGAGCATCTTACCTTTTGCACATGTGACAGTGCAACATGTCTTTTTGCAAATCTTGATGGGATGATTTTTCACAGAAAGGACAAGGTAGGTTGTCTTGCTGCTGGTAACAACTGTCACATATGAGACAGTTGTGATGCCACTGACAACTGGTTCGCGTGCCACATTCTGCACACACTCTGCAGTTCTGGAAGTCACAGAAAATAATTACTTCTGTTTGCTCTGATACTGCCATGACCAAACTCTCATTTGCTGACTTCTGAGACTTATCATTTATATAGCACTTCCATTGTTCAAAGTGCTTTACACTCTATCTAGTTCACCCTCACAACAACCCTGTGAGGTAGGTCAATATTATTACCATTTTACAAAGAGGAACCTGAGTTTGAGAGATGGCTAAGACGGAATTTGAATCCTGGTCTCTCAAGGTCCAAGTCCAACATATTATCCACTAGGCTATAGATTTTAAAGTATTTTAAATACCTTTTTAAAAAATGATAACATTGATTAACGGTACAGAATTAACTGCTTTGTAGTGGAGGTTCTTTATTCAGAGAACACGTAAAGCATGAACAATATCAGAAATAGCTCCTTTGTGCTGCATCTTCTACAATAGACAGTTCAGTCTTCATTCCCATTAAACCTCAGCCCACTGAAGACCCCCAAAAGTACCAACTGCTATACTAGGACCCCCCAAGCTCATTTCACAAAGGCCAATCTGCATTATTATATTGATTAACGGTACAGGATTAAATGAACACACTACTTTGGGAGCAAGAGAAACCAAGCTGCTACCTCTGCTGCTGGAGCCTCCGGGTGGCTGTGGGAGCAAGGGGATGTGCCTTCATCACTATCGCTGCTGTCCAAATCTGCCAGACCAGCTGGGACCCAGAGATTTGTTGGGAGAGGGATGAGTTGGGGGAAGCCGCACTGTACTGCCCCTCAAGTTGGGGGAAGCTGCAATCAATGTAATGTGTCTTGTGGCTCTTGGCAGTACGAACGTTTTGGCATGCAGCCCTTGGACTTAGGAACAATCTTGCCCAACTCTGTTAAGGGTAACCTACAAAGCTAGAGTGACAGTCGGATATTCAACCTACGATACCTCACAAAGAAATTGCTAAATACATACACCAAAGCACTGCTTTCATATCGTAACCCTGAAATCCACAGCAATTTTCTTATATCAGACAAGATTTTAATCAAGGCTTTTAGTAGAAAGTCAGTTTAACCTGCTTACAGGTTTGTTTTTTTTAAAACATCACAAAACTTAAGACAGGTTGAGGCACTAACTTTATCCTACTTTACTACTTTAAAATTAAATTACTTTCGCTGCGGCCGATTGTGGCCACACACTCCCTTCTTAGCAGACTTTTCCAGCTCAGAAGGCAGCACTATTTCAGAGCAGAGGCTGCTGATCTTGCCACAGTGTTTGATGACAGAAGTTTAAACGTGCACCACTCATTTGGCAGAATACTAGACGTAACTGAGTGTGATTAATACTGATGTAGTAAGTTGCTTCTCATTGCACCATTACGGAGTCACTGCCTTTCCCTATGGCAGCACAATCTAGACTCTTGAGGAATGACCACAGGACTGAAAACCAGGAACTCCCTATTTCTAATCTGAGTTTTCTGCCACTAATTTGTTTGGGACCTTCAGCAACTTAATTTTTCCTCTACACCTTGATTGCAAAATGGAGAACAGCAAGAAACACTTACACAACCTATCATTATCCTTTTTCATATGTGCAACAGGAATTAGCACTTGCACAGCATAAACAACACAAAGGATGTTTTCAGACGTGACGGGGCGCCTTCGCCCCATCACGGAAACCACCCTGAGGTTCCCCGCCGGGATCATGCCGGCACGGCCAACAGTCATGCCGGCTGATCCCAGCGGGGAACCGGGGAGGGGGAGGGGTTGCGCGGTGCAACGTGCGACTGTGCTCCCCCGCCCTCTGGGGAGACAGGCGGGCGCCGCAGCCAATGCGGTCGCAGCGCCCGCCCGATTTGACCACGGCCCGGAATCCCGCCAGGGATTCCGGGGTGTGGTCACCGGCCAGATGTTACTTTTTGTTGGTTCCCGCCGGGGATCTCTTTGATCACGCTTCCGGGGATTGTCCGGCGGGGAGCCCCGGAAGCGTGGTTGAAATTGACCCCATGTGGGAATTGACCATGGCGAACATCTGGCGGCCGCCTAACAGACGTTCAAGGCGCTTTGACTCCATGTGGGTATTGACGGGGGTTCACTGTGATCTCGTAACATCTGAAATTACCCAAAGTTTCACATAAAAGTACTGTGTACAATTAGAACTATCTTGTGCTTTTCTTAGATGAACTGTGTGGACATACTAAGCTTTTCTATCTTGATGCCATTATATCTATAAGAAAATAATTTTTAACAAGTAGCAGGCATCCAGCATTCTTATTGGCTACCAGAGATTATATAAGCAGCACAGGCACCTGACCAAGAGGCAACATATCTCCCCACTCAGAAGGCAAATGAAAATAAAACATGGAATTCTGGATTAAAGAATTAAATAATGAACATTCATCAGTGAGTAAAAAAAAGCAGCATATTTTAAGTTAGCCTCTGCATTTACTGGCGATAGCTATTTACTCTAAAATGCTTTAGTTGCAGGATTAAATTCAAGCATTAAAAAAATCTTACCTGTTGCCTTCATTTTATTATTAATTAATTATTATTATTTGAATTATAAACATTTGTATAGCACCAGCTGTGTACCTGGTGCTTTACAAAACAAAGATAAAGACGTGGTCCTTGCCTACGGGTTACAATCTAGAAAGACAAGGAGGGGGCGACAAGGAGAGGGGACAAGAGGAAGACAAGGGAGAAGCAAACAAACATGCAAGCGGCTGCGAAGTCTCAGGTGCGAGTGCTTGGCTTGGTTACAGTTACGCAGGAGTCTGCAGAGGAGGGCAGATCATAAGTAATTGGGGGAAAGCAACTAGAAGGCATTGGGAAAGGCGGCACGGAAGAAGTGGGTCTTGAGAAGGGAGTTGAAGATGCGGAGGAGGCGAGTCGGATGTGGGTAGGGAGGGAGTTCCAGGCATGGGAGGCAGCGAGGGAGAAGGGATGAAGGCGGTTAGGGGAGCATGGGAGACGAGGGAGAGTGAGGGAGGGGACAGAAGAGGAGCAGAGGGCACGTGCAGGAGTGTCTAAGGAGATTAGGGCTGAGAGGTAGGGGGAGCTTGGCTGTGAAGTGTTTTATAGGTGAATGCCAGGAGTTTAAACCGGATGCGTTCAGGAAGGGGGAGCCAGTGGAGACAGGAGAGGAGAGGCTGCACGTGGTCAAAGCGACGGGCTGAGTGGATAACCTTGGTAGCAGAGTTTTGGATGGTGATAAGGGGGGGACAGGTGAGAGCGGGGGAGGCCAGCGAGGAGAAGGTTGCAGTAGTCGAGGCGAGAAATGATCATGACGTGAACAAGGGTTTTGGCAGAGGAGATAGAGAGAAAGGGGCGGATCCGAGCGACGTTATGGAGGGCGAAGAGGCACGACTTGGCAACAGAGTCAATGTAAGGCTTAAAGAATTGATGAGTGTCAAAGATGAAGTCCAAGCTATGGGCTTGGGTAACAGGATGGATGGTGACTCCATCGATGCGGATGGACAGGGAAGCGGGAGAGCAAGAGGAGGGAGAAAAAATAAGGAGTTCAGTCTTGGCCATGTTGAGCTTGAGCTGGCGTTGGGACATCCAGGCGGAGATGTCAGCGAGACAGTTGACGAGGTGTGAGTGGACAGAAGGGGTGAGAGAGGGGGTAGAGAGATAAGGCTGAGTGTCGTCGGCGAAGAGATGATATTGGAAGGCGTGGGAGGCAATGAGTTTGCCACGGGAAAGGGTGTAGATAGAGAAGAAGAGGGGGTCCAGGACAGAGCCTTGGGGAACCCCAACTGATAGGGGGAGGGAGGAGGAGCTGGAATTGGGAACCAACACATTAAAGGTGTGATCAGAGAGGTAGGAGGAGAACCGGTCAAGGACAGAGCCGCAGAAGCCCAAGGAGCGAAGCGAGTCCAGTAGGAGTGAGTGGTCGACAGCAGCGAAGGCAGCAGAGAGGTCAAGGTGGACAAGAATGGAATAGACACACTTAGATTTAGCGACAAGTAGATCATTCGTGATCTTGGCAAGGACAGATTCCGTGGAGTGAAGGGGGTGGAAGCCAGACTGAAGAGGGTCCAGGGAGGAGTTGGCAGAGAGGAGGTCCAGGCAGCGGGAGTAGACAACACGTTCCAGAAGCTTAGAGGCAAAGGGAAGAAGGGAGACTGGCTGGTAACTAGAGGGGCTGGATGGGTCCAGGGTGGGCTTTTTGAGGATGGGAGAAACAATGGCATGCTTGAAGGCGGAGGGGAAGGAGTCAGTGGAGAGGGAGAGATTAATGACATGTAAAAAGGGGGGAGGGGGGAGAAACAGTGAGAGCAATAGAAGTCAGGAGGCGGGAGGGGATTGGGTCAAGAGGGCAGGTGGAGGGGTTTGAGAAAGAGAGAAGAGTGAAGACTTCCTCAAGGGAGACCAGGGGCAAGGGGGTGAGGAGAGAGGGGGTGGTAAGGGAGTGGGAAGAGGAGATGGGTGGGAGGCAATGTCCTGGCGGACCTTGTCGATCTTCAGGTGAAGAATGATGCGAGATCCTGAGCAGACAGGGTAGAGGGTGCAGGAAGGCTTGAATAGGGAGTCGAAGGTAGAGAAAAGGCAGCAAGGGTTGCAAGAGTAGGAATCAATTTTACAACTATGTGACAAATCCAAGGTCTGTGTGCGCTCCCCATATGCATATCATGCGCAGACCTTGAATTGGCCCCTATACTTTCATCTATTTCGACAAAAAACACCACCACCTGAAATTCACATGTTCAGTTTCTAATAGCTTTATATTGAATGACATCTAATTCCCAAAGTAGTCCCAACAGCTTCAATGGATCTAAATGCAGGTTAAAATACTCCTCTCTATTAGCTAAGGCATTAAAATTTGGCCCGTTCTGCTGTTAATTAGAAGCATGTTTAAAAATGACAACTTACTTTGCATTTCCACCCATTTGTTGGTACAGAGTCCATAACTGGTTGTAGACAAAAAGTGTGGTATCCTTTGTCGCAGGTATCACACACCAGCATCTTGTTGTCTTCCCCAGAATGCCTAAGAAAGGTCAACCATAATGCTTTAAAACCAATTTGATTAAACCGGCCACTGCGGGGAAAAGTCTAGCTAGAAAGCAGAAATAGGTGGACAAATAATTCCCTTTGCATTGAAACAAGAATATGCAGGCCTTAGAATTCGACTCCTCAATCCTTATCTGGCCAACTAAAAGTTGCATCATTTTCAGACTACCTAGTATCTATAAATCCCCCCTGACATCTGAGATTCAAGCCGCTTTTATACGGGTGAGTAAATAAGGATATAGAAGCCTTACTTAAGTAATTGGTCAAATTCTTCTTTGACCCGATACCAATGAAAGAAATCCTAGTAAGGCAAATCATTCCAAAATGTTCCACATTCACCTTACATCTGTTTTAAAAGTCCTTGCAATCTTTATTCCTCAAAACAGATGTTTCAATTATACTGTTTTCCTAATAAGGAAGGTTGCCAAAACTGCAGCTTGAGATAAAACACGAATATGTGGGCAATAGATCAAACAACTGTTAAGGAAACATAGGACAATTTCAAGGGTCTGAGATTACACAGTAGTTTGGAAAAAAAAACCAAAGACTGAACACACCCAAAAGGTTTGGTTTGATGATGATGGGTGAGAATGGTAGTTACCTGAGAGAATATGTTAGTCACTGTTTAAAAACAAAGATTGGCACAAAGAACATAATAAAATTGTCCTATTAGAAGCCGCTTAGCTAGCTTCAGGAGACATATTTTGAGAGGAAATAATAAACGACAATTCAGATGGCGTGATGGATAAAATCTTGTTCTTCAGCATACACAGAAGTCTGCCACTTGTCCCCCTCTTCCCCAACTTATATAATAGCTATTAAAAACAACACACAATGGCCCTTTTCAAATAGGTGCCTAATCCCCGCACACATGTGCAGAAGGGGGTGGGGGTGTCCACAGGAATGCTACAGGTCACCGTCGGCAGTGGGGTGGGGTGCCCATGGGAACACTGCTGGCGGTGGTTGGGGTGAGTGTGCACCCATTGGTTGCTCCATGCGTGGAGGTGGGTGTGCGTCTGTGGGAATGGACGCATTCTAATGTTTAAAATGGTTTGTTTTTAAAAAATGTTGTGAGCCGCCCCAAGATGCCAGACGCAGAAGGGGGCAGCATATACATTTTATTATAAATAAATAAATAAAATACAACCACCTCCTGCTGCCGGCGCACACCCATCACCCCACCCACCGCAGTCTGTTTGAAAAGGGCCAATGACTACCTAGTTTATTTGCTCCGAGGTAAAGTATGTGTTAACAAAGCTTGTTATTGCACAGCAGAACTCATTTTGGAGAGTATTGTGTAAGACATACTCTAGTCCTGTTAACTTATTACTACCGACACCTGCTCCAGCATACATGGGAAGAGGAACATATAACATCCAGTTGATAGTCCAGCACCAGAGATGCATTTGCCCAATATGATAGGTTAAGTCGAAGGTAAACTTTTTACTACTAGGAGTGTCCTAGCTGAGGTCCAGAAAAAAAACAACACTGTTTCCCTTTGTAATGGGCACTACTCTTTTTCAAAAGAATAAAAATATGCAATGCCTATTAGGTCTTACGAAAACAATTACTTAAGTGCACCCTAGTCCTCTAAGTGAACTATTCTAATTCCTGATACATTCATAATCGGTTTCATTATTCCAAATTTTTATTTGGGATAAGTGACCACTGTTGGTTGATTTGTCATCACCTTCCAGTTACTCAAGCCATGGACAGTTTTAGCAATGGCTTCACTACCTCTGAAAAAAGCCAAGAACTAGGGCACAATGACTTCTAGGCAGGGCTAAGGTGCCCAGCAGGCTGTAGAATCATGGACTTTTAGGGCTGAAAGGGACTTCAAAGGTCATCAGCTGCTGTACCCACCATCTGCTTCAGGAGAGGATGCACTATACACCTACAGCACTGCAGGCAGATGCTTGCCTGGACATTTTTAAAAACATCAAAGGAAGGAAATTCCACATTCAAGTCATTCAAGACAACGTATTCCATCGCTCAACAGCTCACAGAGTTAGGAAGTTTTTCAAATATTTAATGGAAAGCTACATTGCTGCAATTTAAGCCCACTCCCTCCTCTTCTATCTTCTGTGACAATGAGGAACAAATGTTCACAATCTTTTTTGTGGCATCCTTTTAAAGATCTGACAAATGCAAACAACTATTGGAATTTAGTCCCTCCCCCGGCCCCTTCCTGTTTAGTCTTTTCTCACAGCTAAACATACCCAGTTCCTTCAGCTTTACCTCATATAGCTTGCATTCTAACCCCTTTACCATCTTGGCTACTCTCCTCTAAATTCTCTCCTCTGAATTTGTCAACCTCCTTGAACAGTGATGGCCCAACACACATATTCCAGGTGTGGTCTCACCAGGGTTAACTAAAGTGGCACCGATATCTCTTGCATCTTGGACACGACACATCTAATAATGCAACCCCACAGCAGAATTTGCTTTTTTTCTCTACATACAGCAATCTAAACTCCTTTGCAGAGGATTCATAAGCCATGCCTTGTTCAGTTATTCAAGTGCCCACAATCTGCTATGAAAGATGAGCCTGGAAAATCAATCCCTGTTTGTAAAAAGACCAGGCTTGGGGAAATGTTGCATTAATAAACATATTTTTGAAACCACAGCATACTTACAACTATGCTACAGCTTTACTTACTTGCAGTTCTGGCACACTTTGCAGTCAGGACACTGCCAACCTGCTCGCTTTAAAGGTGTAACTTGTATATCCAGGCACATCCCATGGTAATGCTGCCCACAGGTAGTACAAAAAAGTTGATCTAAGAGGTCTCCAGGGCTGTCACACACTGCACAGTTTGCTTCTTCCTTTGCTACAATTTAACAGATGGTTTATCCAATCATTCCATGAAGAAATAAAACTTACTCTACTTTTAGAAAGAAAGCCAAACTTTTTGGTAACTTTAAACAAGACAAACTTTTCAAAAGATTAATATAGTTCTGGATACGGATTATGTACAAGCTCAATAAAACAGAGGATCTATAAAGCATTTTTAGAAGTTTTAATTAATTAAAATTTAATTTGCTTTCCTTGTGAACATATGCTCTGGTTCCTGAAAGCTATAGTCTTTTCTGTTCACAACAAAATTACATAAATGTTAATTTTTTTTTAAATGAAATTTTACCAACCTAAGTAGATTTACTTATTTTCCCTTCAAAAGATAAAAAAGTAAGAGTTGCAAGAATAAGCTGGTTTCCGATGTATGAAGGCACTAACTAAAGTCCAGATTTAGAATGGCCACATACACACATACTTAAATACTTTCTTGAAGGGATTAAGAATGTGCTTTAAACAGTTTGCTGAACTGATGCTCTGACCCTCAACACGCAAAACTAGGGCTGAAATGAGATTTCGCCAAAATGGGAAATCTCACCAAAAATCCCAGTTCCCGATACCATCTTGGTGGAATCGAGAATCTCTTGGTATTCAATAATGTCTTGACTGACATCTCATTTCCCAATTTACCAACTTTCCACTTACTGGGATCCCTTTTACCACTTCACCTTTTACCGGTTTGCTGTCCATTTCAAATATTGTAAGCTCTATCTTGTTTTTTGTAAAGCGCCAGGTACATCATCGTTGGCGCTATATAAATGCTTATAATAATAATAATAATAATGAGATAATACTGCATTTCTTACACTCCATTTTCCCTTGTACCTCCTTGTCACTCATTGACTGGTACACTAATCTGCAATCTAGTTGCAGATTGGTCAAAGCAAATGAAAACACAGAACAACTCTGATTGGAGACACTGGAGCAATTAGCTCAGAAATGGGAAACAACAAACCCAGAACTAAAACAGTACCCTTGTCAATGCGGTAAGTGGTAAATGCACTATCCATAGCAAACCGTAAGTGGAAAGTCAGTAAATGAGGACAGTATTCTGTGGTATTTCAAGAATAGAGAAGTCACATCAGCATCAGACAATGGTAGGGAAACCTATCCTGATTCCCGATATGATGAACTTTCTCTCAATTTAGCTGCTCGTTTCAGCCCTGAACAAAACACATGCACTGATGAAAACCCAGAGTTCAATGAGCTTCACCAGTGAAAGTGGTTTGAGGACTGACACCTAAGGCTGCAATGCTCAAACCGCTTACTTCACAGTAGTCCTATTAACTTCAGAGCAAGTAGTTTAAAGATTGCAGGCTAGGTGTCTATGCACACATCCAACTGTCTTCACATGACACATGCCAGTTATGTAGAAATGTACATAGAATAAGTCTAGATTAATAGGAGTCTTTATGTAAATTGCCCTTAAGGGACAACAGTGACAATGAAATATGTTGAAATAACATTTTTTTATTTTACTGGTTTCAATTTTGAACAAGTTTCCTTGCCTATGCAATTAAAACTAGACAGACACACACAAAATATCTATTACAGCTGTTTCTCACAACCATTCCCCATCCTTTCACTGTATTCAGCTTACAAACTGAAGCATGTACACAGGTACCAGCCTTCTACTCCTATTATTACATCAGTTTGATTCCAAATTATGGAACAGCTGGGTTTCTATGTGTAATAGTTGGCTCTTTTCAAGATTTGAACACACAGTGTAAGTGATAGCATTTAATTTAATCATACAGAGAACAAAAAACCTTATTCTTCACTCTCTAAGTCAGCCTGAACACAACAGATAAATATTCAATTTACAATTTCAATTTATTTTAGTATAGCAGCTTTCCTACCAGCAGTACAAAATGTTTAACTGTCAGTTAAAGATGCAGAAGTTTACATTACCTATAATATACAGAGGATAATACTACATGACTAGAAAAACAAATTAAACAAGAGGGCATTAACAGCTCAATAGAAGGCAACAAAAGCAAGAGGAAAAAAAGTTTATATTTTTAGGCTGTATCAGGGCCGGGGCCCCAGGCATGTGCCACATGTGCGACTGCACATGGCCTCGCGGCCAGCAGGGGCCCTGCGCTTGCCTGGCTGGGAGGCAGGCTGCAACCAGCTTCTCCCCCAATAAGTTCTTCTGCCTCCCTTTCCTGGCTCTGATCCCCATTCCTCACCTGCCTCTCCCTCCTAGTAGTGCTGCAGCAGTAGCAGCTTGGGAGATAAAGCTGTTTGTTTACAAACAACTCCTCCTCTTGTGATTGATCAGAAGGTTGTTACCTTGTAAAGAAGGTTCTTCGAGATGGCTCCCAACATTCTCACAACTGGGTTGTGCATGCTCACCCTATTCAAATAATAGACCACATGATGGTCTCAAGTTCCTCTATTATAAAAGCACTCTCCCCTTCAGAATTACAGTTCCTTCCAACCCTTTCTAGGCATATAAGAAAAAAATTCTGCGTGGGGCTGGAAAGGAGGATGTTGTGGGAATGTTCGGAGCCATCTCAAAGAACCTTGTTTACAAGGTAGCAACCTTCTGTTCTTCTTCAAGTGGCTCCTCACAGGCCCTTTTTACGTGGCTACGCTGGGTGGTGTGTCCGTGAGCGCGCATGGGCGGGGCATGCCCACGGCTGCACACACATCCCCACTCACCACACCCATGGAGTAACTGCCATTTCCCTCGGTTGCTCTGTGTGTGGGGACAAGGGGTGTGTGAGAGTGAGGATGCGCGTGAAGCAGGCGCGCACACACTCCCACTCACCATGGGTGTATGCACCGCGTCGTTCACACGGAGCTCCCCCACCCATGAACATGCAGATAAAATCTGCGTGTTCATGGGTGGGAGAGGCCCGTGTAAAAACGGCCACATTCTCAACTGTTTTACTTATATTACCTTAGGTAGGAATTTAGGATGTAGAGCAATATCTATTCTATCTTGGAAAATCTGCAAATATGGTTCTGAGATTATTATGGCTGTTATTTCACTAGCTTTTCTTAATGAAGTTACTGCTAACCAACACCCCATAACCAGTTCATTTGCACCCCCCATATAATCAATTCACGTTGCACCCCACCCATAACCATTTAATTTGTGCCCCCGGGGCAGCGTGAATTGATTATATGGGGGAAGCAACACTAGCAGGCACAGGTAACACCGGCAGCAAGAAGCAACAGGCCCTGGAGGCCAGGCTGACTAAGCTCACTCCCCTCCTCCAGTAAGGCAGTGGACGCAGTCAGTCTCGCTGTGCCTGCCTCACTGCCTGCCCGGCTGCCTCTGCAGAGGAACCACTCCTGGAGTGGTGGTAGAAGCTTGGCTGGGGAGGTGAGGGGGGAAAGCATTGGAGGCCATGCTTGTCTATGGCCGCTTGGAGTGGTGGAGAATGGGAATCCTTCCTGTCCAGAGGGAGTAAATCTTATGTAAAATTACACATTTGCATAATTAGGTGGAGCCTAAATATGCAAATAAGGTCCTGAACCAAGACTTTGCACATGGGCTCACAAACTCTGGGGCCGGGCTCTGGGCTGTATTTCAGATTACCAAACCTGACATTTGGGATTAGTGAGGAGAGTATCACATACCGTGCACATAAAATAGCTAAAAAGAAAGCTGGCCAGTAAGGATTCTAGGCGAATGGAGGGTGGGGAAGGAAGTGAGAACATTGGAGAGATTTGACAGAGTAAGATGGTGCAAGCAAAACTTAATAAGCAGATTTTTAATTATTTTCTTTGAGAAAAAGAGAGCCAAGAATGAGAATTTAGCCACACTAACAGCAGGACTGGGGTCCACGTAAAAATAGAGGAAACTGTTCTAGTTATCAAATCAGGAGATAAAGATTTAGATATACAAAGAGAGCTGAGAAATCTAGATAAAGTAAAGGTTATTAATACTCAATAGCTAGGAATCACAGGTTTTAGGGTAAATATAGTACTGATATCATGGAGTAAGGATAATTCCTGCCAAGTTATTTTCATGCAGGATTGGAGATGTTGAAGTAGGGCACGACAAGATGGCAATACTGGAGAGTACATAAGGATAGGACAGCTGCAACCCAGGCATGATCCATGTATTTAACTGTTTGCTAAAGGTGCATTTTACTCAGAGTGAAGGGCATACTTGTACAGCAACATGAAATTTGCAAATGGTGCAGCTAAATGAAGGTGAAGAGTTTCTTTATTTTTTCAAGGCTCCAACTGAATTGTTTTAGATTCTGCAAATTATCAGCACCATGGCAACACATTACGGTTCTAATGAGAAATTCTAATTAAGAAGTTCAAGATTAGTAATGTGTGAATCTCAAAAGCTTTTGATAAGCACCTACAAATCTCAGATTATCTGGAGACTCTTTCCAGGAGAGAGAGAAACACAATGAGAAAACTCTTTCAATAGTTCAACGCTTCAGTTTACCATTCTGGCCAAAACATGGAATTCAAAGAGGGGGGGGGAAATATTTTGTTTTACGTGCAGTCTTCTTTAGTCCAAAACTAGGTTGGTCCCAATTAAGACTGGTTCAGATAACGGAAAGTTTTATTTTGGGTATCAACTGAAGGATATGGAAAAGAGAGATTTAACAAAAAGACTTAAGGGAGGAAGTCGCCTCAGGTATGCAAGTCATTTGACAACTGTTTAAAGCTATTGGATTGGTAACAGATGAAACAGGGAAAAGTACAGGTAATGATCTTAAGTTTAACTAAGGATGACTGCATATATGAACAGAAAGTTGAACCAGAAGAGCAATCAGAAAATATTACATTTACTATCAGCTAAAACTGAAATGAGTTACGATCCAGGTCAACACCTCCAGATAAAGACTCATTTGGAAGAAACAAGGTTAATAAAGTCAGAAGTACAGTATATGAAAAAGCCATTTTCCATGTTAGGCAAGGCACAGGTAGCTTCTCATTCTTACTTCATTAGCGCATCAACATTCATATCTGTATGTCAGATCTCACTACATCAGATTTAACTCAAGGTGGTAATGACAAGTTAAGTAACTGGCTGAGCAAAGTACGGCCTTACATTCAACTCCAAAACACCCCTTTTCCTTTGTTATGCAATGGTTTTTGAAAATCACCTCCAAGGATTTCCAAAATTCCAGGGAATGTTGCAGACATCATGGGGTACAACCCTATTGATTTTAAGGTCACTTCTCAAAATTCAAGAACACGGATAGATCACAGCATTTTAAATAAAACATTTATCTACAATCATCATCTTGCTGAACGGCAACACCATTGGCCCAATAGTTCTGTTGGCTTCAAGGGGACTTCTTGAAGGCTTAACATAAACTGTATGTTTAAGACTGTTTTGGGGAGAGGCACAAGTGCTCAACGTAATTCAAGCCCAACCAAAGCACAGTCTTTAATCTGTGATATAAGCAGTAGCAGACATAGTAGTAATTTCCAAGCAAAATACAGAACACACAATTCCTTTTTTCTTACTTCAACATAATTACTTACATCTTTCAGGAGCCTGTTCAATATGGTCTGGACAAAGGAGGGAGAAGTTACTGAAATCCTGAAAGGTGCCTGCTCCAGCAGCACATGGGTAATGGTACATCTGGTTACATTTCGCTTCACAACATTTGATAGTGGCTCCAAGGTGCTTGCAGTATGCACATCGCTGAAAAACAAACATGCAGCTAACTTCAGTTTTAGTTTTAATTTATATCCCGCACTCTCTTGAACAAGTCGACTCGAGGCAGCTTACAACATACAAAAAATATACCAAAACATAAGCAACTAGGGTTTACATCCCACACAGGGGAATCTAGAAACAACAACATCACATAACAACAGTATTAAAGCATCCCACACAGGGGACTTCACACCCTAAAAAGAAAGACCCACCCCATTATTTATTCAATAACCCGTAATACATCATATTTAACCCAGAACTATTTCCCACCAGCATCCACTACTAACATTCACATTTCACAACCCTGCTCCCACCAGTGATCTCTCATTAATCACTTCCAGCTGATCCCTGCTGCCACCAGGGGGCATCCCTCCTTCAAACCCACTCTCACGGGGAGAGATGGAGGCCTTCTCATCAATGAATACCAGTGGCAATACCAGTGGTAACTTGATCAATGAACATTACAAACCAGAGGTCCCGGAAGAAATTCCTTTGTTACAAGCAATAGAAGCATCTACATAACAGATTTTCACTCCGAGAAGATGGCTGGTTTCTTTGGGAACCCGCGCTCCCTCATGGCCATCCGGGGTAAATAGTACAGGCAGAGATTTTTTTCAGCCCTGTCTTCATTTTCCCTGCAATTACATCAATTGCAAAACTCCCATGTGACTAGGAGTTACGCTGATATTGAGCAGTGTCAAAAAACCTTACGTAGGTACCACCTTAAACTTCTGCATTTGTCAATCCCCTCGAATGGTAAAAACAAATACATGACCAAATGTATATTTATTGCCAAAAGACACAGTGTTGTCAGCTACAGGAATAATTTGCTTTGCTTCAGTAAATCTACTCTGGTAACTTTTAAAGTTTAATAGCAGAGTATTCATTTTTTTAGTGTTTAGCTAATATCTAATTCTACAAGCTACTTCGTTTGCAAAGTCTGTAAACCATCTCAGATATGTGCATAAAAGATTATGTGTTCCAAGAAGCACTGATAACAAAATGGTGTAACTCAATGTACAATAAGATTATGTACATTATAATTAAAGCCAAAACGTACCCAATTTAGCACCTGTGGGAAATACCCACAATTCTGGGTACCTTGTCAGGCCCCCGATGGGTTGCCTGAATATCAAATGGGTAGCCGATTACCCCAGAAAATTGTTTTTTATCATTATTGATTTACCTGTTACTGATCAGTACATTGGTATGGGGAAGTAACAAAGAAATTGGGAATTGATGCCAGTATTCTGGGACGAAAACTGGTAAATCAGGGGTGTTTTCAGACGTGACGGGGCCAATTGGCCCCGTCACGAAAACAATAAAGTCATCCCCCGCCGGGACGACCCCGTCACACCCTAACAGACGTGCCGGGGGATCCGGCAATGTGCGGCCGCACGGCCCCGCCCCCTCCACGCTCCCCGCTGCCCACCCTCTGGGGAGACGGGCGGGCGGCGGGGCCAATGCCGCCGCAGCGTCTGGCCGAATCCGCCACAGCCTGGAATCCCGCTGGTGCTTCCAGGCCGTGGTGACCGACCAGACGTTACTTTTCTTTGATCCCCACCGGGGATCACTTTCACCACACTTCCCGGGGATTTGGTGCGGCTAGTCCGGGAAGCGTGGTTGAAAGTGACCCCATGTGGGGATTGAGCGTGGCGAACATCTGGCGGCCGCCGAACAGACGTGCGAGTCACAGTGACCACAGGTGGGTATTCACCGTGGTTCACTGTGATCTCGTAACATCTGAAAATACCCAACGACTTCAGGTGACACATCGGGCACTCATCAGGAACCAATTAATACCCAATGGTGGCAGGTCTAGTTGAGAATAGCAAATTTGATGGGTATACATACCTATTTTATATACACACACCCCAAACATATACTATATGGAACAATCATGATCCAACAGAGAGATGGAACTTTGTGAACTAGTCAGTCTTTCCCTTCTCTAATTTTTATGATACAATGATAAACAAGTTTAGACAACAGGCATAAAAGTATGGTTATTAATAATCATGTTTGCATATGTCAAAAGATAATTACTCTTGAAAAATTAACCACCAACCACTTTATTCAAGAAGAAGAAAAAACCCTCTATCATCCAATATCACCCACGCCTTTCTGATTTGATCAATCAGTCCTTTTGCTTCTTGGATCTCATTACAGTCCCTGAAGCACTGTAACATGCTTTCACAATGTCTCTTAACAAGCAAGTCAGTGTTTTGTTTTATAAAGCACATATAGTGTAAAGCAGTGGTTTCCAACTTTTCCACTCTGCAGACCTGTCATCCAGGTAGGTGAACAGCTAGGGACTGGTACAGTGACTACTACAGCCGAGTCTGCCAGGCTCAGGAGATACTGTGGCTGGGAGCAGTAGGGTGTCACGGCTGTGATGCGCTTCAGCATATGTCCCAATTATCGCACCCCCCCTAAGGAAGTGGGGTCTCCCTAAGAGGCAACCCTCTCAAGGCACCCAGCCAGCCTCAGCCTCTCCTGACAAAGATTGTGCTGCCCTGGCTCCCAGTGAGGCAGTAACCCCACCAGGAAAGACATTTCAAGAATCAGCAAGGCCAGCACTCTACCCCTGCCCACTCTGAAAACTTTTCTTGGCAGGGCCCTTTGCAAGTGACCTGAGTGCAGCTAGAAAATATTCTCATTTTCTGTCACCCCCACAGGCCGTTTTTAGATGAGACATGCTCATGCAGGTCCACCCATCCCACATGCAGTCAGATGCCCGTCTGAAGACGGGAAGGGGGGTGCACTCCTGTGATCCACGCACGGAGCGTTGGGGGGAAATCCGGGATGCTCCATGTGGGGGCAGGCTGAACCATGCAGAGGCAGCAGAGCACACCCATCACATAGCACACAGACCTGCCCCCCCAGCCATGCCCGTGTAAAAACAGCCAGTGTCTCGCATCCACTCACCTACTCTCTCTTGCACTAACAGCCCTTCTTTCTCCACCCCATACCTAAGACGACATTAGCTAGGCAGTTCCCAGAAGCCCATCATTGCTCTCATTCATATGGGCCTCAGTTTCTCATTCCTCCCTTCTGCAGCCATCTCAGGTGGATTGCAAGAAAAATGACATAACTGTTAAACCCCCTAGGAATAGTAAAATGATAGAGGACAGTGACAAAAATGTGGTGACCTGATATCAACTAGGCTGCATGCTTTTAGGTATATTTATTTCTAATGCCTCTTACTAAGAAGAATATAACTACTATTGCAAAGTTAAAAAACCTAGCTATTTTTTCCCTTCAGTGATCAGACAGGTAACAGGTTAGGCAGCATAATCAACAAATAAGTTCAAGCAACCCTTGAAGCACAGGGAACAGAGTAAGGAAACAGCAACCGTGGTCTGTATTGTCAGAAGTCTCCAACAGTCGCTTTTAAAGACTGTACCTTTCCTAGTAACTTTCAACTTTGCAGTTGTGTATTCAGAACAAGATGGGATACTTATGAGGTTCTGAAGACATGTTGTCTGCAGTCAGAAGTTTCATCAACCCCAGTTGCAAGTTTGGGTTACAACCACCATGGAAGCAGTGGCATCATTCCAGAATGAACATTCAAACTGTAGAGATCAAGGAAAAAAAAGTGTACCCGAGGTTTTCCAGGGCACTAACTTAACCCTTGGAAAAACGATTTTCCAGTCAAATTAGAAGATATGTATTTTAAACATCTCAATTGGACATATGTAAACATGAAAGAGAAATGCAAAAATCTGACTAGCTAAGATGTTACTCAAATATTTCAAATGTAAATGACAGATTAAATTACAAGCATATGTGGACATTTACGACTAAATTTCTGTTTTGAAAACTTAGCCCAAAATGGTGATAAAGCAGGGTTAGAGCTAATCATTCAGTTCCAAATGTTACTTCCTTAGACATCAATTAAGCCTCCGCATTAATTTTACATAGGGGAATCATAAATTACATGAACAGAGATAAAGAAGATCTGAAGTAACTCTGAGAAGCACTGAAAAATGCCCAGCACATGCTGATTTACAGCAGCACGTAAAGACACTGGTGGAAAAATGGAAGCCCTAATTACATTTAATTGAACCCTTCAAACACATCTGCTAGAACTACATTGGCAATAAAAAGCATTTGGCAACTAAGCAAAACACACATTTTACAAACAATGCGGTATATATCATCAGAACCAAATGAAAAACAGAAGAATCAACATTTGTAGAATTTATAGGAGAAGGTGATAAAGCAGTCAGAAGTAATAAATCCCCACAAGACGCGCGCGCGCGCGCTCGCTCGCTCGCTCGCTCACTCTCACACACACACACACACACACACACACACACACACACACACACACACACACACAGCGAACTAGAAGAGTTGCTTTTTTTAACAACAAAAGCCATCGCTTCGGTGAAACTAGACTACAAGTTATGACTTAAGAAGCTAAAGACTGCCATTGTTATAACCCTGACTGACCTTTGTAAGAAAAGAGTTCAAACAGTACACAAATTAAATGTTTTTAAAGCTGTGCTAAAGAAAAGCTCCAAGACTTAATGTCACAAAGTTTAATTGTCAATTACGGAACTATTGTTTCGTACACACTTTTTGAAATGACTGCGTCACACAGTCGGCATTGCCCCTCTAAAATTCTGACCCTAATGACCATCCTCTTCTACAGATTTCACCTTGAAACTTGTTTTGCCAAAACCTTCACCTCGTCACCATTTCATTATAGCATCAGCAATTCCTTTGATCATTCATTTTTAATACGAACTGGCAATTCACAGGGCAGTCGGCTTCTCTTTCACTTTGGGGGAAATTACCTCACAGGCTAATAAGCAGTGTTTTATTTTTCTAAACTGGGAATGCACCTGGTTTAATGTTCAGAAATGAGCATCTCAGGAGAAACTGACGCGGTCGGATGGAATTAGATATCTTCAACTACAGGAGTTTACTGGCTGCCCAACTCAATAGGAGTATTAATTGATTGGGATCGGAACATATCGCAAAACACAATTTAGTATGTTCACATGGATCTCAACTGAGGGTGCTGCAGGCTTACTTTTGCAACTGCTTAACAGTTTGCATTGAACGCTATAGAAAAGAGAGACTGAGAAAAAAACATCAGTCCACGTATTAAACTAGCTAAAATGGGAAATGGTAGTTAATTTGGGGTTAGTTATTCCAGGGTCATGTAGGCAATTAGAACGGTGTTCTCCAAATCCAATGACAGTGTACACAATTTTGAAAATCATTTTAGGAAGAGGAAGCAAATAAACAGCTAAACTGAATACTGCTGTTATAGGTCCCCCCCCCCATGGAGATTATTTTAATTTACCCTGCAGCAAGGAGTGCGCACGCACATTATTTACAAAAAGTTTCAGGGTTAATCAATACTTACGTTAAGGTAAGCACCGTGGCTGGGCAAGAGAAGTTATAACCTGTGGAAGTGGTTGCCTTGGGGTTAAAGTGCACAGCAATAATCAGGGTACATCTACAGTCCTCCAGACACCTAGAACGGTTAACATAGCTCTTTCCTGCACTCCTCAAGTTCTCGCATAGTGCCAAAATCCAGAAAACTGCACCCTGTGATATGCTCCCTACACACAAGGTGGTCTGCTCTACAGAATATTTATTTTATTTATTTAGTTGAACTTAATCCCCACCCCTCTTGCCGCCAGCGTCCCGAGGCGACTTACAAAATAAAACACAAAAATACAATTTCATAAAACATCAATAAAAATCACAGAAACAACATTAGAAGTCTGTATAAAAACCACCATAACCCCTTCCCCTCACAGAACGCCTGGTGGAAAAACCACGTCTTGCAACTACATTGGAAGCACAGGAGATCCGGGCTGAGGCAAACCTGAACTGGGAAAGCATTCCAAAACAACGGCGCAGCCACTGAGAACGCCTTCCTATCCATCCATACATGCTGATAAAGCGGGGCCTCTAGGAGGGCATCCCCAGACGACCACAAGGGCCGCCCTGGGACCCAGGGGGTGAGGCAATCTTTCAGATAAGCGAGGTCTAGGCCATGTAGGGCTATAAAGGTCAAAACCAGCATCTTGAATCAGGCCCAGAACACAGTCGGCAGCCAGTGTAGCACCTGGAGCACGGGTGTTATGTGCTCCCTGCGGCTCGTCCCCATAAGGAGACGAGCCGCCACATTCTGCACCAGCTGCAGTTTCCAGACTGTCACCAAGGGCAGCCCCATGTAGAGCGCATTACAGTAGTCCAGACTTGAGGTAACGAACACATGGATAACGGTGGCGAGATCGGAGTCAGAGACATAAGGACGAAGTCCTTCCACCAGATATAATTGGCGAAAGGCGCCCCTGGCCACCACCAACACCTGAAGATCCAGGCGCAGCTGTGGATCTAGGAGCACCTCCAGATTCCACACAGATGGAACTAATGGAGGACAAATACCCCCAATAATGGGGGAGACCCCCTCCCTCAGATCACCGGCGCCACCAATCACCATCACCTCCGTCTTGTCGGGACTGAGCTTCAACTGGCTCCGCCTCATCCAATCCCTCACAGCTGCCAAACAATGGGACAGCAAGGAGACCGCCAGGCCTGGATCCGATGAAAAAGACAAATACAGCTGGGTATCGTCCGCATATTGATGATATCAGACACACACACCCAGCTGTGAACGACCTCCCCCAGCAGCTTCATATACACATTAAACAGGAGCAGGGACAAGATGGACCCCTGCGGTACTCCACACGGGATGCCCCCTGGGGAAGGCGTATAATCCCCGAGTACCACCTGCTGGGACCTATCCATCAAATAGGAATTGAACCATTGCAAAACAGTCCCGTGCACCCCAACCAAATCTCGCTGATACGTCATGAACAATTTGTGGTTAACAGCGTCGAAGGCCACTGACAGATCTAACTGAACTAGAAGTGTCATACGATCACTATCTAATTCCATAAGGAGGTCGTCGACCAACACCAACACCGCTGTCTCCGTACCATACCCCAGACAAAAGACGGAATGCGTGGGACCTAGAAAGCCAATGTGGTTCAAATGGACCTAAAAAGGGAAGGTTAGAGACCGGCCAGTAGCTCGCCAGGGCATCAACGTCAAGAGATGGTTTCTTGAGAAGAGGGAGAACCACAGCCTCCTTCAAACACTCCGGTACTCTCCCCTCCCGAAGGGAGGTCCCTGGCCGCTCTTATCAGCCGTGATGGGCAAGGATCGAATTCACACGTTGTGGCCCGCACAGACCTCAGGACATCTGCTGCCTAGGCAGGCGTCACCAATTGCAAGTCCTCCCATGAAAACTGACCAGACTGAGCGATCCCTGCCACTGGCTCTGCCACTGCCTCCAAAGTGACAGTGTCAAAGTCATGACGAATAAGGTCAAGACAGGGAACACACCTTGGAAGTTCATGTGTGAACACTCCAACCAAGGTGGCAGTTACTAACCCTGGCAGCAAATATTTGTATGAACATGCCCCCAGGCTCGTAAATCCCAGTGGAAACCAATGAGATTGGTCTTATTTTAACTTTTTTTCCCTATTTATTAAAATGGGTGAAGAAATCAAAACTTATTCTGTCAACATCATAAAGTGTAAATTTCAAGATGCATCCCAACTATGAAACTTAAAAGAAACTAGACCACAAACGATGGGTAGGTTAGGTGAGGCGAGGGGATATGGGTATTTTTGAAAAGTCATTCAGAACAATTTGGGATTTTAGTAGGGGTTGAAGAGACAAAACTTTGAATGGAAACTGAATTATAGTGTTAAAAATGTTGCAGCTGCCATCACTGTATAAATTTAATCTTACCTTTCCACAGCATATTTTGGATTAAATACTATAAGGTTTTCTTCTGATCTGTGTATTCCACTTAGGTTTAAAAGTAATAAATAAATGCAGTGGGATTTTTGAATAAATTACTGTAACAGGTAAGAGTCCCACCTTTCTTATTTACTGAACTTGCATCACTAAATTATACAAAATTGTATGTTTACTTTTCAAATAGTTTAGCTATTGAAAACGGTTGCATTAGATGTGTCAAGTTAGACAGTGGGTGTTTTCAAAACAAGATAGCCCACATTAGCCTTCTCTAGGCATGTTCCTACATGCCCTATTAGGTGTCCTCTATGTGGTCACCAGAGCCCCACCGCTCATGGTGGAGTCCAGGGACACCAGGGCTAATGGACTCCCACGTGTCTGCATCTCATCTATTAGGTGATGTCAGCATGATAGAGTTCCGCCTAGAGTGCCCGGTCAACAGAGAGGTGGGAGCAGTAGCAATCTCCCTCCCCCACAAACACCTCTCAGCTGAGAGAGACACTAGAGATCTCCCTCTCCGGCAGTCTCTGTCCTCTGTTGCCACCTCTCAGCTGAGGCACGGGGAGGGAGACTGCAGGGGAGGGAGATCTCTAGCACACCTCTCAGCTCAGAGGTGGCCATGAGGGAGGGAGATCGCTAGCGTCACTGGTGGAAGATGCCGCAAGCACATGAAATATGGGCAGAGGGCTGCCCGTTTATTAGGTTAGACTGCTAAACATGTGAGTGGTGGCTGCTTGGAGGTTTAACAGACTGAACACAGAATCCAGCTGGCTATCAACTTGTTTAATTTCACCCAATGTCTCCATACACACACACACCCTGAGCCCAGCATGACCCTCTGTATGGTCAGCACTTAAGTGTGCTCCAGCTGCAGAGATACATTCTGCACTCCCTTCTTGCAAACAGCAGCAGCTGACAGTGGTAATATATGCAACTGAGCATGAGGATAGCTCTCACTGTGACAGGCATGGTGCGCTGCTTTGGATGGGAGGGGTGTTGCCCCCCCTCCCCAACCACCAGCTCCCTGGGTCACTCAGGAGTGCGGTTATAATTTAAAAAAAACAAACTTCGGAAATGTCCCTTCAGTTGCAGTGGTGCAGCTCTGCAGTCGGCGCTTTTAGTAGCTCCGCTGGCAGCACCGCACTTCCAGGTCCATTGGGGGAGGTCTGTTGTCATGCTCTCTGCGCAGGAGCACACAAGCAAAAAAATAAAGAACTAGGTGCCGGTAGCAGGCGTGCCGCAAGCAATCTAAATGTTCCAGCTGCTTAGCTGGGCTAAAGTTTCATTAGGGGGTGGGTGGGGTGGCTGGCTCCTATTGGACCAACAGGAGAAGCCAGTCACCCTACCCCTATGGAAGCCTTCAGGGACAAGAGTGAGGCATCCCACCCAATATGCAGTATGGGCGGTTAGAAGCACTGTCCATACTGCATAATTGGAAAATAGCAATGTTTTAATAGTGCCGCTGGGGGCACTATTTCATTGTAGGGATGCGCCAGCATTATAATTAATGCCTGGGTGGTGGAAGGAGGTGCCCAGGCCAGGGGGACTCGCTGTGTTGGCTGGGGAGGGAGGTGGAGCCTAGGAGCTGCACACACGGCACTATGCCTCGAGCTGGCTTGGTGTGTCTGTCTGTGGCTTGGCTGCTGCCTCTAAGTTTCTTGCTGCTTCTCCTGACCCCTCCTGAACTGTAAGTCTTGGGGGCCTTTTGTTCCTTTTACTTGTTTCCCCCCACCCCCGGGTGGGCAGATTAGTAGCCCGGGGTGGGGGATTGGGGGGGTAGAATGAGGGCTCTGGGAGGGAGTGTGTGGGCAGAAAGGGTTCAGGGTGGAATTGGGTGGAGGAGTGTACTGTGGGCAGAGTGGGGGGTGCAGGGTGGGTAAAATATGAGCTCTTGAGGGGGAATGTGTGCAGAATGGGGGTCTGGAGAGTGGGATTGGAGGTGAGGGGGCAGAATGGGGGCCTGGGTGGGCAGAAAGGGCTCAGGGTGGGATTGGGTGGAGGGATGTACTGTGGGCAGAATCAGGGTGTGGGGTGGGTAGAATAGGGGCTCTTGGAGGGGGACTGAACACCTGGGACCTCTCTGTCAGGCAGAGCCTCTATACCCCATTGTGGGGCCAGGTTCTGCAGTCTGCCCACCAATTTTCATGCCAGATTGCTGTCTGGCTTGTGTTGGGAGGGATTCTGCACTGTAGTGTTAACAGAATGTGGGTGCTGCAAGCTAGAAATATTTCATTTCCAGTTCCTGCTCAAGCAGACACAAATCTGAGTCCTGGTCAGTGGCTAGTCTGAGCAGTGACTCCACACAACCCAGCTGCTGCCACATTTACCCCCATGTTTATTGTTTACTCACCCCCACCCCCACTGGACAAGTTGTCACAACCTGATGCATCAGGCAAATGCCAGGTGCATCCACCATGCTCCTTGGCACAGTATTCTGTTCTCCCTCAACTGCTCCCGAGTGGAGTGTTTTCATGAATACTAAAAACCTTTAATGTGTAGTTAATTTTATTTTCTCTGCAGTTAAGTGTTCATGTATATAAGGCCTTAGACTCCCAGCTACTATTAGAGAGGCCCATGCTATGGGAATATGGGCATACTGGGGAAATTTTGTTGAAAGAGGTTTTTATTATACTTTTTGTTATATCCATATTGCTGTCCGGCTTGTGCATAGTAGTGTTAACAGAATGTTAAGGAAACCCTGAGCTTGAGATAAGAACATTTTTATTAAAATCACAGGGGGCAGGTGATAGGCTCATAGTGGAAAATTCAGCCCTCTCACTTTCATCAGGAATTAGGGTGTGTCAAGAGACTTATAAATATGAAAACGAGTTAATGGATTCATTGTAATCTTTAGAAAAGATGTGTTGTGCTGTATTTGGAGTACAGGTTGGTGTAGATTCTTATTTTGTCTAGTCTTTTTGCTGCTTTTGCCTTGCTGACTGTGTATGCCATCCAAAAGTCACTAAAAGGGTTAGTCGTAGATGTTCCCCAAAGTGGTTCTCAAACTAAGGGGCAGGTTCTCTGGGACGGCACAGAAGGCATTCTGGGATGAGTACGGGAAGGAGCATCTCTAGCAGATGCTTCGCTCCACTCTGACTGAACTAGGCAGGATTTCCAAAGTGCTATATCAGAGGTGGGGAATCTTTTTCCTCTCGGGAACCAATTGCAGCATTTATGGTGTGCATGCCATGTTAGGATTCCACATAATCCTGTTTTCCTGCATTTTCCATACATTTTGGTGCGTCTTTCGTTGAATGCCACATGGTGAGTGCTTCCTGCTCTCTCCTGAACTGTGCATGCCTCCTCTCCCTTTGTAAAACTCTATGCAACATTTGTGGTGTGCCATTTAGGATTTCACATAATCCTGTTGGCTTTTGCAGCATTTTTTGTACGTTTTAGTTGTGACTTATGCTGGTTGTGCAATGTCAGATGATATAATGTTGCTTGAATTGAACCTTAAGGTATTTTGGAAATGTTCGTAATCTGGGCTAGCTGTTATGGTACTTCTGTTTTCTCTGTTATTGTAATTCTGCCATTGAACACATATTGGTTACTGGACTCGGGTCCCTGCTCAGTGGACTTACAATCTAAGAAGGACAAGACCTGTTTGCCCCCATGCACTCTGGACTCACCTGGCTAAGGCTCTGTTGTTGTTTGCTAAAACTGCTATCCTTGTGTGCATGTTCTGTTCCACTGATCATGATTATTTAAGTGTGGAATTTGGGGATTGGCTCCGCCTACTGTGGGGTTGGCTCCACCCACCGTTGACCCCACCCACTGCCCCATCAGCCACCACTGCACTATGAATGAAGATTTGAGACCCACATTAGTCTAGCATGACACTTTGGCACACAGCTAATACATGCGTGGTCCCGATTTGCAAGCCTGAGCAAATGAGGATTGCACCTTTAGACATTGGTGGCGATCCCATGCCCCACACACACTGCACGCATCTTTACACAAATGGTATGAAGTTATAATAGGACAGATTATGAAATTATTATTATTATTATTATAGTGCCAGCAAGGAGCCTTACACTGAACAGTCCCTGACCTGAGAGGGATACAATCTAGGATTGATAAGCAATGGAAGACTAAGGAGAGGAGAACATAGGGAGGGACAAGGGTACATTTATGTAGTTGAAAAGCGTAGGTAGATGTGCTCAGCTTAGCTGCAAGGGAAGGAAAGGGGGGTGGGGTGGAGGAAGGGGAGAAAACCCAAAGGATACAACAATAAAACAAGAAGCAACAGAAATAATTTATGTAGGTGAGGAGCTAGGGAAAGCCTGATGGAAAAGGTAGGCAAGATTTGAAAGTTGTGTGGGAGCAGAGTACGTGTTTGGGGAGGGAGCTCCAGACATAGGGGGAAAGCAGTGGAGAAGGGGCAAAGCAGATTTAAGGAGCAGGAGAAGGTGATGGCAGGAGGAGTGGTGAAACTTCTGGGTGGAAATGTAGCAGAAAAAGACGACAAACACAGGGAGGAGCAAAGCCATGAAAACCTTAAAGGTGAGCAGAAAGAGTTGATACTGGGTGCAAAAAGGTAGCGAAGGCAGGGTGAAACACGATCAAGGCGGCGGACAGGTGGACGCCCTTGGTAGTGGAGTAATGAGCATAAGAGAAGGTCAAGGCGAGAGTGGGGAAGGCCAGTAAGAAGGAGATTGTAATAGTAAAGGTGAGAGACTACTAGAGTTTTGGTAGTGGGCACAGTAAGGAAGGGCTGGACTTTAGCAATGTGATACATAGAAACTTTAGCAACAGCTTGAATAAGTGGTGCAAAGGAGAAGAAGGAGTCAAACATGAATCCCAGGCTACCTGCCCTGAGAAACAGGACAGTAGTAGCACTATCCATGGAAATGGATAGTGAGGAGGGAGAAGAAGAGTTTGGTGGAGAGAAGATGAGGAGTTCAGACTTGGACATGTTAAGCTTGAGATGATGGTAAGACATCCAAGTGGAGATGGCAAAGCGCCTGTTGGTGATGCGAGACTGGATTGCGGGAGGGGGAGAGAAATGGGGTGGGTAAATAGAATTGGGTGTCATCAACCTACAAATCATAGTGGGGGATTTAAAACCCTCAGACGGATTTTGGGATGAAAATTAGGCCCCAAAGCGGTACAAAAAATGGATCGACTTTTTTTTCCAGCAAACTTGTACCACTTCATACTCCATGTATTCAATAATAATGCGGTCAGTTGTCCCGTGTTGGTTCATCCCCTCACACTCCCAAGTTGTAATTTTTTTTAAATGGAGAACTTCACTAAAACAGTATTGGGGATAAACCTGACCCCAATTGTAATGAATGGGAAAATGAAAGCACTACACATGTAAGGTACCAGGGGTCATATTCACCCCATTCAATTCAATCCCCAGTACTGCAGTTTTGGGAATGTTGGGGTACTATTGGCCCCAAATACCTTTTGTGTTAGTATTGTTTCTGTACCGCAAACATAACAGTTGATCAAATTTAAAATTTGTATGATTTTATTGTTGTGTTATGTTGTTCACTGCCCTGGGCTGCCAAGGTGCAGGAGGGTGCGGGGTAGAAATGTTTTGTAAATAAATAAATAAATAAATGAAATGTTAGACTAGAGTCATTTTCAAATCAATCACATTTATTTTTTCCCCAATTGTGATTTAATTGGGGTCCATTTTACCCCCAAACCGGATTAATACTGTGCATTTTTTCAATCATCGGAGGTTTAAGACTCTACAAGTTTGCCTAGGTTTAAAGTGTAAAGCCAGAAGAGAAGACGGTCAAAGGAAGAGCTTACAAAATTTTGATCAAGAGAGTCAGAGGCGGTATGAGCTAGAGAGAGAATAAAAAAGCAGTTAGTGAGATGGGAGAAGAACTAGTTGAAAACTGAGCTCGGGAAACTGAAGGAGGGAAGAGAATGAAGGAGGAGGGGTGGTCAGCATTGTCAAAGAAAGCAGAGAGGTGAAGCAGGATGAGAATGAAACAGAGCTTTACACCTGGCTATATGGTCTCAGATGGTCTCAGGGGAGGAAGGGGATTTCACTGAAAGAAAAGAGAAAAGGAGATCGGAGAGAAGAGGAAGAAGCAGGGATATGTTCTCTTGCCTAGCTGCTTTGAGACTTTTAGTAGTTTCTCCCCCTGGCCCCCCTCTCATAGGCAGGAACAAAGGAAATAACACTTGAGAGGGTATTATTTCAACTTCCCTTAACCAACCCCATTAGCCCCTCTTCTCAATAGTCTCGACGATAGAGAACTGTGAGATGATACATTTACGTTAACTATGCACTAGAGTCTGGGGCATGGTGACACCCAATTCTAACTGTTCCCCCTTTTTGTTACTGAAAAGAGGAAGCAGCTGTTTCAGGGTTTTGGTTCAAATAAAGCATCTAACACATGTGGAACTGGTCCCAGGGCTGCTGCCTGCTGGGAATCAGCACAGATCCCCCAGCACACATCCTTCTCCTCCAGTTTGCCTACAGGAGTCCTGGACCCTTCCTGGCTGAGGCTGCTGCCAGGAGACTGGAGTGCTCTGGCGGTAAACAACCTGAAGTGGCTTTGAGCAGGCCTATGTGATCTTAAATGTATAAGAATCAGAAGCCTGTCTTCCTTTCCAGTCTGGTCCAAAACCTGGATCAGGCTGCTTTATGCTCTACAGAGTGGTCTGGTCTGAAAATGGACCAGACCCTTGTACTATTATATACAGTAAGACAATAATTTATTTACATACATTTATGTTCTGACCGTCCCTGACGGCTCAGGGCGGCTTTTATTTATATATACACATACACATATATATATATACACATACACATATATATATATACACATACACATATATATATACACATACACACACACAATATAAAACACATTTAAAATACAATTCCCGCCCCAACCCAATCCACTCACACCCTCCAACAACCTCCCATCCAATCCCCCTCCCTATCCCCCAGCCATTACTCCCACTTAGAATTAACCCCCTCCCTCCCACTCCCCTCAAATTTAGTCCCCACTGCCAAAAGCCCGACGGAACAAAACAGTCTCATATTGTCACTGGAAGGCCACCAGGCTTGAACACAGGCGGACCTTCTGGGGGAGGGAGTTCCATAACAAGAGTGTGCAGCCTCCGAACCGTCACCAAGGGCAGCCCCACGTAGAGCGCATTACAGTAGTCTAGCCTTAAGGTGATGAAAGCATAGATGACAGTGGCCAAATCAGAGTCCAAAAGAAAAGGTTGCAGCCTTCTCACCAGATAGAGTTGGTGAAAAGCACTCCTGGCCACCACCGGCACCACCTGGCAATTCAAGCGCAATGAAGGAACCAGAAGCACTCTGAGGCTGCGAACCTGATCAATCAGAGGGGGCCGGACCCCATCAATGACAGCACTTCATGCGGCCTGTCTCCTTGGAGGTTCCGAGAGGGGAGACTGCTCCACCCAGAACCTCCATATGGATCAAAACTGAGAAAGTGAACAATGACTGACATTTAAATTGTCCTCGTTAGGCTTCAACGTTGGCACCCTCCAATAACATGAAAGGCAGTCTGATCCATTCAGAGTTATTTCAGGATATCTTGTGCAGACTGAGAAGGGAAAGCAGTCATAGTTCAACTTAGTTCATGCTAAAAAGATTTTCTTCATGTCCATAAGGGCTAGAGTGATAATGTGGAAAGGGAACAATAAAAGAAATCTCCCATTTTGAACAGCAGTTAACAGGTTCTGCAGCCACAGAATCATGGAAAATACAAGCTAAACTTGTACTAATTTACCCTAATGGAAAGGTAATTTTCAATAAAGCCATTGTGTGTACTCAACCACATGTATGCAGCACAGCACGGTAGAGAACACAAAATTCAAGGAAGGGAGCAATATTGAGGCTATTGTACGCAAAAGCAAAAATCTCTCGTCTTGACTACCTTGCCCTCTATGGAGCCCCTCTTTAGTATTCCTTCCCCACTGACTGCAATCAGTGTCTTATTGTTCATAATTCCCATTTCTTTGGCTGTTCCTAAACTGTGCTCTCCAAATGGCACAGAGTCACTGTAAACAAAATCCAACATCTTCAGTTCACTAATTTCTGTAAATTGAGTGCAAATAAAGCAATTAAAGTGTGCCATCTAAAACTACCAGCTTGAAACATTAATATAATTTCTAACCTAATAAAAGCTACGCATATTTCATCTGGTTGCTGCTTTCAGTTTTCTCAATTTGGCTAAATTAGTCGGCTAAACACACTCTTTTCACCTCTTCCCTCCAAACACAATATTGTTTCCCTTCAACATCGCCTATCCCTAGTTTTAATTTTCAAACCTCTGAAAGAAATGATCTGGGCTCTATTTATTTCTCTCCCCCCTCTCCCTTCATAATTACTCCTATTGCATTGCTCAGATCCTTTGGATAAAAATTTCAGAACCTGATATCCTGGCCCAGAAATTTAAACTCTTGAATCGTTGGTCAAGCATTTACCATACAATTTAACTTGCTTTATACATTGTGCCTCAGTAGCAAGTGAAGAAAAAAAAAATCTGTCAACTTTTTATACTGAATTCCACAGAACATTAAGTCTGATACTTAGCAAGGGCCATAACTGTTAAGTAAATGATACCCTTTTGATAAATGACCTTATTTGAAAACAACATTGATTCTTCTAACCCTTTAAGCTATGTCCCAAAACAGATGTGCACAACTGCAAATTCTGTTTGCTTTCAGGTTTACGAAGTGCGATGACATTTTTACAATCATGCATGAGCCCCTCACCCAGGAGTAAAACAAACTATAATAATTCTTCACCATCTGTTTGTTAATTTTGCATTCATTTAACTTTGCATTTCAGACTAATAATCATTTTTCTTACAATACAGTTTGTTTCATTGGTAGAAATTACAGATGTTCAATTAAAAAAGAATGTTTTATAATATCACAGCATATCTATAAATGCTTCCATTGCTCTTAATTATAGAGATATTAATGTCACTGAACGGGAAAGTGCCAAAAATAGTTATATTTTATATGCCACAGATCTCCTTAGCAAATGCACATATTACCTCTGTTCCAATACCCATTTTCTCCTGTTCCCTTGTACATTGAGGGGGGGAGGGGGAGAAACCTTTTAAGTTTCTCATTAGCTTTACATTTAGTTGTATATAGCAGATTAATGCTTGAAAGGACAAAAACATGCACAATTAGCTGAATACTCATGTATGCCATTATCAACATATAGCCACATTAAATATAATGTATTTATGATTTCCTATCCTATTCCAACTGGTCATGAAATTCATTTATAATGTTAGACCACAAGTTTTTTCTAGTATTTTCTATTCTTTTATCATTACAGCTAAAGGAGGGCTTTTGTCAGCGAAGTACTTTAGATACAAGTTTTATGCTATTAAAGTCCATGATAAAATGGGGTTAATCCATGCATTCACAAATTACATCCCAATTTTAAATTAATTCTTATTTATATAGCACAAGCAATGTACCTGGAGATGTACAATTAATAGTTATAGACAGGTCCCTACCCCAAGGGGTTTACAATCTAAGACAAGGATGCATTCATGAAGTTAAGAAGTTGCAGGTGCATGTACTTAACTTATTTAAAAGGAAAGAGAAGGATTCTGAGGGAGGGAGGGGGCAACTTCCTCATGATGAGCCAGGGAAAGCCTGACCAGAGGGGTAGATTTTCAGGAGGGATTTGAAGGCTGAGGGGTGGGGGGGGGGGATGAATGTTTCTAGAGGGGGACTTCCAGGCATGGAGGAGGGGGGCAGCAAGGGAGAAGGGGTGAATACGTTTTGAGCAGCAAGGGAGTTGCGAGCAGGTGAGGGTGGGGGCAGAGAAGGAGCAAAGATCCTGGACAAGAATGTGGCAGGAAACAAGTACATATAGTGGGGAGCAAGGCCATGAAGAATCTTGAAGGTGAAGACAACAAGCTTGTGCTGAATACGTTCAGGTAGAGAACGTAGGGCAGAGAGGAGGAGATGAACGAGTGAAAGCGATGGGCAAGGTGGACGGCTTTAGCAGCAGAGCACTGAACAGAAATGACGGGCAGCGAGATCAGAGCAGGGGAGACTAGTAAGAAGGAAGTTGCAGTAGTCAAGGCGAGAGATAACTAGGGCATGAACCAGGATTTTGGCAGTGGAAGCAGTAAGACAAGGCTGGATTTTTGCAATATTAGAAGCAACAGGACTTAGCAACAGCCTGGATCGAAGGTGTAAAGGAGAGGGAGGAGCTGAAGATTAATCCCAGGCTATGTGCCTGAGGGACAGGTTGGAGTGTGACACCCTCAATGGAAATTGTGAGGGAAGTGGGAGGGGAATGGGGGGTGTTTTTTTTGGGGGGGAAGGGAGATGAGAGGTTCAGTTTTGGTCATATTAAGCTTGAATTGGTGGTGCGACATCCAAGCAGAGATGTCAGAGATACAGTCACCGATACGAGATTGGATGGAGGAGGAGAGTGCTGGGGCACAAAGAGAGAGTTGAGTGTCATCAGCATACAGGTGATACTGGAAGCTGTGAGATTCATATTAATTTGTTTGCCCAGAGAAGGAGTTAAAGGAAGAAGAGAAGAGGGGCCCAGGTCAGAACCTTGGGGAACTCCCACAGAGAGGGAGTTAATAACCTAATGCTGCTAATAACCTAGAACTAAATCACCAGAGTCAGTATGGACGGTACTGCTACCACCAGCAGCAGGCTGCTACTCCCATTCCCATGCAGGTGGGATTGGAGTGAGTCACTGGCTGTCCCCCCCACAATATTCTGGCCATGTGCAGAACCTGCTTGGGGGGGGGGGCCGGGGAGAGTATGCAACGCAAACAAAAGTGCTAGCGCTTCTTCCTGGAGGAAAACGGAAGCAGAAAGTAGGTTTCCTCTTCCAATTTCCTGTTTGCCACTTGATCAAGTACTTTACAATCCAGTCATTGGGAAAGAAACTGGACACTCTATTAATTGTCTATACAGTGCCTAGCACAATGGATCCCTGAACCTTCGCTGGGGTTCCTTTGTATTACCATAAAACAGCTACTAATAGGACTGCTACCCACAACCTCTTACAAAACTAAAAGCCCAATCCTACCTCACTTTGGACACAAGTAGCCCCAGTAACCTTCCAATGAGCTTTACTAATATGAGTCAACAAAGCAAGCTTTGTCCCTTATATTCTAGAAGCTACAGTGCCTTGCGATTTGGATGTTTAATGGCAGATTAGCATTTTAACACATCAGCCATGGTCAGTAATTTATTAATAAAGTATCCACAATGAAAGTGTGAGTGTAACCACAAACTGGATTTATTCCAATTAAAGAAGTTAAATGAAGTGGATAGAATACCAAAATACTGCACAATGTTTTAATAAGGTTGACATTTTTGCAGCAGACAAAATAAATGAACTGCCAACATTACTGCATATAACAGGTCCAAATAAAATTAAAGGAATGTGATTATGACTCCTTTTCACTGGTATCTGGTGCCTAGCTTCTAGCTCTACCTGCCTCTGAGTATTTGACCTTTTTGTTTCTCAGATGAGTGAACACTGCTGCCAGGTCCGACCTTTTCTATGGGACTTATCCATCATAATATTTTAAGGCTGACAGAGAACAAACATTTTCAAGGTGCCCAAGGCACAATCTGATGTGATGGATGCACAACTCTTAACTGTCTGCCCAATATTCACTATCTATTTCAAGTCGCATTCTTTTCTGGAAAAAAAGACATTTGCGTAGTTTGTGTTCAAAATATCTTGACACACTTAGCTGAAATTTTATGACACACACACAGTGTCGCCCCAGTCAGCACACCACATTAGCTTGCATTTTTGACAGGTCCACACAATTCTGTAGTCCATCAGACTCAAGTTTTCCACTCTGGTAGGTTCCCTTATCTTCATTCACCTTTAAGGGCTATCAAGACCAAATGCAGCCTGTGATTAGTTTTTAGTTCCAATTTTTAGTTCCTGGATCTGGCCCCTGGATCCACTTTCTACCCCCAAGCATTGAATGGCTGAGCTCACGATAAGGGAGCAGAGATGAGGGAATGCACACAAGATTATTATTATTATTATAAAATCTTATATCCCGCTTCCCCTGCCCACAGGCAGCTCGAAGTGGTGAACAACATAAATTATAAACAATATAAATATCACAATATAAATCATATAATAAAACAACATAAAAGGAAGAACAAATACCCAACCCCAGTCCCCACCATATCACTCATCTCTCCTGCCAAACGCCTGGTGTAACAGCCAGGTCTTACAACTTCTTCGAAAGGAGGCAAGATCTGGGGCCAGACAAACCCCCACCGGAAGGGAGTTCCACAGCTGTGGTGTGGCCATATTTTTTTCCTTTGTGAGCATTAAATTATATTAATTTGACAACAAACAATTTTTTCAAAACTGCCTGAACTGTCCTTTCACACAGAATTTCATTCTATCGATCCGAATCTATACAACTGTCTACAGTAACAGTCAGAAGTTCACTGTATAAAGTGTACACAATTTGTATACATGTAAAGACAAACAAGGCAGTTTTGAAAAAATTGTTGTCAAATTATGATAAATTAATGCTCACAAAGGAAAAAATGTTATAGTTTAGTTAGTGAAATATTAATAAGAATATGTATGGTAAGGAATTAAGTAAATATCTTACATTTATGTTGATGGTAAATTATGAAATATAGATAGAACATATGGACATACTTTCCATGCTTGTTGGCGTTTATGTTTTGTTGTAACGTATGCTGTGTAATGTTTTTTGAATTGGAATTGAAATTAACTTTCATGTGTTTTGGAATTCAAGTTAGGGGTAAATGTATTATTTGAAATGGTTTTGAAAAGGAAAGGTTTTTTTGTTTTGGAAATGGTTCTGCCTTTAACTGTTTTTTAAACTTATGTTTTTTGTTTTTGAAAATTTTCAAGCTTTTTGCAATGTTATTAATATAGTAATGAGTGTTAAAATATCACATATTTTGGAATTTTAATCCTATCTTCTAAGGTGTTTGCAGTTCTCCCCAGTTTTGTGTCACCAGCAAAATTGATACGTGTATTGTCCATGCCTTCATCTCATGAAGTTATTGATTAGCACTCTATCATGGCTTCGAGGTTTGCAGTCGCTGGATCAGGGGAAGGGATGTCTGGAGTTTCCGCTAAGGTGTTTTCCCTCATAAAACTTATGCTTGTATGCCATTGGCAAACCCAGGAATTTTCCCAGGGATTTGGGATTAGGCATTTGAGCTTTAACTTCACATATTATGGGGTGGATTATCTCAAGATTAGCAAATGCTCTGCACCCCAAGAGAGGCGAGATCCACTTTGCAGCAGGGTTGAGTTAGCTGGAGGAGTGGGAGCCACACATGGTGCAATCTGCCTGCCCTCTAGGGCGTGTGCGAGCGAAGCTGGAGCGGGCCAAGTCTAATTGTGGCTCCTGGATCGGGTGTCCACGATGACCCTCCTGCCTTGTAGGGTGTAGCTAGGCTGCACGTTGGTAGTGGCTGGGTAGCTCCAGCCCTAGCGCGCTGGGCTCATCTCCCAGCTGGTGGCGGATGCAACCTCCCGCGGGGCGGTTCTGGCAGGGACATGCACATCACTATAATACGCAGAGTGTGTGCTACACAAAGTAGTTTAGGTGAGATCTTCTCTTGGGCCAACTTTTTTTTTTTTTTAAATGATCAATGGCTTTAATGATAAGATAAAGGGTACAAGGTAAAAAACAAATACATGTATTATAATTGTATTGTTCGAGGTGTGGAGGATTCAAACTATGTTCCTCAGCCCAAAATTCTCAGCCATTTCCCCAAAACGTTAAGTTTTTGTCTTACATGTCCCAATAAGAAACCCCACACATAAGTAACGCCATTTCAAATCAAGAAACTGCTCACATGTTTGTCCTCGTCTACTCTCCCAACAGGGACAGTATGACAGCAAAAGCAGTGCCTCTCTCCAGACCGTTACTTGATGTTCCAGTTGGTGCTATTCCTGGGACAATACAGCTTTCTACCTGTCAAGATTCCCTTTTCCTGAAAGTGCTCTCTCACCAGAAATCCTCTGTTTACATCAATCCCTTCATGGATATTTTAGTTGCAGATCAGTTATGTTATCC
>QEPC01001738.1:3755039-3808171 GCA_003113815.1 Sphenodon punctatus
GGGGGGGGGGGGGGGGGGAGAGGGCATCCGCTCCGATGCTCCCATGGAGGATCCACCCCTACCACAATTCCTTGTACCAGCCCCCCAGGCTACTGTTGAGCCGGGTCTTTGGTCTGCAGCCTTGGAGCATGAGATCTAGATCAAGTATGGGTGAAGTGTGATAATGATTGGTGCAGCCAAAAATGAGTTATTAAACATTAAAAAATCAGTTATGCTGGCTGGCACATGCGCAGTCGAGCAGCCACTGACTGCCAAAAAACAGCATAAGGAAAGTTATGTGATTGCTTTTTAAAATCAGGTAACTTTATCAGGAGCCAGACAAAGACTTTAAGCTCTAGTCAGTTTCATGTCAATTACCCCCTGGCCTCCTTCCCTACTTTTGACAAGTTGCAGATTTTTCACTCAGTATGAAAAGTGTGCAAACTTTTCACTCAGTGAAAAGTACAGGGAGGAAAGTGGGTAATTGACATAAAACTGACTAAAGTGTCCTGTTGCTGAGCTTTCTGAGGCAACTGGGTAATTGACATGCAACTGACTATAGCTTAAAGTCTTTGTGACAGAACTGGCTCCTGATAAAGTTACATATTTAAAGCAGAGTCTGGTAACTTTCCTTATGCTGTTTTTTCCTACCACGACAAATGGCAGTCAGCAGCTGCTCGACTGCGCATGCGCCAGCCAGCAGAACTGTTTTTAAAAAATGTTTAACAACTTGTTTTTGGCTTCACCAATCATTATCACAGTACACCCGCACTTGATCTAGATCTCATGCTCCAAGGCTGCGAAATCTGGGGGCTCAACTTTTCAGGGGGGAGGAGATATTGATAATTCAAAATAGTCAGGATGCTGTATATTTTTACCATATCCAGTTAACTCAAACAGTTATAACTTTTGGTTTTCTTCAAGCTTTTCACATATGATGGTCCCCACAAATATAAGCCATAGATTTTTCAGAACTGTAGTTCAAGCAGTTTCCTCACTATTGGGGGCTTCAGCAGTCCCGTTTATAATGGAAAGCAGTTCTGCCTTTAAATTTCTTGCAGCTACTGCTGCAAGAAAATACCACTTATGCAATTTAACAAAGTCTATAATCTGATCAGAAAAAAATAATTACTGAGCCAAATCCTACACTTTTTACTAATAAAAGACCACTTGAGTCTGAGAAAGAGCCCAGTGTACCCTAAAACCTTGCATATGCTCACCAACCAAAGCTGGTTCAATAAAAGATCTGAATTATTATGTCTTCATTTATCTAATTTACACATTCTATGTTAATTCTTTACGTAAGTCATCCACGGGTAAGGTCCTCTGTAGAAAAGGAAAAATGGATAACAAGAAAGACAGCCTTCTCAAGTAGAGCAACAGCAGAACTGCATTATTAGACTATGCTGGTTTTTTCTTGCTTACTTACATTACCTGCCTTTTGCTTGCAACTTTAAGTGGTGGGGAGTACAGGGCAACAGCCTTACTAATGTAGCACTAAGAACTACTGCAGTTTCTCCTTAAGGGAATCACTTTAAAAAGTTCATCTTAACTTTTAAGAGACAGTGGTTCCCAAACTTTCTCCTAGATTGTAGTTGCTGTGTTGGTCCCAACTGCAAAAAGATGGCAACAAAGAAGTTCAAATGATATTTTTTATTGGACCAACTTCTGTTGGTGGGAATATGCAAGTTTTCAAGCCACACAGGGCTATATATATCGTTAAAATTATACATACACGTACACACACATGTATATACATATACTTTCTCATGTTTGAGGAAAGGCCCTGTGTGTGTGTGTGTGTGTCTATATATATATAAGGAGAGAGAGAGAATATAATCTGATGACCCTGCACAGCAAAAGAAGACATGCAAAGCATGTCAACTATCAAGATAATGTCCTCATCTGCAAATGGTATGGCCCCATAAGTAGGGGAACTCACAATCCATAGTTTGGAAATCTCTGCTCTAAAGATCAAGCATGAGATATTTCAGCCCAAAAGACAATTAATGGGGCAAGTACTAAAGGCCCTTGAATCCGGTGTTTTGTTTGAAAGTGCCACATCAGCCTTACGTATAGTGCCACTGCCTTGACGGTATACCGATGTTAAAGGAAGAATTTGGGGGAGTGGGGGAGATCAAGTGTGGAACATTATGGAGAGAAAAAAAGTTTCCTACTCAATTCATGTAAAAGGAAGAAAAGCTCTTTGCAGAACACACTTCACTGGTTCAGAACACACAGTAACAATATGTTACTTCAGAGCTCTCAGTAAATTATTTCAGTAAGTGTTACTGAATAAAGGAAACCTGCACTGGAAATTCCTTCGGGAACATAGGCCCTTTCATGTTTTTCAGATAGGCCTTTCAGCTTTTATTTTTGTGCTGTTGCTGCTTCTCTGGCGGTTTCTTTCTGCGTGCCCCTTGTCCATTCTGTCAGTTTCCAATGCATTTCTTCATGGGCTTCCTAGCATCTGTTCTTTATGTCTAGTCTATTCATCATCAAATCCTCTTTGAAATTTCTTTGTAGCAATGACCTCTCCAACCTCGTTCTAGTACCCAGATATTCAAAATCTAGAGTTCAAGAATAGAGCATTTTTCAAAGCACTATGACTGAGGAAAACAAGCAAAACTCTTCTAGGGCTGCCTCTGCTTTCCTGTTTCGATGCCAAGAGTGCACTCTCAGAGTTAGTTTCCTACAGAACATTCCCTTGGCACTTGTGCTAGGAAACCAAGAGAGGTGCTTTGGTGGGGGGAAGAGTAGGCGAGACTAAAAAAAGTTTTTACCTGAGAAGGAAGCATTAAAAAAAGTATTGCATCCATACACCATCTTCCCTCCTCAACATTAAAATCTATATAATAAATTATTAGTATTGACAGTGATGTATTTCAATCATTTTTTTCCCAGCCCTAAAAAGGAGCGGAACATTTTTCTCCATATCCACCATCTTAGGGTTCCAAAGGCAATAAAAACAACAGAAATTACATTACTATGCAACAAAAGGAAGATCAACTCTTAACACCTACCCTCTGTCTTTTTCCAGTCACAGTCAGATGCTAAAAATGTGCACCTCAGCTTGCAAGGAAGCCATGTGCCAAGTAAACCACATGCCTCTGATCTAACACCATCTTTAAGATACCAAGGGTACTGGCACATTGTGACATATACATGAAACATTTATTTATTTATTTATATTTCTTGGCCATTCCCTCCTACCACAGCAGCTCGGAGCATCTCACAATAATATCTAAAATATTTTAAAAAATTAAAAATACAACTTTCCAATAAACAACAAAAATAAAAACAATATAAAAACAACATCAGCATATTCTTCTAGATGCTTGAACACAACTGATCAGAGAGCATCTGGTTTCTTACAGCAAATACATATGGCAGAGACCAATCTAAATTTTAAAAATGGAGAAGTTACAAGAAATGTGCACCCATGTTTTTCTCCACCCCACCCTTTTTCTATTAGCAACCAAAAGCTGCACCGGACTGTCACATGGGTGACTATATCACCACCACCTATACGGAGAATTTTCACGTACCAAGTTTGCTTGTAAGCAAGTTTTCAAGCACTCCACTTTTATCTGGCTCTCTGTTCTGTCCGATTCTGACATATGACAGGAAGGAAGGCAGGGCAAGGTTTCTAAGCTCACCAACTTGAGTCCCAGCATATGATATATTCCTCTTAGAGAGGGAGTCCAGATAGCTTGTATTTTAAGGGATGTCCCTTACTTTTTGTTCCATCCTCCACTGCCAAGGTCATCCACCTCACCTCGCTGCTTTGATCGTGTTCTGCGTCACTCCTCTGCTCTCTCACCCCTTTTGCATCCAGTACAAACTATAACACTTCATAAAACAGACACGCCCTAGGTACCCCCATACCCTGATTTCTAGAATTTTGGTACTTGGGTCATACATCAGCTTGGACACTGGACAAAGACAATCAACCCTGCAGGACTGATAATGTAATAAGGATGCACCATGCTAGCAAAAAATGGACAATTGGTTTTCTTACCTTGGGAATCGTCCTTCTGCTGACCCCTCACAGGATGGGGATTACAGACACTGGGGAAAATCCCTGCTATTACCACTAGGAGGCAAACTAAATTCCAAACTGGGCATGCTCTGAGGGGATCGCCCTCTATTTTCCCCAGCTGATCCAAAGTAAAGGAGACTCTCTTGAAAGAAAACTAGAACAACCTCAAGTAAAAATCACAAACCCTAAATGAGGCCTCCAAAAATAAAGAACTCTATATTTAATTATAATGCAAAAATAGCAATTCCCAAGGTAAGAAACCCAATTGTCCATTTTCCTGATCCTCACAGGATAGGGATTCCATACACTGGGGAGTTTCCAAAGCAATGATCCCCAAATGTCTGGCTGGGAGAAAGAACAGGGAAAGAAGAACAAGTTCCCTATTCTTTTTCTAGATAAAAGAAAAATGACTCCAGGGTAGCATTCTCGTAAGTGCTCCCCGTTCCACACGCAGGACCCCAGTGGCAGGCTGAGCTCCAGAGTCTCAATACATGGATGAGACATTGGTGCATGATAAGAGCAGTCTTTAAACTAGAACCTGGGGGAAAGCCGATAGGCACTGCGGAGTGCACGGTTCGGACTGTGGCATCTCCAAAGGATGCTACTTTAGAAGAAGTAGAGTATCTTAAGACTGAGGAAAAGATAAATGGCAAGGGATTTCAGGTGGAACGCGGGGGAGAACAGACAGATAACAATTCCAGAGCGCCTGTTTCAGTTACCTATAATGTGCCCATTAAGAAGAATAAAAAGAATACATTTAAGTATCTATATGCTAATGCTAGAAGTCTAAAAAGTAAGATGGGAGAATTAGAGTTTATAGCGCTAAATGAAGATCTAGACATTATAGGTATTACAGAGACCTGGTGGGATGAGGCTAACCAATGGGACACTGTAATACCAGGGTACAAGATATATAGAAAGGACAGAGATCGTGTTGGTGGTGGGGTGGCCCTGTATGTTAAGGACAGAATTGAGGAAAGTAGAATAAACATTTTACAGGATGCAAACTGTTCCCTAGAATCCCTATGGATTGAAATTCCAGGTATCAAGCAGAAGAGTATAGCAGTGGGGCTATACTTATCGCCCCTCTGACCAGAGTAAAGCGACTGATTATGTAATGCTAACAGAGATTAAACAGGCTACTAAAACTGGGAATGTAATAATAATGGATGACTTCAACTACCCCAATATTGATTGGGTTAATGCCTCCTCGGGACGGGATGTGGAGGTAAAATTTCCGGATGCCATAAATGACTGCTTTTTAGAGCAATTGGTTCCGGAACCAACAAGAGGAGGAGCTACTTTAGATCTAGTCCTAAGTGGCACACAGGAACTAGTGCAAGGATTAACTGTGGCCGAACCACTAGGCAATAGCGATCATATCATCATCAAATCTGACATAGTTGCTGGAGGGAGAAAGTTAATTAAAAGTACAGCACTGGCTTTTAACTTTAAAAAGGGAGACTGCCAAAATGAGGAAGTTAGTTAGAAAGAAACTAAAAGGCACAGTTGAAAGGACTACATGTTTGCAAGAGGCATGGAGGCTGTTGAAAAGCACCATCTTGGAAGCCCAGATTACATGCATCCCACAAGTTAAAAAAGGTAGCAGGAGGACTAAACGTCTACCACTGTGGCTAAATGGAGACGCAAAGGAGGCTATTAGAGCCAAAAAGGCATCCTTTAAGAAATGGAAAGCTAGCCCCAATGAGGAAAATACAAAGGAGCATAAACACTGGCAACGTAACTGTAAGGTGCTAATAAGGCAGGCCAAGAAAGAATTTGAAAGGAGACTTGCTAAAGAGGCAAAAACAAATAATAAAACCTTTTTCAAGTATATCAGAGGCAAGAAGCCTGCTAGGGAGTCGGTTGGGCCATTAGATGACCAGGGAGTAAAAGGGGCACTCAGGGAGGACAAGGACATTGCAGAGAAGCTAAACAAGTTCTTTGCTTCGGTCTTCACTGCGGAGGATGTTGGGGAGATACCCACGCCGGAACCCTACTTTGTAGGTGATGAATTGGATGAACTGTCACAAATCAGCGTGACCCTGGAGGAGGTTCTAGAGCAAATTGACAAGCTTAATACGAACAAATCACCAGGGCCAGATGGTATTCACCCCAGAGTTCTGAAGGAACTCAAATGTGAAATTGCAAACCTACTAGTAGTAATTTGTAACCTAACGTTGGCATCTGGCACTGTACCTGAGGACTGGAGGGTGGCAAATGTAACCCCAATATTTAAAAAGGGTTCCAGAGGTGATCCTGGAAACTACAGACCGGTAAGCTTGACGTCTGTGCCGGGCAAAATGGTGGAAACTATCATTAAGAACAGAATCACTGGGCATATTGATAAACATGGCTTAATGGCAAAGAGTCAGCATGGATTTAGCAAAGGGAAGTCATGCCTCACTAATCTCTTGGAATTCTTTGAGGGCGTAAACAAGCATGTGGACAGGGGAGACCCAGCAGATATAGTGTACCTGGATTTCCAGAAAGCTTTTGATAAGGTCCCACATAAACGACTCTTGAGAAAATTAAAAAGCCATGGGATAGGAGGTAGTGTTTTGCTATGGATTGGTAACTGGTTAAAGGATAGGAAGCAAAGAGTGGGACTAAATGGTCAGTTTTCACAATGGAGGGATGTAAAAAGTGGTGTGCCCCAAGGATCTGTACTGGGACCAGTTCTTTTCAATGTATTCATTAATGATCTGGAAAAGGGTGTTAAGAGTGAGGTGATCAAATCTGCAGACGACACCAATTTATTCAGAGTAGTCAGAACACGAGCAGACTGGGAGGAGCTGCAGCAAGATCTTACAAGACTGGGTGCCTGGGCATCTAAATGGCAGATGAGACTTAATGTGGACAAGTGGAAAGTGATGCACATTGGGAAAAATAATCCAAATTATGAGTACACAATGCTGGGTACTAAGCTAGGAGTTAGCACTCAGGAAAGGGATCTGGGAGTGACTGTGGATAATACACTGAAATCCTCAGCACAGTGTGCCGCAGTGGTCAAAAAAGCAAATAGAATGTTAGGAATTATTCACAAGGGAATAGAGAATAAAACTGAGGATGTCATAATGCCTCTATACAAATCAATGGTGTGACAGCACCTTAAATATTGTGTGCAGTTCTGGTTGCCCCATCTCAAAAAAGACATAGCAGAACTAGAAATGGTACAGAGAAGGGCAACAAAAATGATCCAGGGTATGAAACAGCACCCGTATGAGGAGAGGCTTGATAGGTTGGGGCTCTTCAGCTTGGAAAAGAGACGGCTGAGAGGAGATATGATAGAGGTTTATAAAATCATTAGTGGTGTGGAACTTGTAAACAGGGAACGGTTATTTATCCTCTCAACTAGTACTAGTACATGAGACTCTCAGGTGGCAGAGTAAAAACAAACAAAAGAAAGTATTTTTTCACTCGGTGTACAATTTGGTTGTGGAATTTACTGCCAGGTGGTGGTCAAGGTCAGCTGTATAGCAGAGTTTAAAAGAGGTTTGGACAAGTTTCTGGAAGATAGGATTGGGGAACAAAACCCTTTACTGTTGGGAGCCTGTGGATGACCCACGGGGAATGGATAGCATGGTGACCTGTTGGGTGCTTCTCCCAGGCCCCCGTGATTGGCCACTGTCAGAGACAGGATGCTGGGCTCGATGGACTGTTGCTCTGACCCAGTATGGCACTTATGTTATGTTCCCTGAAGCACCCTTTGTCCAAAGGGTGCATCAGCAGAATCCAAAACATCTATTCTATAGTGTCTTCTAAATGTGTGCAAACTACACCACACAGCGGCTTTGCAATTTCAGAATATGGGGCTCTGGCCTTAAAGGTCCAAGTTGCAGCTGTTCCCCTGGTAGAGTGAGAAAGAACTCCCTGAGGAGGAGGAAGATTAGCCGCTACGTAAGCGTGTCTAATGCAGCTACCCAGCGAGTAACAACAGCCTTAGAGGCCTTAAGGCCCTTGCGTCTAGGGTCATGAAGGACAAATAAGGCTGAGGTCTTTCTAAATGACTCCATTCTGCTTATATTTTAAGAGCCTTATGCACATCCAAGGTATGCCAGGAACATTCTAGGGCATGCTTGGGACAAGGACAAAAAGAGGGCAAATTAATTTCCTGCTCTCTATGGAAAAGAGAATTAACCTTAGGGATGAAGGCTGGATTCAACCTAAGGACCACTGACTCTCTTCTGAAAATACATACATACGGATTGATAGAAAGAGACCCCAACTCAGCCATCCCTCTAGCAGAGGTGATGGCAATAAGGAATGCCAACTTAATAGATAAATAATAGAGAGAGACCTCAGTGAGGAGTTCAAAAGGAGGTCTAGTCAAAGATCTGAGAACTTTATCTTCCAAGTACGGAATCTATGGACCACTGAAGGGAAAATTATCCTAAAACCCCTTAAAAATCTCCAAAGGTGTGGATGGCCAGAAATTTTAATGCCCCTGATAACATGTAAGATGCACTCTTCTCCCCGTCTCTCTCGCTCACACACACACGCACGCATCACGCATCCTCACCCTCGCACGCACGCATCACGCATCCTCACCCTCACACGCACGCATCACGCATCCTCACCCTCGCACGCACGCATCACGCATCCTCACCCTCACAACGCACGCATCACGCATCCTCACCCTCACAACGCACGCATCACGCATCCTCACACTCACAACGCACGCATCACGCATCCTCACACTCACAACGCACGCATCACGCATCCTCACACTCACAACGCACGCATCACGCATCCTCACACTCACAACGCACGCATCACGCATCCTCACACTCACAACGCACGCATCACGCATCCTCACACTCACAACGCACGCATCACGCATCCTCACACTCACAACGCACGCATCACGCATCCTCACACTCACAACGCACGCATCACGCATCCTCACACTCACAACGCACGCATCACGCATCCTCACACTCACAACGCACGCATCACGCATCCTCACACTCACAACGCACGCATCACGCATCCTCACACTCACAACGCACGCATCACGCATCCTCACACTCACAACGCACGCATCACGCATCCTCACACTCACAACGCACGCATCACGCATCCTCACACTCACAACGCACGCATCACGCATCCTCACACTCACAACGCACGCATCACGCATCCTCACACTCACAACGCACGCATCACGCATCCTCACACTCACAACGCACGCATCACGCATCCTCACACTCACAACGCACGCATCACGCATCCTCACACTCACAACGCACGCATCACGCATCCTCACACTCACAACGCACGCATCACGCATCCTCACACTCACAACGCACGCATCACGCATCCTCACACTCACAACGCACGCATCACGCATCCTCACACTCACAACGCACGCATCACGCATCCTCACACTCACAACGCACCCTCACCCTCACTCCCTGCCTGCCTGAACTGGAGGGAGTCCCCAACCCCCTTGAGCTTGCGAAGGGAAAGGCTGGGGGGCAGGGCTGGGTTACACACAGGAAGCCTTACCGGCTGAGCTGCTGCTGGGCACAGGTTGGCTCTCTGTCTGGCTGCTGTTTCTTAAATTCTTGTTTTGCTGGAGGGGGCGAGGCCTCACCTGGCCTGCCATGCTGTGGCCCAGAGTTGGAGAGGGGCCGGCCAGGGGGCTAGCACTCATGGTTCAAGTTGCAATCAGTGCGCCTAGCGGTTGCACTCAATACCAGGTGCATAGATAGGGTGGAATGGGCCCCTGGCCAAGAAGTCAAGATGGGGCCCCCCTCTTTTGTGTCCCACTGGCGGGCCTAGGGGCACCACCTGGCAGGCATGGGGTCACTGCTATCAAACACACAAGACACACAAAATGCAGCCAGCCTATTAAGCACCTTATGCCATGAAAAGCGACATATACACCAGTTCAGTTGTGCCCCCATAATCAACTCACACTGCCCCACCGTACAACCAGTTCATTTGCACCCCTGAATCAACTCACGCTGCCCTCCACCCATAACCATTTTATTTGAGCCCCCGGGGCAGCGTCAATTTATTATATGGGAGGCGCAAATGAACTGGTTATGGGGTAGGGGTTTAAATACAGTATTCCTGTTAGCAATAACTTCATTAAGAACAGTTAGTGAAATAGTGAAATAATGAAATAATTGAATAGTGAAATAACAACCTCAGAACCATATCTGCAGATTTTCCAAGATAGAATAGATACTGTTTTACATCCTAAATTCCTACCTAAGATAGTATAAGACAGATAGTTGTGAGAATGTGGCCCTTTTTACACAGGCCTCTCCCACCCCTCTCCTACCCATGAACACGCAGATTTCTGCGTGTTCATGGGTGGCGGAGCCCCGAGTGAACGATGCAACACGCGTGCCCGTGGTGAATGACGGTGCATGCACCCGGCTAACAAGCATCTCCACTCACCCCTCACTCGTCCCCACGCACAGAGCAACCACAGAAAATGTTGGTTGCTCTGGGGGTGCGGATGAGTGGGGATGCACGTGCAGCCGTCTGCATGCCCCGCCCATGCACCAGTGCGCCAATGGACTCCCCCACCCGGCGGAGCAGTGTAAAAATGAGCTGGGAGGAACCACTCGAAGAAGAACAAAAGGTTGCTGCCTTGTAAACAAGTTTCTTCAAGATGGCTCCGAACACTCTCACGACACCCACCCTTCCAGCCCCACATGGAATTTTCTTATATTCCTAAAATGGGTTGGAAGGAACTGTCATTCTGAGGGGGGGAGTGCTTTTTATACTAGAGGAGCTCGAGACCATCATGTGGTCTATTATTTGAATAGGGTGAGCATGTACAACCGAGTTGTGAGAATGTTAGGAGCCATCTCGAAGAACCTTCTTTACAAGGCAACAACCCTCTGATTACTCACATGGGGAGGAGCACTACTAGCAGGCAGATGGTAGAGGCAGGTAAAGGATGGGGAACCCCCCCACCCATGATGTGGGGGTTCCCTGCACTCAGCCCAGGCACGGGTCATGGCAGTCGGGCAGAAAACGAGCTGCCCGCGGGGCCTCACGTCTCTGGGGCTGACCCTGGGTGAAAGTCCCAAGTTGCTTCTTGCGAGGGGCTGGGGAGCTGAGCGGGGACAGGACTAGCCTTTTGGGGGCTCCCCTTCCGGGCAGCAGGGTTGGTAGGCTAGTGGGCAGGAGGAACAGCACAGGGGGTGACACTCACAGGGTTGATCAGCAGCAGCAGAGCGAGTGGGAGGGAGATGGTGGCAAGTCCCTCCTCCCTCCCTTCTCCTCATTCATGCTGCTGAAGTTCATGCGGGGCTTGTCCCCCCGCCAGCAGAAGCATAGGCACCTCTACTGCGTGCGCATGCATGAACCTGCAGAAGTGATTTTTAAATAATTAATAACTTGGTTTTGGCTGCCGCAATCACTATAATATTACTGTAGCAGTTGGCATTGATCTCATGCTCCAAGTCTATGAATTTTAGGTTCTCGACTTGTCTGGGGCAAGGAGATATTGATGATTCAATATCGTCAGGATGCTGTGCATTTTGACCACAACCAATTAACTTTTAAATAGTAATAACTTTTTGTTTTCTGGATGGATCTTCTTCAAACTTTGCATGTATGATGGTCCCCACAAATTATAGTCATGGATACAATTTTCAGAAATGTAGCTCAAGTAGTTTCCTCAAAACCGGGGCTTCAGCAGTCCCCTGTTCATAATGGAGAGTGGTTGTGCATTTAACTTTTTTGCAGCGACTGCTGGAAGAAAATTACCACTATCATTCGAGCTGCAGCCTCTCCATTTCATCCTTTCTGCTTGTTGGCTTGTCTTTCTTTCTGATCTTTTTTACTGACTTAAACTTGACAATTTATGAAAAGGTGAAGGAGAAAGTTACTTCTGATTTGATTTCACTAAGAAGTAAGCAGCAAAATTCTTTGATAGAAAGCAAAGATCAATCTATTCGGTGTTATCAATAAAAAGAAAAACAATCACCACTCAACCCAGGTCAATTATGTTAATCTCACTGCATTCCTACATCACAATCTACACCTTGCCATCTCTTGCACACAGTCCTCTTATCATTCAAGCACTGCTGAATGAGAAGCAATGAATCAAACTAAACATAATACCAACTAAAAGAAATTAACTAACAACACTGAAGTCTTATCAGTCTCCTCACTGGCTGCAATCCCAAACCCTCTCCGCACAGGATCTGCGTGGCGCAATGCATGTACGATAGATGTACGCATGCAGAATCGGCCCCACTATATATATCCCAGGATCTCTTTTGGCCTTTCCTAACCTACAACCTTAGTTATGTTTTGCCCTTTCTTTTACAGATGATTTTATGAAATCTGTGCTAAAATACTTATGTCAATGTGGACACAAAAAACTTACTTTTCTTATTCAGCCAGCTGAAGTTCCATGAAATTTGAAACTGTGCAAGCCTATTTTGCACACCTATGGAATATAACTAGAAATAATTATGGGAATGTATAGAGGGGCTAAAACCTTTGCCTAAAGTAGTTTTTTAATGATAGCAATTTTTCATAATTATTTTATATTTTAGTACTGTACTTGGGGATAAAGACAAATGTGATAAAACATTCCACTGTACTTGAAATGCTGTGGGCTATAAGGTAGTCACAGACAGCTGAAAATTGGTTTGGGGTATTTAAGTAACAAATTCTGATTTTAAAATAATTTATTCTTGTGGGGAAAATTCTCCTGCCTCTAAATCGCTCTAGGGCTTTAATTTGTTTGAAGCCTGTTGCTTCATTGAGGAATAATTACAGTATATTGTAAACCAAATACTACCCTGGTGCAGTGGAAAGAGTAGTAAAAAAGTAGTGCCCTTGGGGTGGAAAATAATTCATTGCATAGCAGAGGGAACCAGTTATCTATAAAGGGACAATTTACACTTTATTGCTATTGCCCCTGAACTTCTTTCTATGTCTGGGAGAGGAGACTAACTGGCAATCTATCTCACTCCCCACCCCCTGCAAATAGTTTTATTTCAGAAGTTAATTCCACTCCTCCAGTTCTAGGACCATTCTCTGTCTTCCCAAACCTAAATGTAGTGATGTCTTTTCTGTACCTCTGCAGGATCAAAGACACTATTAATTATTATTATTATTATTATTAGCAAGCATTTATATAGCACAAGCAATGTACCTTGCGCTTAACAAAGTAATTTAATAGACACAGTCCCTGCCCTAGGGCTTACAATCTGAGAGATGGGGGGAGATTACTATTTCCTTGCTCTTCTTCAGTGCCAGTTCTGAACTCTTGCACAAGCAACTCTGAAACAAGCTCTCTTCACAGATGGCATTTTATTCTTGGTGAGTGAGCAGTTCCCAAGAAATACAACCGTGCTGACCCATGTACAGAAGAGGCATCCGATTATGTTGGTGATCAGTGCCAAATCAAACTATACAATGCACTCTTATATAAAACCCATTTCCCTTTGAGGGAAAGGCTTAATTTAAACATTGCTCATGTGATGAATATCACCTGATACGATTCTAAATAAAAAGTTTGAAACTTCAGTGCTAGCCCCACACAAGACGTTTTGTAGGACCTGAAAAAATACAAGTTTCAACATGTAAGCCAAGAGTGCTACATCAGAACTGTACTGAAAGCATTTATGCAGAGGCAGCAAAAGTGCTCAGGGATACCATAAAACAGAGCACTCAAACATCCACCTTACCAACCATCCATCCATGGTTATCCCAGAAAAAAACCCAAATACATTAATCTAGTGTTGTTGCTAACAAATCAAATTAATGGCATCTACAGTGTGCCTGATCCAATTGTCTCTGAAGAACAAGCAAGCAGCTGAAGACTTTGAATTGGGCAAGGCATCTGTGGTAAGGCATCTGGAGCAAGACAAATAATGGAACCCAAGTGCTAATATCCAAAATATTTTAGAGATAAAATACCTCTAAAGTACAGAAAATCTTGTTCTCTGGGAAACCGATTTAAAATGATAACTGAAACAGCAATATCCGTAGTCATCACAGTCTTCATGGAAACACAGCATTGGATGGCTTGGCCAACTTTCCTATCTTGATTAAGAAGAAACCCACCTTATATCCTTAGGGAAATTGCAACTATTCTAAAAGGTGTCTGTGGGAAAACTGCCTAATTCACAGCAGGTTTCAACTGACTAGTAGTGTAGCTCTCTTGATATACCTGTGTGGCCTTCGCTTCAATTAAACAGCTACATCAAGCAAAGGAGTACAAGGGTGAAAGTGGGCACTTGTATATCCATGCCCCTTGGTGACAGATAAAAAGGCAAATGAAATTATGGAAAAATACACAGCAAGGGAATAGCTTCCAGCCTAAAAAAGTGTGTCTAGATAAAATCCATTTTTAAGGATTGTATCATGCAAGAGCTAGGGTGCGGTCAGATGAAGCCCCCTGTGCCATCACTATAAGAACACGAACTTGTCTACCCCATGGTAACACCAAGATAATCTGTTGTTTTTCATCTCCCACGGTGAGTCTCGGGATTATGATATGGTAATACCTGTACACTTGTCACTAACATCACCATCACATGATAATCCCAAAGCAACCTCACTATGCTGCTGTCCCATACCAACAGGAAACACAAACCTTTACTAGGTTCTGTGCTCAGGTTTCCATATGAGGTGGCCTGCTAGAGCTTCTGGCATACACTGGCCACAAGTTGAAACAGTGTTTATTGATCTGGATTATCCCACACCTTTTTATGTATAATTATTTTTGTGTGCAATTATTTAAGGGTATTCTCTCTCCTATTTTTCACACCAGGATGCTGGAGGGGGGGGCGAGAAAGATCCTTTGCAGTGTTATCCCAAAGCTAAAACTTTTTTTCCTGACTCCTATAGGGGATCAAATTAAATCCCACAGCACAACTGAAGGTCAAGCACTAATGGCTAATCTATCTAAAGGGAAGAAAAGGATGGGCAGCTTTCAAAACTAACGAGGAAGTCGGGTAGGGTGGGTGATTTTGAGGGTTAGGGAGGGAAGGTTTTTTATACCTTATAGCCTGCTTTTATACCTTTTAACACTTTATACCTTATAGCCTGCTTCAAGCGTGGTGGCCACCCATATGCCTGGCTGGAAAGCCTGCCCAAGGACCCCTCTTGGCTGCCCCACCCCCAGAGGCCCATGTGCTTGGTTTCACTCTGCGCTTCTGCTTTCCACAGGTAAGGGTGTGCAGCTACTCAGCTCTGCTGCCCCTCCCCCCTCCTCTTCTGCCCACCCCAGCCTGCTTCAAGCATGGTGGCTGCCAATACGGGCAGCAGCCCTGGGTGGCACCCGAAGGGCGACAACAAAAGGGCGCTGGCCATTGTGAGGCCGGAGCGAGGCCCGCGAGGATCCAACTCTGACGACACCCACACCACACTGCCGCTTCCAGCCGCTGGTTGCACTGTCACTGGACGACATCGCGCAGATCCTCCCGTGCCTCCCACAGGCCTGGTTACCCCCTCTGCTGCCTTGAATACAGACCGCTAGGATGCCTCCCCATATATCCCTTTCTCCCTCACCCTCCATCTCCTCTCCTTCTCTCACTGCTGCTGTCTCCCCTGCGTCTCCCCCTTGCCTATACCCCCTCACCCTCACCCCTTTACCCATTCCCTGTAAGCCCCCTCCTCCCCCCCACCCCTCTCATCCAGATCCTGCACGTCCATCCGCTCCACATCCCCCAATCGCATCCATCAACCTTGTTCCCCCCCTCATATAGAGCCCCCCAGTTGTCCTNCCTGCGTCTCCCCCTTGCCTATACCCCCTCACCCTCACCCCTTTACCCATTCCCTGTAAGCCCCCTCCTCCCCCCCACCCCTCTCATCCAGATCCTGCACGTCCATCCGCTCCACATCCCCCAATCTCATCCACATCCCTTGCCTTCCCTCAGATCAACTGCCCTTCTCCTGCTCCCTCTGGAACTGCTGCTCTTCCGTGACTAAGGCCCCCTTCATTAATGACCTCTTCCTTTCTCACCCCTTTCAACTCCTTGCTCTTACTGAAACCTGGATCTCTCCCTCCGACTCTGTCACCCCTGCCACCCTCTGCTCTGGAGGCCTTTCATTCTCTCATCGGCCTCACCGAGGGCCAGGGTGGTGGCGTGGGCCTTCTTCTTGCCAGCCCCTGTCAATTCCAACCCCTTTCCCCTCCTCCCTCCCTCTCCTTCCCTTCCTTTGAGAGGCTCATTCTGTGCGTCTATATTCCCCCCTTCACCTTCGGGTCACTGTCATCTACTGTCCCCCTCTCCTCTTTTCTCCCAGATTTTGAATCCTGGCTAACCTTCCTCCTCTCTGATGATACCCCCACTCTTATTCTTGGCAACTTCAACATCCACATTGACACACCTCCCAAGTCCCCTATCTCCTCCTTTCTCTCCCTAACCTCCTCCTTTGATATCCGCCTCTGGACCGATTCCCCCACCCACACTGATGGCCACTCCCTCGACCTCATCTTCCCCAGAAACTGCTCTGTTGCTGATCTCTCCTTCGATCCTTGTCATAAATCTGACCACCTCCTCGCCTCCTTCAACCACTTCCACCAACCCCCTCGTCCTTCTCCGCTCTGCGTCCTTTCCGCAACTTGCAGGCCGTTACCCCTCTTGACTTTGCCTCCTCCCTCTCCCCCCAATCTTCTCCTCCTTTTCCCCAGACTCTGCCATCTCTTCTCTTAACACCTCTCGCTTCAACCCTTGACTCTCTTGCTCCCGTCTCCTCCCACCCCGTCCGACCCCAAAACCCCCATCCTTGGCTCACCCCTAACATACACTACCTACGCTCCTGCACCCAAGCTGCTGAATGCCTCTGGCACATATCCCACTCCCACCCTGACTTCCTCCACTATAAATTCTCCCTCTCCTCTGCTATCTCCATGGCTAGGCAACACTATTATGCCTCCAGGATCGAATCCTACTCTCGTGACCCTCGCCGCCTCTTCTCTACCTTCGACTCCCTACTCAAGCCCCCGTGCCCCCCTCCACCCTCTTCCCTTTCTGCTCAGGATCTCACGTCATTTTTCATCTCGAAGATCGACAAGATCCTCCAGGACATTGCCTCCCACCCATCTCCTCTTCCCACTCCCTCACCACCCTCGCCTCCTTCCCCCTGGTCTCTTCTCTTCCTCAAACCCCTCCACCTAACCTCTTGACCCAATCCCCTCCCGCCTCCTGACCTCTATTGCTCCCACTGTTGCCCCCCCCCTTCTACATGTCATTAATCTCTCCCTCTCCACTGGCTCCTTCCCCTCCGCCTTCAAGCATGCCACTTTCTCTCCCATCCTCAAAAAGCCCACCCTGGACCCATCTGACCCGTCTAGTTACCGGCTACTCTCCCTCTTTCCCTTTGCCTCCGGAACGTGTTGTCTACTCCCGCTGCCTGGACCTCCTCTCTGCCAACTCCTCCCTGGACCCTCTCCAATTCGGCTTCCGCCCCCTCCACTCTACTGAAACTGCCCTTGCCAAGATCACTAATGATCTACTTGTCGCTAAATCTAAGCGCCTTTACTCTATTCTTGTCCTCCTTGACCCCTCTACTGCCTTCGATGCTGTCGACCACTCCCTCCTTCTGGACTCTCCTCGATCCTTGGACTTCTGCAGCTCTGTCCTTGACTGGTTCTCCTACTACCTCTCTGACCGCTCCTTTAATGTATCTCTTCCCAATTCCAGCTCCTCCTCCCTCCCCCTTTCAGTTGGGATTCCCCAAGGCTCTGTCCTGGGTCCGCTCCTCTTCTCTATCTACAACCTGTTCCTTGGCAAACTCATTGCCTCCCACGGCTTCCAATATCATCTCTAGGCTGAAAACACTCAGCTCTATCTCTCTACCCCCTCTCTCTCTTCTTCTGTCCACTCACGCCTCGTCAACTGTCTCGCTGACATCTCCGCCTGGATGTCCCAACGCCAGCTCAAGCTCAACATGGTCGAGACTGAACTCCTTATTTTTCCTCCCTCCTCTTCCTCTCCCGCTTCCCTGTCCATCCGCATCAATGGAGCCACCATCCATCCTGTTCCCCAAGCCCGTAGTTTGGGCTTCATCTTTGACACTTATCTTTCCTTTAAGCCTTACATTGACTCTGTTGCCAAGTCCTGCCACTTTGCCCTCCATAACATCGCTCGGATCCACCCTTTTCTCTCGGTCTCCTCTGCCAAAACCTTTGTTCACGCCATGGTCATTTCTCACCTCGACTACTGCAACTTTCTCCTCGCTGGCCTCCCTCACTCTCACCTGTCCCCCCTTATCGCCATACAAACTCTGCTGCCAAAGTCATCCACTCAGCCTGTCGCTTTGACCACGTGCAGCCTCTCTTCTCCTCTCTCCACTGGCTCCCCCTTCCCGAACGCATCTGGTTTAAACTCCTGGTATTCACCTATAAAATACTTCACAGCCAAGCTCCGCCCCCCTCTCTCAGCCCTAAGCTCCTTATGCACTCCTGCACGAGCCCTCCGCTCCTCCTCTGTCCCCTCCCTCACTCTACCCCATCTCCTATGCTCCCCTAACCATCTTCAGCCCTTCTCCCTCGCTGCCCCCCATGCCTGGAACTCCCTCCCTACCCACATCCGCCTGGCCTCCTCCCTCTGCAACTTCAAATCCCTCCTCAAGACCCACTTCTTCCGTGCTGCCTTTCCCAATGCCTGCTAGTTGCTTTCCCTCAAATATTTACGGTCTACCCTCCCCTGCAGACTCCTGCCTAACTGTAACCAAGCCAAACACGTGCACCTGAGACTTCGCAGTCGCTTGCATGTTTGTTTGATTCTCCCTTGTCTTCCCTTTGTCCCCTCTCCTTGTCGCCCCCTCCTTGTCTTTTTAGATTGTAAGCCGTAGGTAGGGACCGCGTCTTTATCTTTGTTCTGTAAAGCACCAGGTACACGGCTGGTGCTATACAAATATTTACAATAATAATATACACATTTCTTATGACTTCCCCGTTTTTAGGAGATTTAATAGAATTTATATTTGTATTTTTAATCATTTTGTATTTTTTTAAAAATTGTAAGCCGCCCCGAGCTGCTTTGCAGGAGGGGCAGAGTATAATCCGCATAAAATAAAATAAATAAAGTCAGTAATGGCCATGTCCCCAGAAAGATGAACTAAGTCAAAAGAGGTGGAAGAGGACAGGGTTTTCAAGTGTCCATATCCCCTCCCCAAAAAATAGGCCATTAAGTGACAAGGAATGGATGGAGATTCTGCCTCACCTCTGCCAGTCCATCCTGGCTCAGGTACACTGGCCACCTCCAAAAGGGGAGGTGAAGAAGGGGGGGGGGGGCAGGCACCCATGTTCATTCTCTTCTCCAACTCACAAAGCAGTACTTCAGCATATGGCTGTTCACATTCCACTCTACTCAAGCCGCCTCTATGCTTAATCAAGAAGGGGACCCATTGGACCAAATGTCTGAAACTTTCTTTATATTCTAGTGCCGCTTTTCTTTACATCCTCAGATGAAACAGTGAAATAGTATCATGAAAGGCAACAAACTAAGGGAAGATAAGAAAACAATGTCCTCACAGGGCTCCAATATCTATCTTTTGAGTTCAGTCAGGATTGACCTCTACAGAGATTATAACACTCTCTTACAATGGCTTCTGACATTGCACCCAACTTTCTTTGTACATTACGACTGCTTGTTTCCCCCCCCCCCCCAAGACTAAGCCTTTACTGTGGTCTTGAAGAAACTCAAATGTACAGTTGTCTTGGTTGCAGTGGGTAAGAGGGGCAAAAGGATTCACAATGCCCAAATCCAGATACACACACTAATGTACTGAATAAACCATTCCGTTTGCATTGACAACAACATGCTAAAGCAGAACATTCTTAATTCCCTTTTGCCACAACTCTTGCCCCTCTTCACCACCCAAAACACATGAAAAGTCTCAGGACTTCACAAACATCATGGCTATCTCAATAATTACAACAGACTCAAACGGAGATTTGGAAAGAAAGCCAAAGTAACCACCAAAAGTACTGACACAAAAACGTAAGGAAAGACACATGATCAATTCAGAACAAATCCACAGTGAATCAAAGTGAAAGTTCAAATCAAAGAAAAGTCTAAAGAGAAAGGGTACCATCTTCACCCTATTGAAAACAATGGGAATATAGCCATTGGTTGCTATCCTATGCACTTTTATTCATGAGCAAGTTCTGTTGATTTCTATGGCAATTACTCACGAAAAGGTTTGTTCAGGATTAAATTTCAGAAGAGTTTGCTTGCTGAGTGATAGAACAGCGAGATTGCTGATGAAAACTCATGGCAAAATAACGAGATTTTTGTTAGTCTTTAAGGTGTCACAAGACTTTTTTTTTTTTGCTGTTTTTGTTCAGGGTTGTGGCCATTGTCTTCAATGGGTCAGGATCATAATATCTCATTCAATATGTAGTGAGATACAAACAAAAATAGAAGGATCCAAACAGAAGCATGACCAGTGTTCTCCCAACCAAAGCCCAGCTGGAAGCAAGGGCTAAGCAGAAACAAAAAAATAAGCAGTGTGTACTTGGAAACAGGTCAGTGAAAATATGCTCACATAAGCTTCATTAACGCAACCACCAGTTCAATTAATCCAAATGGACATCTTAATTTTAAGATTAAGTATCTTACTACTAATTTAAGATTATTATTAACTTACTACTCTGATAAACAGAGTAATGAGAAATACTGTCAAACACAGAAGAAAATCAGAAACAACAGATATTCTAAGTAGTGAGAAACAATAAAAATCCTTCAAGATATTCTCAGCAAAATAAAAAGGAAGGGGAGGGGGGTGGAATCTTCCTAACCAAAAACATTGTTTGCATGTCAAAATTAATCTGCACATAAGTAACGCAGGGAAAATTCCCAGATGGGCAGAGATGCTGCTGCAGACCAAGTCAAACCAACGTAATGCCAGGGGGACTTGGAGGAGGGGCAAGTTGTAAACAATGTACAACTTGTTTTATAGAAAATTACTTGAATAAACCTAACCATGATTGTACTTGCATTGCCAGCAGCATCCAGAACATTTATAGCATAAGGTAGTCACACTAGAAAGAGAGACAACACAGCTATGGATGTAAATGAAAAAATATAATCAAGCAATCTGGCGCTAAATAAAATGATAAATTTGCACATAAAGCACCTTTCATTCAAAGATTGAATAATTAAACAATTATCATTCATTATGGTAAAAGTATCAGAAAACAGAACTATGTTAATCTACCAAAATTAATACATTTACTTGAATCAGCTTTAAAATAAACGCTCTGGATGCACCATACACTAAGGCATCCTTGTTTGTACCACAGATTTTAGGAACTCTCCAAAGTACTTCTAAACTTAGTGCAGCAGTGTCCAAACATTTCAGCTCAAGGGCCAAATACCATTCCAAAAAGGTCAGTAGTTCAATACAGAATCTCTGCCCTGAAATGCACCCTTCCTTACTTGGTGGGCAAAGCATCACTGGAGACTCGCCGAAGCCTAAATAGGTCACGAGCAGAGGAAGGCAGTGGCTGTAGTACAGGGAACTCTGGTGAAATCCAGTTGGTACAGGATTCTGCAAGAATCAGTCAACTGATGCAATTTACAGCAGCCCCAGCATGAAACCGGTGAACTGGAGCTATTTGCTAGTTCTCAGCAGCTGATTCTCTGGTAAAAGTCTCCTCAACTGCCTTGGGTCACTGAATGGGATAGGAGAACCGTCTCCTACTACATGCTCTTCCAGACTTCGGCTGCTTTCCCACGTTACACAATTTCACATTACTTTGTATCTTATGTGAGATTTTTGCCATGCACCTTTTCTCATTTGGCAGGGCAATTAAATAGGAGTTTCATCACGGATGTCAGGGCGAGAAATCCAGCTCTGACACTTACACAAGTTCTGCACTGCATGAAATCTGAATGTGTGCATGGGGTGAGTTCTATATTATGGGAGACGGGAATGTCTGCAAGGGGTGAATTTAACTTACGCGAAAGTTACATGTTCATGGATCCTCTAACGGATCCTCTGATGTATCCCTTAGGGTCACGTGACTTCGCGGAGGGGGGTGGCGTGTCTGGAAATATAACAACATGGGCGTAGATCCCAGCAGGAATCTTACGTTACTGCTATTTTCATGTGGGATAGAATCTCACATAAAGATCAGCATGTGGGCAAGCAGCCTTAGTCTGAACCGGTCACAAAAACTTATCCCATCCTTCCAAAGAAGTAGAGAAGACAGCAACTAGAATTACTCACTCCGTTAGCAATGCTGGGGGGAGGGGCTGCCATGGGAATGGACAGAAGCTGTTTAGAAACTCCTGACTTGACGAACAATCACCCTGTTGCTGTTGGAGCAATACTCCTCCTGCCTCCACATAACGTGGTAGCTCAAACACCAGAGAACATACTGTATTTTTCTTTTTTAAAAAAACAAAACCAAAACCCACTGTGATGGCCATTGCATTGTCACAGTTACCATTTTTCATACCCACAACAATATAATATAAAAATTAGGGGATTTAAAAAGCCAACGAACAAAAAATGGGTAGGGAATATTCATTAATTACTTTCTACTCACTTCTGTGCTCCCTGAGACAACAGCTTTGTCCACGTTTACCGATAGCTGCTCTTCAGTCTGGCATACTCCCAGCGACCACTCCACACAGCGGTGATGAGCCCAGCAGTGACCTAAAATGTTAATATTGAAAAAGGAATTGGACAGCTTTACAGCTCTGCCAAGCAAAAAGTGTGATAAGCAAAAAGCAAGTAAAAGTTATACCAACTGTATAAAGATCACTGCGTGAGCAGGCGGCTTAGGGACTATGTCCGCTGCTACCATGCATGGAGCTTACCTTCAGGTTAATGGGGACAGAAGCAGTGATGTTTGCAAAACTATCCAATAACCTTTTTTTGGAACAGTAGGTGGAGGAAGACAAATTTCCTACAGTATTTAATTTATGTATTTATTTATACTTGTATCCTGCTCTTCTCCTAAGGCCGAGAGCAGGTTACAACATTAAAGTCACTTAAAAAGAGAACTGCAAAAACATAAAAATCTCCCACAAACCCTCACCCCAAACCCTATCCCTGCCCTGCCAAATGCTTGACAGTCTTACATCATCTCTGGAAAATGCCAAGGATTGGGCTTTGATAAATCTCCAGGGGAAAGGAGTTTCACAATTCAAGGGCAGCAATGGAGCATGCCTCTCTGCGTGCTCTTGTCGTATGAGCCTCCTGGGCAGATGAAACCTGCAAGAGGGCACTCCCAGATGACTACAGAGATTGCGATGGGAGCATGGGGAATGAAACAGATGTTCAGATACGTGGGGCCTAGGATGTTTAGGATTTGTGTGTTTACCACAAACATACTGCAGCTTTTACTGTACTCAAAGTTAGAAAAACTGCTATGGCTGAACTTATTTTTTACATATTTTGAACTTTTTGTGCCTAATTTTTATATACCCAAACCTATAAACATGCTCCAGACAACGTATTTATACATATATGCAAGAACCAAAACTTGCTACAGTGAGGGTAAGCACTACCTAGACCACTCTAGTTATTTCTTTCATTAATTCCTTGTAACGACTGCTGAAGTATACCTATCTTAAATCTTGAATTACTTGGGACAGCTCCTAGGCCATATTTTCTAACTGTAAACCACCCAGCCATAGTTCTCAAATGTCTCCCATTGTGTAAGACATCCTAAACAAGACAAGGATTTTGACAGCTGTTGTGATGTCCTAGACAACTAGTGCAAAAACCCACACTGGAGGTTGTTGGTGAGAGGGAAAGAGACTTGCTCTCTCAGACATAGCCTTGGAGAGTATGCCCCAAGGAGTGACACAGCAGGTTGTGAACTTGAATCTCACTTCCCCTCTGTTCTCACCATTTTCATATCAACAAATTAAGTTCTTAGGAGAGAAGGTAAGGGCGACTCCATTTTTTTAAAGAAGCTAATGGAGAGGAGACAGAAGGGTATAGGAAAGATTAGAACCTAGGGCTCTGGACAGGACAGCTACAAAATATAGGTACCCAGCCACAATACTAATGCTGTTGTGGAAGCCTTACAAAGAGCTTACTAGGTAATATGTAGCATCAATGGGTAAAAACAAGCATGACGCTGACCTACAATAGCACAGGACTCACCCATACATGTGATCTTGCACCGTCAGAAATGGGCTCGCTACTGCCCTGGAGCAGGTAGGCAGCTGGCCTAGGATGTGTCCTCAGGAAAATCTCTGAGGCACACCCTGGGCCAAGGGTCAAAGACGCAAGCCAGCACGTTTGTTCGGCCCCACCATCCCTGCTGCGGGATAGGGGCTGCCCTAGCTGAGCACTGGGAGCAGAGCCAGCTGACTGCATGTTTATTATTTCCCCTCCCCTCCCCCCCCAGTTGTGCAGATGGTGGGATGGCTCTCCCGGCAGCAGGCACATTTGTTCCCAGATTCTCGCTGACCAGAGGACTGGCCACCGTAGTTTTCTGCTCCAGGCCGGGGAGCCACCCTGCCACCTACACATTTCTAGACTTTATCTGGTGGGTGGATCAAAGAACAATGGTCAGGGCCCCAATTCTCCCATGGATTTTTTTTTTAAAATTCCGCAAGAGTCTGGGAGACTCAGGGCCCGATTTTGCACCTCACCACACCGGGCCAGGCTGTGTTGGGGGGGGGGGGCCCTTCCAGGACTTGCCTCTTTCCCACACCCTCTCATTCAGCCTTACCCAGTGGCAGCAACAGTTCCTCTCAGTGCTCCCCCATCCAGCTCCTTCTGACTGCTTCCTGGCATCTCAGGGCGACGCAGCCAGATATCATCGGGCTACGTTACTCTGGGAGACCCCGTTGGGAGGGGCCAGAAGGAGCCAGCTGAAGAGCAGTGAAAGGAGCTGCGGCCACCACTGCCACCAGGTGAGTTGATTTGCCAGGCTGGGGAAATGGGGGGTGGGGGGGGGTGGAGAAGAGTGGCAGGCCCCACCTACCCAATCAACACAGCCTGGCCTACGGGGAGGAGTCCCAAGAGTTTCTTCATCCCCTTCGCCCCATGGAATCTCCTGCCCCACGTCTCCCCTGAACAGGCTGGAAATTCTGCGCTGGGAGAAGCAGGGCAGGAGATTCCACGGGGTGGGGGTGGGATTCTGAAGGAAATCCACGAATCACAGACCCACATTTGGCTCAGGGCCCTGGCAATGGCTATTTCTTCTTGTGGCTATGGTAAAAGAACCTGGAAAAGGAGGTTGGTAGGTCAAGGGTTAAAATCTGACCCATGTAATGTACTAATGTTGACATTTCTTTTTTAATCTTTGCTTTTATTAAAAATAAATCTAAAAATCAGCTCAGCTTCAATGGGATGGGAGGGTGCAGTAGGGCATTCTTGGTTCCTGCCCCATTTTCTGGAACTCCCTTCCCCAGGAGGTTCACTTGAGCCCGAGCCTAAGCATCTTCCAGAGGCACTCTAAAACCTGTTTTATCTGAAAAGGCATTTGGCAGGCAGGGATAGGGGTTGGTTGGGTTTGTGGGTAGCATTGTGGGGATGGTGGGTGTTTTGAGGGGAGGGTGGGAGGTTTTATTGTGCACATTTTATTGTTATTTTATGGCTTGTGAGCCACCCTGAGCCTCTGTGGGAAGGGTGCAGATAAATCTAAATAAAATAAAAGAGAGAGAGACAATGGGCTATTGGATAACACAAGGCTATCAGAGAATCCACACAGAACCTAGTTTATCAGAGAATCCACACAGGAGAAGTTTCTGGAAGGTGGAGAAAGGTTTACTCCAAGACAAAAGGCCTGTCTGCATGGCAGAGCTCACTTGGGATGGGGCACTGGGGTGTGTGGGAGAGGGAGTGCTGTCACAGAACCCAGAAATGAAGACTGGAAGGACAAGATTCAAGTCTAGCTTATGAGAGAATCATACGTATGTGGCAAGATGGTTTTATAAATTATTTAAAAGACAGTTTTAAAAACTTGAAAATGGCTTTTCAAGTTTTTGTTGGGGTTTTTGTTTTGTTTTGTTAAGAAGAAGCGGGAAGAGAGGCTAGCCTAGCCTTACATTAAGGTTACAACCCTCCCCCCCTCAAAAAAACCCCACAACGTTCGTGGAGATATTTAACTCTTGACGTTTTTTCAGTTCATCACACACACACACACACACACACACACACACACACGCAATTCTCATATATTAACGTCAAAATGGGATTTTTTGCCATTAACCTAATGGATTCAGAATAGAAACCAATGTGTATTTCAGCAACGGGTGGAACGAACATGGCGGCAGTGAGATCCAGAGTAGGCCACTGCAGCTGCCACTCCTCGGGTCGGTGGGGAGTGGTGTTCTGTTCCATGGGTCGGCCTGAGGAGCTGTCCAAACAGGAGAAGACTGCTGCTCCTCCTCCAGGTCTCCTCACCCCCATATCAGCTGTTCAGCTGGCCGGGTGAGTGGGCTCATCCAGTTTCCCCCCTCCACCCCATCCGCTGTTGGCAGCCTAGGTGAGCACGCTCCTCTGGGTCTGCTCCACAGACCTTGCCTCACAGTGGGGCTGGGCAGGCCGAACACACGAGTGTGCACAATAGCCCAGTTTAGCCCAGATAGGCAGGCCTTAGCCCAGGTTGCATCGCCAAGCTTCTCCAGCCGATGCATCCCGTAGCAGACAGCCGTACGCCTCAAGGCAGACATGGGTGAACATCTGGCAGCGATGGAATGAGCAAGTGAGTCCTGGGCTAAAGCAGGCTACTGTCACATCGGTTTTTACCCTCTGTCATTCAATAAAATGGTAAAGAATGGATTTCAAATGAAAAAGGAAGTTATTGAAATAAATGTCTAATAAGGATGATTTGAAAGTTTATTCTGAATTGGGTGACTTCTCAAAATGGCCTGCACATATCACACTGCAATACATTTTTAAATATTAGTTTTTGAAAGCTTTTTTGCAATCCTATGTAGTATTTTTCAGACTTCCCAAAAATGACCCCACTGTTAAGCTGAAGAGAGATCTGCAGTACAACATTTGCAGTACAAGTTCTCCAAGTTGAAATATATTTTCCGAGAAAAACTAAATCGCTTTGATCTCTTGATTGGACAATATTTAAAATTAGATACTCTAAGAAAATAATCCAATATTCTAGACAGCTACTTCAAACATGAAACAGATACAGATAAGCTGGCCAATTTGCAGCTGGACGGTTCTTACAGACACTTGGATGAAATATGTAATTAACAATGTGCATTACAGTTTTAGGGCCTGATCCTGTAATCTGTATTCCTCTCAGTCATCCTTATTTGTGCAGCTAGTCTAAGGTCATGAAAAAAAATAGAATGGCTTTGCAAAACTATTATAAGAGAATGATTTATTGAGTTGTGCAGACTACTACTTTACACTGTGTAATGTTATCCTTAGTTTTCCGCATTTGCTGACTGACTCAAGAGATATTTAATGCAATAAACTGAAGAAATATTTATGTAATAACTAGTGAAAGAGCATCCTACCTGTTGGCTCAAATAAGGCTTGGACATCAATGTCATCTGGTAAGCCAACTAAACTGAGCTCATCCCAGAATTTGACCGCTAGATCATCAGAAGTAGTTTGGGTGCTTACACTTGTGCAGGATGCTATACTTCGATGCAATTTCTCTCTGTATGGTGAAAAACAGAAAATTATGGTTGAGTAACCACAATTAGCAAACCAAGATTACCAATGTGGCTACAGGAGTTATTTACAGTACAGTATTAGCTCTTGGGGCATTTTCGTAGTCCGGGTGCACATCTCTTGCAATAACTCACAAGTTAGTGGCTCTCTAATTTTGTCCTTTTAGGTCATTGTCACCTGCACAAAGGAACACAATATCCCCAAAGGAAAGTTGGTTACCATTAACCACTTTGTATGTGTGACCAAGGCGGCCCTGGGGTAGAAACATTAGATTTCAACCTTGGCCTGGGGGTATAAAGCTACCCCATCATAAAAATTTCACGTTAGTTTACACATTCAAGCAATTTAAGTGCCAAACGACTGGGGTAAAAATCTACCCCATGAGCCACGCAATGTTGTATTTTTCAAGGAGTAAGATGAGGATTCGTGTCCAACACAAGTGAAATGTGAATCAAAGATGGGGAAACTGAAGCTTTCTTGCATTTTGGCACAATATTTATGCCAAGATAAAGATAGGAACAAAGAGGGATACAAGAAGAAATGTTTGTTTTTGTTAAGCATCCCTTTGTACCGCATATACTCTTTTGCTGTTCAGGAGAAAGATACTTCAATTTTATTTTTAAAATATTTATTAACTCATTTCATCTCCAGTAGAAGAGTGTTAGGCAAAAGCATGTAGTACCGCCTCATGCAAAGGGGGTGGGGTGGGTGGGTGAGTGGGGAGGTTATTTCTCATGGAAAGAAGTAGTGGAGGTGGTGAAAGCAGAAGGTGCCAGATGCAGCTTTCTTATACTCTCCCTCTTTGCAAACTTGACAGCTGGTCCATGGTAGAGTATTGACAGTATTCTCAAAGGAGACTTTGTCCTACCAACTAGAGGTAAACTGCTGGGATAGTATACATTGTATGGTGGGAAGGGGGGGGGAAGACAGCAAAAACTTGAGAAGGTGGCTGGTAGCAGATGTCTTTGTCCCACACAAGCAAAACTGACAAGTTATGACATACGTGAGAAAGGGATGGGGGAGCAAATTTAATGTTACAGAGAACAGTAGATTGTGAAGAAACAGGAAAATCTGGTTAATAAAGAACACCTACTAAAAACAAGCAACTTAATAAATCAATACAGAATGTTACATACCTATGGTTTTATTCTGACCTACCAAATAATTATGTGCACTGTCCATGAATGAGAGAAAACAGTAAACAAGTATTATTTCCATTTCTAATATATTGCATTGCATTAAGACTTGGTGAAAACTTCACACTCTTTACCACCCAGCAGATGGGTGAAGAAGAGTGTTGAATTTCTACTATGGTTTCTCTAAACCTACTGAACGTATAACTCTAGCATATGCCCCCTGTGGCAATTCAGATCTTTCAAAAGTAGCAGCAAAATGAAACTAACATGATTCTGGGTCAGTTTTAAGGTTGCCCATAGCCTTTTAAAAGGAACAGTATAAATGACTACGTTCTTGCTAATTTTATCATATGGCTTGATAAAACAAGGAGCTTCAGGAACAATGAAATTGTCTACAGGCTGGGGAAGGTAACACTACCTTGGTTTACATGCAGTTCACCATTTAAACTTCACCTTCTGAAACAAAAAGCTGAGGAAAAAAACTGGGTTGTGCAGAAGTTGATTACTAGGAACCCCAACCCCTTCACCTCTTAAAAAAAAGTTTCCTATTTCTATTAATGAATGGATGAATCTATTCTGTCCAAGATTTCCCCCATACCCTAATGATATGTTACAAAGCAAACTGAGCAGTCCATTGTAAGTATGCAAAAACTTTAAGTCTCACAAGCACTATCAGTAAAATTTTCCCTAAGACATTAAATGTCTTGCCTCCCGAAAAGGCAAAATATCACTGTGTACAATGAATGAAGATATAGTGTTAATTTCTGGTTACCAAAAGTGCAGGAGTAAAAAAATAATGCTAAAAAAAATAATGCAATACCTGTTCACAAAAAGTTTTTATATTTAACACTTCCACATTTGATCAGACAAATGTACAGTACTATTAAAAAAAATTAAAATTATAAAAACAGAAGATATACCACAGACACCACGACAAGAGAAGCAGAGTTTTTTTTTATAGCATGGCATGAAAGGGTTAAAATGTCAACATTTCAATGCAGGCTCCCATCTAAACAGATTACATATTCATATCAAAATTATGTAACAAGAAAATCTGAACTACTTTTAATTTGTGTGTTTTTCAGCCCATTGGTATTAAACTGCAAATGGATATCGTACTGCCATCTTATGCTAACCTCCTTTCCTCCTCCCCACCCCTCTGTGTGCAAAGAGAGCATGCATTTATGCTTAAGGCTTTTTGCACTGAAATTTATCTAGGAAGACAAAACTGGACTGGACAAACTTAGATAGACATGCCATAAGACTCATGCTGTCTCTTTTGGATCATTTGGGTTTCCTTAAGACGTTCCACCTTAAATCCTTTTTAAAGGCTGCCTCTCTTTGTTATTGTTTCATTTCCTATTTCACTTCTTCATTGTACTGGCAGGAGTCCAGGGCTAACAGCCAATCAGAAAACTCCAACACAACAATGCTTTAGTACTTAAACTTGGATGCTAGCCAGCATGGCACTTGGGGATGATTACATCATCACCCTCAAGGGACAGAGCTGGTTAGTTGTTCCAAGCTAAATTAATTTTGCACTTTCCCATAGGCTACTAAAACCTCTACTAATAAGCCAGCACAACAGAATTCATACGGTAGGAAGACAGTCCCGAACCATGTTAACAGTAAAAATTCAAAAATGACAGTACTTTAAAAGTGTATTGCATTACACAAATATAGGAACAAATCTGCATTTCAAGTAACAGATGCACTTTAATTTTCATTTCCATAAATATATTTATCAACTTCTCAACACAAACAATACGTGCACGTATGTAATTTCTCACAAGCAGCTATTAAGCAGTGCTGCACTAACAGTACAAAAGGGGACATGGACTGCACCGTACCGGTAAGAAGCAGCGGGTTAAGCACAGACGTCAGTGGCAAAGAGAGCCCGGAATACAAGGAAACATGCTGTAGTCACAGTGTAGGTTATTTAAGGAAGCACAGAAGGAAAAATGGCAAGACTGACAGAAGTTTCTTATTGCTTGACAAGACAAGAGTATCTTGTGTATCTCCTGAACATACACAAACATTTGAGGGCTTATGTCCTCAATAGCTGTGTTCTGCAGTCTCACAGGTAGACAGAAAAAACAAATTTCCCCATATTTGCAATTTTGTTTAAAAAACCCCACAAACATTAACATTGTTTTAAAATTATCCCCATTTATAAATTGCATACCCTAATACTGTGTAATGCTTGCAAATATCCTTTCTGCCCTCGGTACAATAAATTAAGCATACAGGGGGAAATGCTAGAAACATCTTTTAGCATGAAAGACTTACTTCTTTTGCCCTCTTGGTTTACGCGGTACTGAGTTCTGCCTTGGAGTTCTCTCATAAGCTCCATCGTTGCTGTCACTGGTTTCACTCTTATTTAAAGGCTGGTTATTCCATGGAGTGATAAACCCGGGCGTTGGACTGAATTGTTTTAATTCTCCTTGTCCTAATGAGCTTCGTTCACCACAGTAACAAAAGGCGCAGAGTTGTTCTCTGGTAAAGAGGAAAAAGAAGGAAAAAATATTCAAGAGCTGTGTAACCAAAGGATCATCCATTTCTTTGTAGTTATGATCAGAACTCTCAAACAGAATACTGAATATGGTGAAGAATTTTAAATGCATCTTGAAATCAAATACAACTTTAGCTTTGTTTCTCTCCAGAGAAATATCCAATAAAAATGCAAAATATATCATGATGTATTCTTTGTTTACAGTGCAACAAAACCCTTAATGTACTAGGGGGAAACTCAGACATTTCCCACTATTTCCAAAAGCAGTGTACCTAAAAGTGGTGGTATACAAGAGTACAAGAAAAGACATGAACTACCTCATCAAAATTATACACACACACACACACACACACACACACACACACATATACCAGAAAATTCACAGCACTGTCATACTGTGTATAGATTTCACACACACCATATGTATATACCATACACACACATATTATGCACACACTTTAAACACTATGGCAGCCTAAATAAACTTAAGTACATATACAAGTAGCGCAACCTGTTAAAAAAGACTGTCCTCTCTGAAATGTTAACCTTCTCAACGAAGTGACAGTTCCAACAACACTTTTGTCGCATCATATGGACGCCATAGCCCACAATCCCCAAATAAACAGTCACAAGTTGCAAAAGCGAACTTTTGCAATTTAAAAAAAAAAAAACTTTTTAAAGGAAAATCATTTGATGTATTTTTATGGTTAAGTAATTTTGCTTTCCTCATATTTAGGTCCGACTCCTTGTGACCCAAAAAGTGCCAAAGAGAATCTACAGCACTTGGGTGGAGGTCTGGTTTGAAAGGAGTCCCATTGGACTAGAGTTTCAGCACATCTTTGGAGGCAGCACTTTTGGACTTGAACCATAAGCAAAAAGAGAGAGAAGGAAACCTTAAAAGGTTCAATTACAGTACCAGGGTTTCGAAAGTTATAGGTTGTCTGCTCTTCCAATGAAGGTCAGATACAAATCAGCAGCAGAAAGGGGAATTAAAAAAGGACAGATGGAATTCAGAGCACAGGACTATGAAAACCCAATAAATACTACTTCCAGTTCAGATCCTCAGTTTTCCATATATGCAAACTCCACTGAAATAAATGGGGCTGGCAACAGCAGCTCACTCTGTGGATCAAGCAGTTGATCTTCAATAAAACTGGCAAAATCATAGCCTTGCAATAAAAAGGCACTGGAAGGGAAAAGGTTGGAGAGAGGTGTTCTCGATTGCTGCCCCAGTTCTGTGGAACTCGCTTTCCTAATTTCATGCTGCTCATTGGAAAAAGCTACCAAACAAAGGTTCATCTAAGCCCAAACCTGAGATCTTCCGGGGGCAATGTAAAACCTTTCTTTTTAGCCAAGCATATGGAAGGTTGTTTGTTTGGGGCAGGGGGGGGGGTTATGAGGCTGAGGTGAAGTTTTTATGGGACTAATATTTTTATGGAGTAAAAATATTTTATAAGCCACCCTGAGCCATAGGGGAAGGGTAGGTATAAGTTTGATTAAATAATAATAAAATAAATAACTACCGGTTGCCTAGTGGGTTCCTGAGCAATTCCTCCAGCAAGGCTGTGCCAGTGCAGAAATTGGGGCCATGAGCTGGAGCACATTTAGCAACTGTCCAGGGTTCCATATCAGCAGAGCACCCTCCTTGAGCAGACGACAGCATCTGAAGACACTCCTGTTGCATGGGAAAGCCTGTGTGTGTTGTTATGCCCTATTTCAAACCCATACTGAGACTGCTCAAGAATGACAGGCTTTGGCCTGTGTTTGCAGTGCGAAACCGCCTGGAGAGATCTTGCTCACGAATGGGAAATAGACAAGGGACTCATTACAGAAATCTTCAGGAGAACATACTGACGGGAAAAAATTGAGGAAAGAAAAAGCGAACTTCCACGAGAAGGCACAGAAGAGAGAGAAATTAACTTTAATATAGCTGGAGATACTGCAGATGTTACATAAGAACATAAGAAGTGCCATACTGGGTCAGACCAACGGTCCATCGAGTCCAGCATCCTGTTCCATCTCTTCACCACGTTGCAATTATTCAATTTACTGTGGTAGAATAAATACCACATTAGTGGCTAGCTATTGTTCTGTGCACATGATCCACAAAGAGTACAGAATATAAACATAGGATTTGCCCTAATCTGCATGGCTTGCATATGAACTAGCCAAACTATTCAGGCTACTCAAGAATAAAAGCAATTGTGGAAAGCTTCAAGAAGTTCTAAAACAAAGATACATGAAAGGGTAGTATTAGCATTGTAAGAAATGAAGCTCAAATTTTCCACATGCAAGATGACCAACGCACACACAGGTTTGACAACTCAGAATATTCAAAAACATGAAAAGGATCACCAAATATCATGAGATTGGTGAAACATTTGGAATAGATTTTGGATTCTGTCTCTCTTTTGGTTTTTCCAATTATTAAGTACACGTCAACCAAATTTTCAAGCTATTCTCTGCAACCAAGGAGGTTAGAAAAAAGTTTTACAATTGAAAAGTGAGATTTTTCACAGCTAGCAACTTAGAAACATTAAGTTACAAGAATTACAATGAAATCATGAGAGCTACCAATTCTGCTGTTGGGTTCTAATTACCTGCAAACAAACAAGGAAGACCTGAGTATCATCACGGACAGATGAGTATGAAGCAGTGGTCAAAAATTTAAAAAGTGTTGGGATGTGTAAAAAACCAAGTACAAAATCATGAATAATTTTGGTGCTCCACTGCATAAACGCATACTGCAGTGTAACTAATCCTCTGGAGTCGGAAAACACATCCAATGCCACTTCTACTGCTAGCTAATACAGTAATAACATTCTGATGTTGCCACACAGTAAAACTGCCATGACAAAACAGTTGCAAAGTTAACCTTCAGAAACCTGTGGGCAGCAGTGAAATGTCAAGAGTCATGTTAATTTCATGCTGCTCATTGGAAAAAGCTACCAAACAAAGCAGAGGCAAGTACTGGAATAGTCACATTGAAGAACAACTAACAAAGCCTACTTAAATGAAGGATGCAATGTTAGAGACCGTCAACCTAACCTGTGCATGCTAGAGGAGCACTTTCAGAATTGGGCTGCTAATCCCCCAACCCTGGAGTCAAGAAACTAGGAAAATAAGACAAGAGATAAAGTATTCCCTGTCAGTATCCCAAAGGATGCTGTGTTGAGGTGGAAAGGGAACGTGGGTGGGGAATAAGCTGCTTCTCGCCTTTCAAGAGAAAATGAGGCTGTGAGCTTCAAATTTAAACAGATACCCAACAGCCAGAAACGAATACAAAAGACAAACCTCCCTCAGCTCCCAGATAACACCAGAAGCTTCTCCGTTCTTAGTAGCTCAGTGGAGGGACAGGACCTCATAGTGCATTCACTACCCAAGGACCTCTCTAGTGTCCCTGCCTGTGTCTCTTTTGTACTGACCCAGAACTAATATATTTCTCCTTTTACCTAGTAATTGTCTGATAAATATTTTAAACCCAACTTGATTGCAGAATGGCCAATTTCCTCTAACAGATTATGTACCCCTCCCCCAAAATGATTTTAAAAATCAAACTCATTTCCCACATATCAATATTTATTTCAAGGATTCAGTCCTGTGAGGTGGAAGCACTTATTTATTTATTTATTTATTTTTAAAAATTAAGTGACTGTTGAGGGCACTCTACAATTAGCAGCTTCAAGACCCAAGTTTGTTAAGAAATTTGGCATGTTTTCAGAACAGAATAATATTCTAAAATGGGGTCAATGAGTTCTAGCTAACATGTCACCTACTGATCTATTCATAATTAATTGAGAGGATAGAGCAAGCAGACCACTGTTATACACGTACCTGCTGCTTTATGAAGTTCCAGACATTGCTAAAGCAGATAAAAGATCCACGTCTTAATTCTTAAGTGCACAGGCCAAATTCTCTTCTCTGGCACACTGGTTAAAATTCAGAACTCCACTTAAACGAGTTACTCCAAAATAAGAGATGTGTATTTAAAAAACTAAGTTTATCTTATGGCAATAGAATATAGTGTTAGGGATATCTTATGTTCTCCTGGCCTGGACAAAGGAAGCCAGACCTAACTTCGGTCAAGCAAAGGCAAAAGAGCAGAGAGATGGTCCAGAACAGCCAGCAGGCCTGAGATTGTGATGGAATTCAAGCTGAGATGACTCAACATGTGGATAAGGCCCCATCAGCATACTAACAAAGGCATAGCCAGACAAGTATCTTCTCCTGGCACCGCCACACATGCTTAACAAAGTCTCCTGCTGAACAACTGGAGTTGACAAATGAAACCCATTGTGAACAGATAAGTGGGACATTTGCAACTCTGCTACTGACTTCCAGGCCAGAAAAGAACAATCAAGGAAAGATACAGATGTTAATATGCTAAGGGCCCTTCCTCCCAGGAAGACGTTCTTCTGATATGCTAAAGAACTGTGTGATGTCACCATGACATGGCATCTGGCTATTACTGACCTGTACCTCAGAACTGTATAAAAGAACCTGGTCATACAACATGACTTTGGGTGAAGGCTAGTGGTCACCAGTTGGTGAATCACGTGGTTTCACTCCCTTCCAGACCTTGCACACACGGATCACAACTTGTCTTCGCTCGCCAGCAGCTCTACTCTCCAGCACCAAAGGGCCCTCTCTCAGTCTTTTCCCTGAATCAGCCTGCGTGCTTCCAGGATTTGGCCAGTCACAGGACACGTAAGATATCTTTATCTGGGGACTATCTGTATAATACTGTGTGTGTAGTATAATCCTGCCAAGAATAGAAAACCAAGGTGTGCCGTTCCAATAAAGTTTTGTTTTGTACCACATTGGAGTGGTGTTTTATGACGATCTCGATCCCAATAATTTATTAGTAACAATCTTATTGTCTTTTAGAAAAACATCGCAGAGAGTTTTATATAGCTTATTTCATCACCCAAAGAGTTTTGTTCTTACTATCATATATAGCATACCACCCACCCTATGTAAGTAAAGATGATCATCAAGGTGTGTCAGTCACAGAACAGGGGCTGGGAGAGAGATTTTAATCAAAAAGTGGGTTAATGTCTTGTATGGCCTTACCCAAGAAGGACAGTAAGATCAACACCTCCTTTACCTGAGGGACGTTTAAAAAAAAAATAATAAAAAAATCTATGGCAAGAAAGCCAAACACCCAGCTGAAAAACACAACACCTATACCATGAAGAACACTGAGTTCAACACCACCTTTCAGCAGAAGAGCTAACAACTCCCTGTTCCACAGAGCAATCCAAATCAATATTCCCTCACAGCGGCAGAATCTACCCACACCTCCAATAAGGATCCAAGATGTCGAAGAACCAAAAGATGCAGACAACAAAATACCAACAAAAAATCTCAGCGGGAACCACCCAAGAACTTAAATCATGGGAGAGCATACTTACACCATGTAAGTAAAATACTTACACCAGGAGATGCTTTCTTTCATCTTTGTAAAGCTTTTGGGAAAGCCTTGCTACAAAAAGACACATATTTAAGATAATGAAATGGAATGCTTTGGGAAATAGGGTTTTGTATCACCACCAGTACTGAACATTTAAGCAGCTGACGGCGGGCCTTCAAAGGTCAGGTCCCTGGATGCCATTTGAGTGGCTAGCAACGTTAATGTGAGCAAATACCTTGAAACATTTTAAACTAGTACTAAAAAGCACAAACATCAGGCTAGGTGAGCTTACTGTTTTGAAAGACCAAATCAAGACCTTAAGGCTGTCTTCTATTTGCTTCTTTGTGAGATATTGCTGAGGGGCTAGGCTTCTTGTCACCTGCCCTTGTAGTTTAAAATAAAGGTGCCCATGAGCACTTTCCCCAGCACAAAAATACAAACAGGAAGGTCATGACTGCGGATGAAGATACCAGAAAATAAGGGGACTCTCAGAAGATGGATGTGCAATCTCTAAACACACAAATGAGGTAAATAATCCAAGCAACAACAGCATCCCCTGTGTCTATTAAGTATCATCAATGAAGCAAAACTGGACAATCAGTGACATTTCCCCCTCAAGATAACACAATAAAAGCAAAGCAACCATGGGTAAGGCCACATGAGACATCAACCCACATTGGGCAACCTTACCCCACATTAGACTGCGATGCAACTAACAGTCAGGCTGGCGCCACAAGGTATTTGCCCACTTCCACTCCAGGGCAGGCGTCAGGCTGCTACACAATGTGTCAGCCGGAGACGGCCAGCGATGCATTGTAGGCTACTGTTCCCCACCTGGACCAACATGGGATAAAGGGCCACCTACCATCTGGTTGGCCTATGCAGCCCCGCCGCAAAGCGAGGTCTGAGGACCAGTCCCAGAGGAGTGCGGGTGGGTAGAGCGCCCGCACTTCTCCCCACTCCAGTTGTTTAGTAGCAGTGGGTCTGATCCTGCAGCGCAGGAGTCCACCCCTGTGTGGCTGTCTCCTCGCCTGGACGTGTGGTGAGGGGGTGCTGGTGACAATCATAGGGGGCAGCTCGTTTGGACTGCTCTCCCATAGCTGGCCCAAAGCATGGCAGCTGTGTTCGCCCACCTCAGAGGGGCTGGGGATCTGGCCGGCCCCATCTCATGTGGCTTTACCCTACAACGCATGGGGTAGTGTGTGTGTGGGGGGGGGGGGGGGGAGAAGTTCAGAAACTTTTATTTTGCATAGTTTAAAACTTCTGAATCATGTATTCACTGTCATTGGAAGACTCACTCCAGTAACGTTCCTATAAACGCATTCGCTCTTTCCCCTTCAACTCTCACTCTTACATGAATTCAAAGGAAAGCAGCCTCTCCCCCTATCGGATGACAAAAATCCTGAGGCAGATACAAATTCACAAGCCAGTAAGTCAGCTCAGTCCTTTCAATATTATGGTACAAAATACTGAGTGGTTTAAAAAACAGGAAATTCATTTTGAAATACAAAAGTAGTATTTAAACACTCTTCTAAAATACACATACTATATGTGTACAATTTTCTCCACTCTCCAAAATAGAAACAAATCACAAGACAAATGAACCAGACTGGGAATTTCCTTCAACTGCATGAGATTTATCCAGAGGCACTGCCACTGCAGACTATCAAGCAAGCATTCTATTTTACTGTGTATTTTGTATAACAATCAATTCTTCACAAAGTGTGTAGCATAAGAAATAGCTACATTTCAAAGTTAAAAACCATTCTGGTTAATTTTTCCCCTCCTTCAAAATATCCAAAGCAATTAAATCACATTACACAATAATTGCTTTCCAATTTCTTCAAATCCACACAGTTGGGAGTTCTGCATGCACACAAAACAACCTAACAGTACACTCCTCATTAAAAAACTATTTACTGACATTTGAAAAAAAACACCAAAAAACCAAAACCAAATCCATTGTTAAAAAACCAACATACTCAGACCCAAAGTCTTTACATGCCAGGTTTCAGCACTAGGTATATTTTTACTACTCAATTACCAATGTGTGAAAACAGAAAATGTACATAAAATACAAACCAGGATATACCCTAAATATAGCAAGTGCACTACTAGGATATCACTGCTAGAAACAAAGTGCATTTCAAGACACTACCCTGAGGACCTGGAGCAGAATTTTTTTTATCCCAAAGAGCTATCTATAGTTATTCTTCAAGTTTGGATTGAACAGATTTTTGACCCTCAAGCAAGAGTCCCACATAGAAACAACAATGAGAAATGCATAAACATGATTTTACTTTTTGTGAAAGACTAATTTAACTTAAGAGTGACAAAATTAAAACAGTCTGTGCATTGTTTCTAAAGAAGGTTCGCAGCTCAAGGACATGGGATCCCATCTGCAAACTCCACTACGCCACCAGGCATTTGAAAATACATTTTACGCAAAACCATCGCTGTTCATGTTTTTTAGATACATGAACACCCCATCTCTCTTGCCAAAACACGGACAATTCTGTTCTCAGTACCTAACCCTTATATATTTATTTATTTTTATACCCCACCCCTCCTGAACACAGCTCGGGGCGGCTTCCAACAATAAAATCAATATAAAACAGTTTAACACATATAAAAATACATCTCAAATATTAAAAAATATTAAGAACAGGGCCCGGGATATCACTCCACAATTTCTCTCTGTAAACTCCTTACAGCACTCATCAGAGAAAGGAATTAAATTCTCCCTTTGAACACTGAAAAGATGAAGAATTCCACTGCGGTCCTTTTCTCGGACATTATTTTGCCTTAATATGCAGTACATGTTCATCACCAACTTCCATCCATCAGCTTAAAGCAATATAGCACTCCATATATGAACCCCTTCTAGTTATAGGTGCCTCCTGCTTTTAATTACTGCCATGAGTAAACATCCCATTCCTGCTCGATCTTACTTTTTGTCCTCTGAATTGGTCAGTAACTCATTCATTCTCACAGCCCGTTTCATCTCAGCATTGCTTCTGAAGCTAATTATCTTGAGCAAGCAGATGATAGTAGCTACAACCCTCGACTTGAGTCCTAACCTTAACTGTATTAGCTCTTCTTTTTGCATTTCTGACAGTGTTATCACTACCACCACCTCTCTCATACACACACATCCCTCTGGCATGAAGATTTCAACCTTAGATCCCTAAGATGGACCATTAAATATCACACTTATGTAGGATCAAAAGGAGGACAAAAATAGGCTTCAGTATCAGTTGAGTAGAAGAAGAATCATCTACTATCTGTCCCTATGCTGATAATAAATAATAATAATATTATTGTTGTTATTATTTACATAGCACCACCAATGTACCTGACACTGTACAATCAATAGTTAGAGACAGGTCCCTACCCCAAGGGGATTACAAGTTAAGAGACAAATAAGGTGGAGACAAGGGAGAGGCAAACATCAGAAGAGACAAGAGTACATTTAGGAGGCTGAGAAGTTGCTGTGGACACATTTTAACTTTACTGCTGAATGCTTCAAAGATCAGTGTCCTTGAGGAAAAAGTCCTCTGCCATGTAACCCTCAATGCTATTATGACCCTTTTGAACTCAGACCTTACAGGCCCAAAACCGCAATACCGGAAGGTATATTACATCAAACTTAGTTTCTTTTCTTAACATCTATTTCAGTACGTCTCCAACTGCAGAACAGCTTTTCATCTTTACTTTTATGCAACCTTTGTTGCTTTTCCATGCTTGAATCAACTTACTTTTTATCTGCTCTAATACCTTCTTCCAAAACTTCCCGAAAGCCAAATATCTAAGCATTGGGAGGGTGAGTTTGAGACAGGATAGATGAGGACCATGGCAGATATCAATGTCCCAAACAAATTACTTCCTTGCTCCAGGAAGCAAGATCATACTGGTTAGATCATCACTAAAATCAAGCATTTCATGATCAGAGAAACCAAAGAAAGGATCCAAGATATATATCTTGTCAGTATGATGGCTGCTTCTTTGTTCACACTAGAAGATTGGACCAAGCATCTCGGAGCTTAAAACCTTGATCTCTAGCTGCGCGTTCTGCTGGCAGGGACCGTAACAGACGCACTTGGTGCCTGTCCCTCTCACTAGCCCCCGGGCAGGTGGTGAGGTGGTCGATGATTGGAGGGGCCCTGGCCTGGCTCTGATGCTGCACAATGCAAGGTTGCAAATAAGTCAACAACAGTCCAGGAGCGAATACTGGACCAGGCAGCCAACCTCATACGTATCACGGAGACCTGGCTGGACACCAAGTTGGGTTGATCTTGTTCCAGCCGGGTACTCCGTACAGCATCAGTCACTGCCACAGGGGTGGGGGTGGTATAGCCATTATTTTTAAGGTTACGTGGACCGTGAGGAGGTATCTGGTGCAAACGATGTCAGGTATAGAGGACCGTAACACACTGTGCCTGGTTTACAAAAGATGCGATTCACTACTACGTACCATCAAGAACGGGGAAACTTTTCCATCCTGGGGGCCCACTTTGAAAATTAAAACAAACTCCAATGGCCACATAGAAGGTAGCAGCAGGGGGGCGCTTAATAAAAGTACGACCCAGATCATGGATTTGTGACAGGGACCTGTCCCTATCCTTGTGTACATGCCTCATCTTTACTCCCTTATCCTGAGCTCAGTTTTTCATTGGTTGGAGGTAGAAACTGGATCCAACAGTCAGATCCAGGGAAGGGAAAGGGGCCACATAAAAACTTGCCATGTGCTGCATTTGGCCCCTAGGCCTGAGGTTCTCTACCCCTGACCTACATGATACATTTTCTGCAAGAAAAAGATTTTGACAGGAATAATAATGGATAATCCATCAGAGATGGCTTGTCGTCAGGCCTTGGTCACTCTTTCAGAAAAGCAACTTGCCCTTCTGAGAGGAAATACTAACACCAAAAAATAAATAAATTATTTATTGATTGATTTATTTATTTTAAATCGATCATAAACTGGTCCTCAAATCACGCCATCATTGACCTACACATTGCCAACAGGTGCATGGCTGTAAGCACTTGTTCACACAACACTCTTAGAATAGGCAGTGGCACAAACCCCCATTTTGAATGTTGTGTGAAATCCTTACTAATTCCTGTTCTCCTTTGCTCTCTGCCACCTGATGAAAAGGGTTCCTAGGATCTGAGTAAGGTTTGCTGTCAAATAACAGTGGTGTTGTAGGATGACATTTACCCCAGAGGAAGCTTCAGGCCATAACTCCCTACCTCTGAGTGACCACAGAGGTGTGGCCAGACAATTGTGGAGCACTGACTTCCTCCTCCATTCCATGTTCCATGCTACTACGCGAACTTTGTATTCAAGGACACTCCATGCCCTTTGCATTGTGGGAAATATCAGGGGTAGTATGGAAAGGTCAAAATGCACAGCTACTGGAAAAGGGAAAACAGAATAAAGGGACAAAATAACAAGTGCTGTATATATGAATTCTGACGCTGCATTCAAGTAACACCTGCACAAGCTTGCTGGTGGGGAAACCCGACAACACCAACCCAAAGGGAATGCCACACTTGCTTTCCTTGCCCCACTGGGATCTGGGTTTTGTGTGAATGCGCAGATAGTGGTACAAGGGTGGGTAAGAATACAAGCAGATTGTCAATAATGGTACAAGATGGGGGGGGCGTTCCCTTGCCTACTGGGTGGGACAGCAACGGGGGGAGGGGCGGCCCGCAGTCACCGGGGTCGTTTTGGGCTTGGGGAATTATGGTCCTTCCGGGAGGGTAGTTAGATCTGAGACTTGGGATAGGTGCTTGGTGCCCGTCCCTCTCACTAGCTCCCAGGCAGGTGGTCGATGACTGGAGGGCCCCTGGACTGGCTCTGATGCTGCGCAACGCAAGGTCAGTTGAAAAAAGTCAACAATATTACAGGAGCTAACACTGGACCAGGCAGCTGACCTCGTGTGTATTATGGAAACCAGGCCGGACACTGAGTCAGGGGCAATTTTGGCTGACCTTGTTCCAGCGGGGTACTCTGTATAGCATCAGTCACATCCAGAGGGGTGGAGGTGGTATAGCCATTATTTTTAAGGTTACGTGGTCTGTGAGGAGGTATCCAGTGCAAACTGATGGGTATAGAGGGCCTCCATCTTGTGACTGATTTGGCCAGACAGATTGGGGCTGCTGCTAGTATACCATGCACCTACCTGTACGGCAGCATCTGTGCACACTCTAGTAGAGCTGGTCCTAGGGGACTTCAGCGTTCACACCGATGTCTGCCTTGGGGGAGCAGAGCATGAATTCATGGCAGCCATGACAACTGTGGAACAGCCTTGGGTGGTTCTTGGCCTGACTCATGATGGAGGGCATACCTTGGACCTGATATTTTGCACCAGCCTTGAAGCGGGGGATCCGTTGGTTGGGGATGTGTCAGCTGTTCAGTCCGGCCTCCCTCTGCCTGGAACTGGAATTCTCCAGTGCTCTCTGCGACATGTTTGTTAACTTTTCATGGATAAAATCGCTCAAATCCATCACGACTTCGACACCACACTTGAGGCAGTAGAACCACCAGAGATAATGGAAGTCCCATCTTGGCCTGTTTTATGGGATCACTTTCAGCAGGTGTCACCCGCTGATGCAGGGGTTGTCCTAGGGGCTGTTAGAGCTACCTGTGGTGAACTGGACCCATGCCCATCCTGGCTGGTCAAGGCCAACTGGGAGACAGTGGGGTCATTGCTGGTGGGGGTGGTCAATGCCTCCCTTAGGGAGGGCAGAGTGCCAGGCTGCCTCAAGAAAGCGGTGGTGTGGCCTCTGGTCAAGAAACCACTCCTTTGCCAGCTATTGGCCAGTCTCTAACCTTCCTTTTTTAGGGAAGGTTATTGAATGGGTGGTGGCTCAGCAGCTTCAGGGGCATCTGGACCATGTCAGTTTTCTGGATCCCTCACAGTCTGGCTTTTGATACTGAGACTGCACTTGTGGCATTGGTCGATGACCTCTGCAGCAAGCTAGATCAGGGTCGGTCAACCCTTTTGATCCTGTTGAATCTCTCTGCTGCATTTGATACCATTGACCATGAGATGCTGGCGACCCACTTGCGGGACCGAGCCAGGGTGGTCGGAATTGTTCTTGAATGGTTCCATTCCTTCCTGGCCGGGAGAACTCAGCAGGTGGTGCTGGGGGGTTTTCATCTCCCTGAGACCTCACGTGTGGAGCCCCACAAGGTTCTATTCTGTCCCCTCTCCTGTTCAACGTGTAAATGGAGCCTTTGGGAGAGGCAGTGAGAGGGTTTGGTGGACAGTATCATCAGTATGCTTATCAAACTTTCTCTCTCATTTTCACCTAACCCAGGCCAAGCAGCCTCAGGGCTTATGTGGTGTCTAGCAGCTGTGGAGGACTGCATGAGGGTGAGCTGTCTGAAGCTGAATCCTGACAAGACAATAGAGGTGATGCCGGTAGGAGGGGCTGAGGGAGTGGTGGCCCCCATTATTGATGGGGTTCAGCCTCGGTTGGTCCCTCAGGTCCGTAGTCTGTGAGCACGCCTTGATTCGCAGCTACTCCTGGACATCCAGGTGGCAGCTGTGGCGAGGAGCACATTCTGCCAATTACATCTGGTACGACGGCTTCAACTGTACGTTTCGGACTCCGACCTGGCTACCATCATCCATGCTTTCATCACCTCAAGACTGGACTATTGCAACATGCTCTATGTGGGGCTACCCTTGTTGACAGTTCAGATGCTGTAGCTGGTGCAGAATGCGGCGGCCCGTCTCCTTACGGGGACAGGTCATCATGAGCACATTACACCAATGCTCTGTTCTTTGCACTGGCTGCCCACAGTCTTCTGGGTCTGATTCAAGGTGTTGGTCTTGACCTATAAAGCCCTACGCGGCCTGGGGCCTGCCTACCTGCAGAACCGCCTCACCCCTCAGGCCCTGGATCGGACCCTGCAGTTGGCCGGGAGCCCTTTCTCAAGGTCCCCTGGGTGGCGACTATGGAGAGGGTGTTCTTGGTGGCCGCACCAAAGCTGTGGAACTCCCTCCAGACAGAGGTCCATTTGGCCCGGGACCTTTCCTGTTTCCAAAAACAGTGTAAGACCTGGCTGTTCTACCAGACCTTTGATGAAGGAGACGGGTGGGGCTTGGGGAGGGGGGGTTCTTCACTCCACTTTTATGGTTATGTTTATTTTTATATATTGCTGAGTTTTATATATTTATATATATTTTTACATGTATTTTTATTATTATTACTATGTTGTGAGCTGCCCCAAGCTGCTAGTACCAGGAGGGAGCAGGCTAAAAATGTAATGAAACAAATAAAACAATGTTTTAATAATTTGTTATGACTAAATAACCCCCATGTATCAACTTCCCACTGGGAGAGCAAGGATTTAAACATCAGGGAAGCAGACAGCAGTAGGTACAGAGTTGAGAGGGCACTTCACAGAGAAAACATGGTAAAGATAGCTATATATGAACCAGCAAGAGATGCCGCTCACTTCCACATGCATTAAGTATTTGATAACAGAACTTTGTAAAAACCTAATTGTCCAAGACAACATTTCAGTTCTATTAACAGCATGGTTGCCACTGAGGCTACCTTTCTAATTAAAGTTTCTAAAGATATCAAATATGTAAGCGGGATGGGAGAGTAGATGGCTAAGGTACCACCACAAATCCAAATGCTCAATTTAGACCTGTCAGTCAAAACACACCACACAATCTCCTGAGACTAGTTGGGCCACCTCTGCAACAAAAAGGGCCAATAACTGGTCTAATCATGATGCTGAAGGTCTGAAGAGAAGAGCATTGCTAGTGTGGCAGAAAACTGTATGTATACTACTTCCCTGTAATATGCCTTGCTCTTGTCCCGGCTACAGGTCCAAGCTCCAACAGCACTAAAGATACAAATATCAAAATATAGGAAAGAAAATTTAAATGTTGCTAACATTACCTGCACTGGACTATGACAACAGATTTTCTTTTTTTAAAAAAGACTAGACGAAACAACAAGATTACTCAGAAATATGATCTGACATTGTGACAGCAAACCTTATGTTAAGCCACTGCTATATAAAAATGTACAACCCATTTTTTCCAACAAAGGAGTTATCACCTTGCTTTTAAAGCTCCAACTGTTTTTATACTTTAAGAGTTAATATTTTATAATTGTGATGTTTTCCTGTGTCTGGTAAATGAGGACAACACTAAGGAAACATTCTTTCCCACCCCCACTCCCTCTGTACACTAATTAAGCCATCATCCTCAAATATAGCAGCTGCCAACACAGGCTGCTGCTAATGCTTCAAAGCACCAACACTGTGTCCCAAGTCTGAGTTCACAGCATTCTCTGCACCATTATTCAACTCCAAACCCTTCCCCCCACAACTGAGACAGCATTCGTCTGTCTCACTTTCTAACCTGGTTTTGGCTTCGACACCAACAGAGGCAGTGGAGCTTGCAGACTCCTCAGACACTGAGCGCTGAAGAACTGGTGTTAGCTGCTTGTTGCTGTCCACTTCGGTATGAGCATCATCCTCCGCTGATTGTTCTTTGATTTCTGTTTGAGAAGAAAGTAAGTGGATGAAAGGTTTTGTTATTTGTGGCAATGGAAATAATTAACATTTTTCTTTTCTGCATAATTTCTTTCTTTTGTTTTCAGAAAGGTTAGCTACCATGGCTATTCTATCAGACAAGGACTGCAAACTTAAGAAAATACAGCTTCTCTTAACGTCTGCTCAAAGCTTCAACCGAGATTCCTTGAGTGTTATTCTATCTGGTATGCCCGTGTCGGCTGTGTTTAAGTTCAACTCTTAAAAGATGTCTTTTTTCTAAACATATGAGCAGTTCGGGTAAGAACAGTAGTTCTATCCTGCTAAAGCAGAAAAAGGAAACGTCATGGGAAGGGGTGTACATTTTTCTTTTAAACTCAGTTGGGAATAGGGAGCTGCTGAACAAGCAAGTCACATATGATTAGAATTTTATACCTATGCATCTTTGGAAGAGGTTGGGGGGACTAACACATTTCTAGAACCATAGCTTTCACTACTTGTAACATCTGAAAGCTCTCCAAGGGTGAAATCAAATGAGACATTAGCTTGCTGGAGTACATATTTGGTCCATACAGCCCGCAATCACATGTTTAGCGCATCCAGTCTAATGAACAGGCAGTCCCCTGCCCGTATTTCATGTCCTTGAGGCAGCTTCCACAAGTGGTGCTGCTAGCGATCTCCCTTACCATGGCAGCCTCTGAGCTGAGAGGTGTGCTAGAGATCTCCCTCCCTGTCTCTCAACTGAGAGTATGCCATGGGGGAGGGAGACTGCAGGGAGGGATATCGCTGAGAGGCAGGGAGAGAGGTATCTAGTAGAATGCAGGGGAGGGAAAATCTTGAGCATGCCTCTCAGCTGAGGAGGCGGCCGCAGGGAAGGGAGATTGCTACCACTCCTGCCTCTCAGTTGGCCTGGTGCGCTAGGCAGAACTGATGAGATATGGGCGCCCATTAGGCAGGATTGGCCCACACGGTGGATTTGCGGTATCCCTGGACACCATTCTGCTGTGAATGGTGGCTGTCTGGTGACCATGTGGAAGCCACATGGTGAATGCCTAATAGATGGGCATGCAGGAAGAATCCTGGTAAAGGCTAATGTGGACTATCATCTATTTGATGCCACCATTTGATGCTGAAAACATGATTGTAATAGGGTGGCTTTCCCGGCCAGGAAGCCTCTTAGGCACAAGGTAAGGGGAGCATGCTCAGTAGGCCCAAAGTGCACTGAGCCACGCTATTTGGTGGCATAGGCCTTGGCTGTACGGGGAGGTTGGAGGCCAAGGGTGGGGCCCCCTCAGGGGTACCTCACATAGCATGTCCCCCTTAGAAGAGGGAGAAGATCGTAGCAGGGGGCTGCTAATTCCCCTGAGTACTCTCCCGCGCCCCGTGCGGCCCTGGAAGATACCCTCCCCTGTTACAATGATGATGTTAGTATTTCAGTAGCTCCTTAGGATCTGGTCTAGAAATGAAATCCTTTTGTGCTAGGCTCTACATAAATCGCATAACAAAGACAGTAGAGCTATATTCATAATTTCTAAAATTAATGGAGAGATTTCCCACAGGCAGTGGCAGTGGGGAAACACAAAAATACCTCATTTCTCCCGCATGAAACACTTAAAATTTAGAAGCCTAATTCTGCTGCTATCAGAGATTGTACTAATAGGATTTGCAGAAAATAAAGGTGGAACAACGTATCTTTTCCACATCCTCTGAAAAACCTGATATGGGCAATAAATGGTGCAGTCCATTAACTGTTTTCTGTTACATTTCTTGAACACGTTATCATGGCTTGCTTACTGAATGTTTATCGTCAATTCCTCCACCGCGATAAACTTGTCAATCTTCTTCTTAGCTATGCGTAATGCTTAATTTCAGATCATAGCTTAATGATCACTACTCTCCAATGATGAATGTCTTTACTACAGAATGTGTATGCGTATATAACTATATTTGGAAAATGGCAGAGCTACATATTTGCTAAATCAAACGTTGACAGCTCACCTTTATTACATGGTGGGGTCAATCCCAAGCTCCACAGATCCTGCATGCAGCTGCACACAAACCACGCAGCTCCGTATCGCGGGCACATTGTGTTGCGTGGAAACCATGTGCGAGCTCAGGATCCACAGGGCTTGGGATTGGCCCCATTGAGTTTTCTCTGCTTAGTTAACAAATAAAATTTTAAGATCTTATTAATGAGAAGTTATTGCATAATTAAATACTACAAAGAATGCATTCACACGAGACACTTAGTACATGAAAAACCCTTCCATTCACTTTACTTTTTAATGCATGAAAGGGTAAAGTCACGTGATACGTCAGGGGTAGTACACATTCACTTCCAAAAAGTTCAACTGAAAAGCAAGTTTTAACAATGGTCTAAATTCATCACATTCACTTCTCAAAATGTGTAAAGCAATCATTCCACCTATGAGTCAGTCTTGATTGATGTGGAAGGAGATAGGGGTGAATTCTCCCTCGGAGAACGAATTTGTCCTCCCCACCCCCAAATGCTTGCCTGGTCAGGAAAATGCACCGTTCATTAAAAAAAGCATAATAATGGAACACTTATTAGCCATGGCAGTACCAGGATAACTTCTGAAGCAGAGGAGGGAATGTGCAAACAATTAAAACGCACTAGCGAGAACTCCCCCAATGAAGAGTACAGCCAGGAAAAGAGTATTGTGTGAATAAAGACCCAATCTTAGTGTTAGATTGTACACCGTGATTTCCCCTACAGCCTGGTCAGAAAACTGCAGTGATCAGATGTGAGCTAAAGCTGAATTTTCAGGTTGCACAATCAACTGTAATAATGCTTGTAACAAGGTCTAGGTCAGCGCATGTGTGCATTAGAACAAAAGGGATTTTTTTTATTTATTTATTTATTTTTTATTTATTTTTACAGATTTTCCCTCGTCTCTGAGGTTGGTATTGTCTTAGATTTATGCAGCATAGTAGCACATTAGAACTTCAGTCTGGTTGGGGCTTTTAGGTGTGTTACTGCGATACAAATACATAGCAGTAATACCATTTTGCCTAGTGCAGACGGGTTATGTAGGCAGAAAAGGCGTTTTGTTAAACAGGAGGTACAAAATATTTATTGGATCAAATGTAGCAATTTGCAAGTTGGGGAGGTGTGAATCGATTTGAATTAGTTGATTTCACAATTTAGCTGCTTACCGCTTTCACCGAGTTCTCTTGCAGTCTGAATTTCACCAAGGGTTAAGGTTGAAAAGAAAATCAGAGGCGGCTTACTAGATTACTAAATTCACCAGGAAGCTGCCATATAGTAACTAAGGGATATTATGAAATTGTTTTATTATTATAGGTTTAAAAATTCTCTCCCCTAAGAGTTATTTACTCCCACCCTCTCTAGCTGAAGACTTATCTGATCACTCCTATTTAAAAAACCACACACACACACACACACACACACACACACACACTACAAGTTCTCACAAATTTTAGCATGCTTAATTTTTAACTAACCTCAGCTATCAAACAGCTCTGCTAATAATGATGACATTTTATTATATCTGCTAGTTGTGTCTTTCAAAATTCCACTGACAGCTCCTTCCTGTATCATGCATGTTCCCTAGATCCAGGAGTCCTGGGGGCCATGTTTTAGGCCAACTAAGTCCCCCTGGGGGAATCTCTACACCTGGTGCAAGCTCTCCCTAATTCCTCTGTCAGATTTGTGGGAGGGGTCCCCTTGAGGGGCATACTCGTAAAAACAAGAGCAAGCAGAGGACAAATTAAATCTCTCTTCAGGGGAGTGTTGGAGTGAAGTCATTCAAATGCATCATCTAATGTTACTTGGCAAACCTCCCCTCTTTTGTTTTCTCCCAAAAGAGGCTTCTTTGGAGCCTACCTAAGGCCACAGCAAGGTAGAGACGTGTTATTTTACATGTACAGCATCTTTCAGAGACCAGCTCTGTGCAAATGCTCAAACATTAAACTTTTCCCTTCCTTTTCTATTTTCTTTTAAGCACAATTAAAGAGAAAAGCAAAGGAGAAAAATATTCTAAAGATTAAAAATCTTAAAATCCTTTTACAAATGTTAAAAATATTCCAAATGAAAATGTTCCAGAGCTAAGCGGCGGGGAGAACAACATTTTAAAACATGTTTAAAATACAATAAAAACAACTTTTAGAAACTAATTTTCGTAGTGTTTAAAAATCAAATGTTTATTGCCAGCTGATGCGTGTTCCCCATAATGGTGGTGAAGCAGGAGGGGCAGGGAGAGAAGAGATTACCTTGGCTGCTGTTGGACCTACATGCAACTGGTGAGAGAAAGGGGGGGAACCATTTAAGAGGTGCTGAGGCCAAAAGGGAGGGCTGTCACCAAGGGGAACACAAGAGCACTGGAACGATTCCATAGAGGAACCCATTCAACCAAGTGCTGCATTTCCAGTTTTCATGTGCTTTTGTAACTCACTGCTAAGCTTTTTGTGTGTCCCACTTCTGAGCCCAATCCGCGTAAAGATTGCAAGCTATAACAAACCCATCATGAAGAGCCTAACTCTTTACTGCAAGCAGTAGAAACCGACAATTTTACACCAGGGTCAGGCACTCAGGTGGAAATCATGATCCCAACTGATGTTTTACATAACTCTCTCTGCCTGTCTTTGTTGCTGTCTGCAGTCACATAATTCTTTTGTAGTCTCAAAATAGAGCCACCCAGCCCAAAAGCTTAGCAACCACTGACCCAGTTCCCCAGTTCCAATGATCATTCAGCTAACAAGAGGCTTGTTTTCAAGTCAATCTGTGTTGGTCTGACTGAGCTTCCTCTGTCCTTAGGAAATGTAACCACTGAACAGAATGCACTGATCATCACCTTCTGCTACGCACAATCCACAAAGGATGTGGGTCTGTTAGACACTTGCTGCAACCCATTGTTTTTAGCTCAAGCTGTGGAGACTCATGCCAGGCTGGATCCCTCACGGATTGTTGGTAAGGTAAGGGCTGACTACATTTTGTCCAAAGATAAAGAGGGAAATTAGAGGAGAAAAGGTTATCAAGTCATCTACACAAGTCTAGCAAGAAAGCAACTAGCCAGACAAATCTGGGTGACCATTCCAACATAGTTGTTAAAGATATAAAATAATGGTGAAGAAGGAAACGAATCAGCTGATATAAAATTATTTTGATTTAAGAAAAACATCTAACAGACTATCCCAATGGATGGTTGTGGACATCACTGGGGGAGGGAAATCAGGAAGAGATCAAACTATACAGTGAATTGGTACAGGAGGGTGCAGAAGGCTATTGTAAACAGAATTATTTTGTTTCCTTGATGGATTTATCATGAAGGGATTCCCACAAGACTCAGTGGTAGCACTAATCTTATTTAATTCATACACAAGTGACTTCGGAGGAAAGACAGTCTAGTCTGCATGGTATCTAAATCACAGGGGACCCAAAGATAGGAAGGATTGCGGACTCTAAGGGAGGGGTAAGTAATTTATGACAATTTTGAAAAGGCAAAGACAATGATGAAAGGATTGGCACAGAGAATTCAATCTCTGGAAAACAAAAGAACCTAGCAAGAACTCGGATGATGGCAAAATATACTCTGAATAGAAATTTGCTGAAACACACACATGATAAAAAACAACCTACAACAAGAGTTTAGAAGCAGAAGCCCACTATGAGATGGGGGGGGGGGGGGGGGGGGGGGGGGGGCAGGCAGAGAATAATAGGATGTATCGGTTTTATTTCTTTAGATTTATACCACTATTATAATAAAGCGCATTCATCCCAGACAGTAAGAACTCTTAACTCATACAGTTAAGACAGCAGGCTCAAACATTTCAAACAAGTCTCACATTATTTGATGCTTTTCTATAAAGCTACAACTCTGAGTTGTGCAACTTATGCAAGAACTTTATTTATAGTTTCTTCTTTAAAGAAGAAAAAAAAAGCGACAACGACTGCTGGCAAAGTGGATCCAGAAGTAAGACGACAATCCTAATTTGTTCACAGGAGCGAGGGCTTTGCATGCACTTAACTTGTGCATCAATGTGCTAGACTAGGCTTCCACGGGTGACAAGTCCATCATTGAGCAACATAACCATAGTCAGAGGACTGCTGCCTGTAACATGGATGTGGAACGCACTTCAGTACTGGGCATACTTACAAGCAGTCAGCCAACAGTTCAATTTTGACCACATGGTGGAACTGTGCTGGGCTCAGAGAGGGAAGACTCCATGCCTAAGTTAGAGTGGGTGGTGGCAAAGATGCCTCTTGCTGTGAATGAGGGTATGGCATCTTCTAAAGTCCAGCACAGTATTTCAGCATGCAGTTTAAACATGTGCAACTACTCCCTGAAACTGCTGTGAATGAGGCTAAAGAGACTAATGAACAGTTATAAAGCAAAAAAGGGGCAAGCCCCTGGGTAAGAGACATGCTGAGAAACCAAATACAGAAAGGCAGTCCAAGTAGGAAAGGACAAGATGTATTAAGAAGTGATATTTATACCAAAGAAAGGTAGACACAATAGTAGACACAGGTCTTATTACCGTGCTTAAAGAAAAACTGGACACTAAGGGTGCAGCCACAGAAGACACCTTGGGAAAGCTACCACAACTTGGGTAGTCTTAACCTAGTCTGGGCAGCCATGCCACAAAATGTAGTGCATTGCCTCCCACCCACCTCCTCCTCCTGCTGCTCCCGTACCACCACCCCTCACATCCTTCCCTCCTGCCTCTCTCGAGGAAATCTCCGCCCTGCTCTCTTCATCCAACCCCTCCACCTGCCCCCTTGACCCGATCCCCTCCCACCTCCTGACCTCTATTGCTCCCACTGTCGCCCCCCCACTTCTACATGTCATCAGTCTCTCCCTTTCCACAGGCTCCTTCCCCTCTGCCTTCAAGCATGCCACTGTCTCCCCCATCCTCAAAAAGCCCACCCTGGACCCATCTGACCCCTCTAGTTACCGGCCAGTCTCCCTCCTTCCCTTTGC
>QEPC01001738.1:3811681-3836838 GCA_003113815.1 Sphenodon punctatus
CTCCCTCGCTCTCACCTGTCCCCCCTTATCGCAATCCAAAACTCCGCTGCCAAGGTCATTCACTCTGCCCGTCGCTTCGACCATGTGCAGCCTCTCCTTTTCTCTCTTCACTGGCTCCCCCTTCCTGAACGTATCCTGTTTAAACTCCTGGTATTCACGTTCAAAACACTCCACGACCAAGCTCCCCCTTACCTCTCAGATCTAATCTCCCTACACACTCCTGCATGCGCTCTCTGCTCCTCCTCTGTTCCCTCCCTCACTCTCCCTCGCTTCTCCTGCTCACCTAACCGCCTTCGACCCTTCTCCCTCACTGCCCCCCATGCCTGGAACTTCCTCCCTACCCACATCCGCCTTGCCCCCTCCCTCCGCTCCTTCAAATCCCTCCTCAAAACCCACTTTTTCCTCGCCGCCTTTCCCAATGCCTGCTAGTCGTACCCACTGTCTGCCCTCCTCTGCAGACTGCTGCAACCAACCTGATTGTAACCAGGACAAGCACACGCATCTGAGACTTCACATCTGCTTGAATGTTTGTTGGTCTTCTCCACTGTCTCTCCCACTGTCCCCTCTCCCTGTCTCCCCATCCTTGTCTTTTAGATTGTAAACCACAGGCAGGGACCACGTCTATTTATATGTTCTGTACAGTGCCAGGTCACACAACTGCGCTATATAAATGTTTACAATAATAATAATAATAATAATAATAATAATAATAATAATTATAATAGTGCGACAAGCTGCTGGCTACTACACGATGCATCCTCGGGAAAAGTCAGAGGACATATCATGTAGCAGCCTTATCCCATATGGAGTAAGGCTGCTCAAGGAGTGGCTGCCCTTGAGCTGAAGCTTCTTTAGCTCCGCGGCGGGGCTTATGTAGCTTCACTCAATTATTGTTCGCAACCGACTGGGGAGGTCCAATCACAATAATGGGCACGATGAGCAGTGACAGCGTATGCCCATCAGCTAAGTGGGATTGAAGATCGCCTTTAAGTTCAACCCACTTTAAATAGATTTTATTGCCATACATAGAGCAGTGGGTGCTGTCACCAGTTATGCACTTCCATGTCACAGTCATGTTGGGAATTTGATCGGGCCAGAGGAGGGGCAGGGCTGGGCGCTTGCCCATGTGACTGACACTTTGGCCCGCCCCAGCCGTGGAAGGATCTCCGGCAGTGGCCCAGCTGCCCAGTTCCCCACGCTGGCTCTGCAACGTGGCAGCTACACTTGCCCGCCACAGGTCCGCACAGGGAACAGGCCCCCACAGTTCACGTGGCTGCACTAACCTAAAACCTAATAATGCATCAAGTGAGACCAATGAGAATTTAAACAGAAAATTTAAGTAACATCCACTGTAATTCATTTCCCATAAGCACGCACAGTTGTCTACATTACTGTGTTATAATAATGATGCCTAAATGTGTACATTTTAAGTGTACATACAGCTCCTGTGGAAGTACAATTTTTTGTACAATCTTTACTTTTGTACAATCTTTACTTTTTTGTTATTAAAGTTATTCTGTGGCTGATGATCTCTTTTTTTTATCATATCAAAGCAATGCAAAGCAGCATACCTTAAAAACACTTATGCTTAAAAGCACTTAATCTTAAACTGCTTCTGGTGTTTTTAAGCATAAGTATCTGAATAATTTTAAATTTTATGACACACCTACACTTTGGAAATCTGAAAAAGAACGGTATAGATCCTGGTTATATACAAGACAGTTATTTGGTGTAAGCAATAAATAAAATGTATGTATGCATATACAAGACCTGCTCCTTGAGCCTCACACACTGATGATTATCTGCACGCAGAAAACAACCCACTGCTTGGGGATCCTGCCATTGTGTCCTAAATCAGCAGGTGATAGGGCCTTTGCTGTGGTGGGCCCCACAGTGTGGAACTCTGTCCAACCAGATGTTTGTCTCAGTTTCTCCCTCCTTACTTTTATAAAGCACCCGAAAACGTATTTATTCTCTAGGTGCCTTTAGGATCCACTGCCAGTTCCTCTTAATGCAGTCTCTCCTCTGTCTCTACCATCCCCTTTCAAATTGGTTTTATATTGTTTTGGAATTGTTATGATCGTAAAGCACTTGGAGTGCCATTTAAAGGCAGGGGAATACTATTAAAATGATTATTATTAGAATCCTTATCTTCCCCCCACATCCTTCTTCACTGTCAATAATTATTGATGGAGTCACCATCCTGTCTGTCCCCCAAGCCCGTAGCCTAGTCTTCATCTTTGACTCACCCCTTTCTTTTAAACCCTACATTGACTCTGTTGCTAAATCCTGTCGCTTCTCCCTCCATAACATTGCTAAGATTCGCCCTTTTCTCTCTGTCTCGTCTGCCAAAACTCTTGTTCATGCTCTGGTCATCTCTCGCCTCGATTACTGTAACCTCCTTCTCACTGGCCTTCCCCGGTCTCACCTTTCTCCCCTCATCTCTGTCCAAAACTCTGCTGCCAGGGTCATCTACCTCGCCAGTCGCTTCGACCATGTGCAGCCCCTCCTCTCTTCGCTTCACTGGCTTCCCCTTCCTGAACGAATCCTGCACAAGCTCCTAGTCTTCACCTATAAAGCTCTTCACAACCTTGCTCCCCCCTACCTCTCTGCACTTATCGCCCTCCATACTCCAGCCCGTGCACTTCGCTCCTCCTCTGTCCCTTCTCTCACCCTTCCACGCCTTCCCTGCTCCCCTAAGCGCCTTCGTCCCTTCTCACTTGCTGCCCCCCATGCCTGGAACTCCCTCCCTGTCCACATCCGCCTTGCCCCCTCCCTTCATACCTTCAAATCTCTCCTTAAAACTCACCTCTTTCGCTCTGCTCTGTCTGACTCTTTATCCTGCTGAGCCACTATTCCTATACCTACGATCGGTTTACCCTTATCCTTGCAACATGGACCTGCCTGCTGTCATTCTCATCGTAACCAAGCCAAGTACGTGCACTTGAGACCTCGCATCTTCATGAATGTTAGACCCCTTGTCTCTCCCTCTGTTCCCCTTCCTAAGTCTCTCCCCCAGCTCCTGTCTCTCAGATTGTAAGCCCTAGGGGCAGGGACTGTGTCTATTTTATTACTTTGTAAAGTGCCAGGTACACTGCTGGCGCTATATAAATGTTTGTTAATAAATAATAATAATAATAATAATTCGAGAATACAAGAGACTTCTAGAGGACATGTTCCTTTATAGAATATCATCTACATTCAAAATGTCTTTAATTTCTCTAGTCCTAGAGCTCTGATTTAATTACTATTTGGACCTTTAAATAAATAAATGTATGTATAATTTGGATTCCTATTCCGATATTTTCATCTGGCAGATTCGTCACAAAGGATACTGGTAAAGTATTGCAGTGGCATTTTCACTGAATTGGACCCTAACCTGATAGTTACCAATTGTAAACAATACTTCCTACTATTTACACTGTGCATTCTGATGAATACTATGTTAAATAAATAAATTAATACATAAATTTTAAAAAAGACAAAATATAAATATAATATAAAACAATTTAAACATTTAAAACATAGAACACAAAACAGGGGGGAAAACCCACTCCCCCCAACCCCCTCTCCACCCACCCCTTATCCCTCGCCAAATGCCTGATGGAACAGCCAGGTCTTACAACTCCTACAGAACGCCGGGAGGTCAGGGGCCAGACGGGCCCCCACTGAGAGGGAATTCCAGAGGCGCAGCCACCGAGAACGCCCTGCTCTGCATGGCCCCCTGGGAAACCAGGGGGACCTCTAACACGGCGCCCCCGGACAAACGCAGGGGCCAATCCAGAACCCAGGGAGTGAGGTGGTCTCGCAGACAGGAAAGGCCCAGGCCGTGTAAGGCTTTATAGGTTAAAACCAACACTTTGAACCAGGCCTGGAAGACTATTGGCAGCCAGCGCAGAGATCGGAGCAGTGGTGTAATGTGCTCCCGGCGGCCCAGCCCTACCAAGAGCTGGGCCGCTGCATTCTGCACCAACTGCAGCTTCCAAGCCATCACCATAGGTAGCCCCACGTAGAGCGAGTTGCAGTAGTCTAACAGAGAGGTAATGAAAGCATGGATGATCGTGGCCAGGTCCGCAACCGAAACCAGCAGCCAAAGCCATCGCACCAGATGTAACTGGCGGGAGGCACTCCTCACCACAGCCTCCGCCTGGAGATCCAGGTGGAGCTGTGGCAAAACACCATCCACTAGGAGTCTAGGAAATAGTGGGGTGTGGGACATTTCCTACTCCATAGCCCTCAGGAGAATTCTAATTCTCCTGCGTTCCACAGGCCTGTCCCTCCCCGTAGATCCCCCATGTAGTCCCCTGCTGCCTCCAACCCACTGTGGCTCCAATCAATTCTCAGGTCATCTCCCTTAAATACACAAGTCCCTCTTTTGCCCTGGGATGAGAACTTGGTATCTGGAAGGGGGACACAGAGTCACTTCCATTACCCTGGGTAACCTGCAGGAGCTACCTCAAGAATTCAGACCTCTCATGTGATTTTGGCATGGCAATGCGGAACAGAAGCAGTGAAAGCTGAAGCCATTTTAGATACAAGGTGATGATTTATTCATCTGTTCTGTATTTATCTCTATATGTAACTGTCAGATGAATAAACAAGTCACCCTCTACTTCCTGTAGGAAGCATGAAACTCACACATTTCTTTTAAAATGTCCTCACTCAGTCACCTCAGATGCAGACTGGGATTTCAACCTCATTTCCCCCCCAAACTAGCACTCAAAAAGACTAGGTATAAACGTTTGGGTCAGCCCTTGCCAAAATTAAAGATCTGACAAACACGATCTAAAACCCACTCAGGTCCTTGTCCCTCCAATGGAAGTACAATGCAAAACCCTGTGATGTAGGGATGTTTTCAGACTTTAGCAAAGCTCCAAATCGATGCTGTGGTGGATCGAAACAATGATCCTGGACCAGACAGCTTGTGCTCTGCTATCTCAAACGTTGTGTTCCAGAAACACACACACACTACTGAGCTAGCCCACAAAGTCTCGTCAAAAACCACTTCTGCCATATATATATGCTATAAAAAAGCATCTTGGCAGAAGTGGTGTGTGTGTGTGTGTGGGTGTGGCAACAACATACCCACTGTTTTCTCTACAAACTCATTTAATCCTTTTTCCCCCCAAAAAAAGTTTTCCTTCATTATTCTGAGCGCTAACATTTGCTAAACAGCCATTAATCCTACTGATGTCTCCCCATTCTTCCTTCCAATCCCTTCATACTGTCTAGTTAAGCTCCTCATTGCATCATGTCTGAAATTAGTCTGTTAGATCCTCAAGGCAGGAATTATGTATTTTTCTGTTTGGGATATGCCTTGTGCACTTTCAGGATTTTTTTTTAAAAAAATACAGTAACAAGACAAAATGTTTACATGTTATTCTGCAGAATAGAGAGAAACCAGTATTGATTACTCTGAATTCAACTGACAGCAACATTGCAAACTTATTGTCATTTATTAATTGTACTGCAGTAGCACTTGAGAGGCTTCAACAAGGACTGTGCCCCCTTTGCACTAGGCAGAATACAGCTGTAACTGCAGCAGAACAGGGAGCTAGACTAGATGATGCTCAAGGTCCCTTCCAACGCTATTATTATTAGCAAACATTTATATAGCGCCAGCAATGTACCTGGCACTTTACAAAGTAATGGAATAGACACAGTCCCTGCCCTACGGCTTACATTCTGAGAGACTGGGGGGGGGGACATAGGAAGGGGAACAGAAGGAGAGACAAGGAGTGTAACATTCACGAGGATGCGAGGTCCCAGGTGCACGCGCTTGTTGGCTTGGTTACATGGAGAATGATGGCTGGCTGGTCCATGTGGTGAGGATATGAGTACACAGACCTCAGGTAACAGATTGTACTGGATGGTAGGTATCAGCAGGAGTTAGGTGAGGGGAGTAGGGAGTCGGGGAAGACAGAGCGGAAGAGGTGGGTCTTGAGGAGGAAGGGAGGAGGCATACGAAGGGAGGGGGCGAGGCAGATGTGGGCAGGGAGGGAGTTCCAGGCATGGGGGGCAGCTAGGGAGAAGGGACAGAGGAAGAGCAGAGTTCACGGACTGGAGTACAGAGTGAAATTAGCGCAGAGAGATGGGGGGGGAGCAAGGTTGTGAAGAGCTCTATGATTCTATGAGACACAGCAAGAGACATGCCTTGCCCCAGACAGACTGTAAACCAAACAAATATGGTAGAAATCAGAGAAACAATGTCATGCAGCAGGCCAGTGGTAGAGCTGGAAATATAATTACGGGCTTCCCACTCTCACTATCCCATCCACTGCTGCACCCAACTGCTTTGTTTCCTCAACTTCCTTAGTTTCATTACCGCTGATAGCAGCATTCTAGTTGGTTCTCTTCTCAATAGTAAAGAAGTTTTATTAATTTTTAAAAGTGGTCAGCAAGAGAGACATCCAAGAAAGTATTGTTACTGTATGTCAATTCACCTGTTTCCACAGCGTTTTCTGTTTCTGCTGCCTCCAACCCATCCATGCTGTCTTCATCCTCCACTGCAGTTTTTCCTCTACTCCGAGGCCTACAAACATAAGAAAGGAACATTGGTCATAAATTTAACAAACCTGTGTTTAAAATACTCAGGGACCAAAACCACTTTGTACGGACTCAAAATTAAATTCTCAATGTTAAATTATCTGCAGTTTAAGATGAGTCATTAAGGAAACTAGATAAAGTAGCAGTAAGGTTAATATGTACCCTTCAGTCAGCTATCAGCCCATAGTACTGAGATAACTACGAACAAAACCAGTCAATAATCCACCTCTACTGACCAGACACAGGGTAAACTTTTTAGAAGAGACTTGGGCATTTTGAAGGTTTTACCCATTACATCAGAGGTGACCATGCCGCAGCTCTGGAGCCGCATGTGTCTCTTGGGCAGTTCAAGCGTGGCGGCTCTCAGCCAGGGCTGGTCCTAGGCCCCGTGCTGCCGTAAAGGCCCTGTGTCTTATTTCATTGCACCCGAGTCTCAGCAGTTAAATTACAGCTGCTCCTCAGAATCTTATCAGGACTGGAAACTTTGTCCACAGCTGCAATACGCCAGCACCATGAATGCAAGGGAAAAATGTTGGGTACAGCCACACGATGCACTTCAACACGCCTTGGTCAGCCTTACCATGTGATTCAGTGCCACAGTGTGCCTGGAGGCCACCAGATATTCACCCCGCCATGTGGCGAGTGGGCAGCAGCTGGCAGCTATGTGCTGTGTCCTCAGAAAAAGGTCAGGGACACAGCGAGTAGCAGCCTTACCCAAAGTGGGGTAGGCTGCCCAAGGCACGGTAGTACACCACTGCCGCTCAGATGCCCAGTTCCCATCTGTCCTGCCACGTGGCGAGGTCCGCTGAGATACTGAGCAGAAGGAGCTAGCTCCAGTCCCACACGACCACGTCACAGTCAGGGGTGAGTAGAGTGGGGCAGGGCCAGGCACCCGCTCATGTGGCCAGCACCTCAGCCTGCCCCTGGGCATGGTGGGAAAGCAGACAGTAGCCTGCCAGGCTACCCCACTCTGCCCTGCTCCCTGTGCTGGCCCTGAAGTGTGGTGGCAGCGATTGTCCTCCACATGGCGATCAAGCCTGCCTCAGCTTGCGTGGAGGCACTTGCGTTCGTTCCTTAATTTTCAACTACTTGGCAGGCTACTGTCAGCATCCAAGTTTGGAATCAAAAATAGCATGTGGTTACCGCATTGGTCCCAAGTGTAATAAATGGTAACAAGTAGCTCATACAAGATCATTTGTTCGCCCAACTAGTATAGGTGGGGAAAAATTGTAATCTCTCAGGACACACGAGGCCCTTTCTCAGGTGCATAAGTAGTCTAGAAGGGCTCTGTCTCTCCTAAAAGCTTCCACTGTCTTGCCAACGTAAGTTGGTCCAATAAAAGATATCATCTGATCCACTCTGTTTTCATCTCTTAGATTACAATGTAGTTCAAAACTTGTGTGGTAACATTCCACCCATTATAAGCAGAGAAATACCCTCCAAAAGCAAACCAAAACACAACTTCCAAAGAAGATAACCATAATGTCACAGTAAATAACACAAATAGATACATTCTTGGCAGAACAATGCTGACAATAGTGATTGAAAAGTTACATTTTAAAAAATAAATATGAAATTTTAAAAATATTTCTGTCTGGTCAAAATCTGGAGGAAATGCTTAGCATACAGGGACCACAATGATGAACACTGAACAAACCAGAATTATCTTGGGCCACCTTGTGAGGGTCTGAGCAAAACAAGGAAACTCCTCTGGTACATTTACAGGCGGCAAGGAGGAATTAAAGTGAGGATAAAGACAACCAGTCTAAAATATGACCCATTTGTCACTCCGACTTCTGAGCAGTTAGCAGGTAAGAGAGAGAGAGAGGCAAAAACAGGTCTCTAGAAATAGGTCAGCCTTGCGTTTGAGGTTTTTTGGGTCCAAATATGCACACACGATAGGGCTACAAACATCAGTTTTAAAAACTTATCACCACCCTTATCCAAAATGCTAGCAATTGTGGCAATAATGCCTAAAAGATTTTACATATTCAAACTGCCAGGAAGCAACATGTCTGCAAAGTTAGGCTAGTTCCGTTAATTGCATGTGTTAGGGTGTGTGTATGCATCTGCAGAGGAGAACACAGGGTGCTTTCTTTTTTAAATTTAAGCTATCAAATTATCATTCACATAGGGTGATTTCAGACATTACGCGGTCCCGATTCACCACAGTGGATTCCCGGTGGTGGCGAGCCAAACCACCACCACCCCCCCGTGGTCCAGGAAGGCCCCGAACAGACGTGACGGGACCGGGACCACGGCAGGAAATCGGACAGACAGACCATGGCCCGGGGCAGCGCAACAGACGTTACGCTGATTCCGGGCTGTGGTCAAAACACCCAGAAGGCACTGGGGAGGGGCCTACAAGGAACGCCCACACAAGGGAAACGGGAAGGAGAGGGGGGAGGAAAGCCGCAGAGGCAGCACACACAGCAGGCAGAGAGACAACGAAGTCACAGTGGAACACACAGCACAAACACATGCACGGTCGCATACACACCCATACGGGAAAGGAAGGGAAGGGGGAATACAGCGGGACGGACAAAACGGCACAACGGGCAGAGAGGGGAGGGGGGGACAGGGGCAGGGCAGGACATGGGAAACAGCATCCAGAACTCCCACAACAGCACAGCCTACACGGGCACCCCAGCCACTACACAGCCAGTCCCGGAATGGGGGGACCCCTCAGGGGCACACACAGTCACAGGGGGAGGCCACACGGAACAGGGAGCAGGCCAGGAATGGTCCAGGAGGCTGTCAGGGACCCCACGCGCCGGCGAGGGTGCGGTGGAGGGAATGGAGGTGAGCTGGAGCCAAAGAGCAGAGCAGCCGGTCCAAACCCCTGTGCCCCGCCCCCTTGGAGTACGTCGGGAGGTGCAGTCCAGGGGCCCCAGAACCCTATGGTCACAGAATCACCCAAGGGAGGCGGTGGGGGCCACGGGCACAGGAAAGATCGAGGCCAGACTATGAAGGACAGCAGCACCCGGGGCGCTGGGAGCCGGCTCAGAGATCAGGACACAGCCACAGGTGAAGGTAGCCACGGAGGGGAACACCAGTTGCAGAGGCGGATGGGGGGGTCCGGAGCCGCAGGCAGGGGCAGCGGAACCCCAGGAACCAGCCAGCAGAACAGCGAGCCAGGGACATCAGGGAGGGAGCGGGCAGCGACTCACGGCGTTGGGGCGGAGGCGGGAACCCAGAGTGGGGCCAGCATCCAGGGCCCAGAAGGCACAGGGGGCCTCACATCCAGCTGCAGGGGGCCACGAAGGGGCCGAGTGGCCTGCCAGGTGCACGAAGTGGGGCCACTGAAGCATGCCCCGATAGCTGTCTCTTATACACATCTAGATGTGTATAAGAGACAGCTGTTAGCCACAGGCCCCATGAACACAGTCAAAGGAGGACACGGCCAGGGCAGGGCACCCCTCTGCCAGACAGGCCGTGTAGGCAGCCAGGCTACACACAGAGAAGGCAGACACGGTCTCCGCCGCGGACCACCCCACATGCGAGCACCTCATCTCCAGGATGCACCCATCAGGAAAGGGACGGAGGCCCAGCGTCTCCGCATGCAGCCAGCAATCGCAGGCGCTCACCTCATAGCCAAAGTAGCGCAGGCCGGAGCTCAGACTCGCATAGGAACCTGCACAGCCGGGGAATGCCACAGGTCACACAGGGCCATGGTCTCGCAGAAGGTCCAGCTATGGGGAGCGCCAGGGGTGGTGGGGCCCATGAACCGTGGGGAAGCGCTGCCAGCCATGGTCCAGCAAGCAGAGGATACTAACTGCAAGGGAAGGGGGGCCCCACAAGCCCTAGAAGGACGGGAGGGGAAGCAGGGGAGCTCCAAGGCCAAGCGATAAGGCCACAGGCCACAACATGGCACAGCAAACGAGCGAGGCATGGGGTGCGGACCCAGTCAAGGTGCTGGAACCAAGCACACATACAGGACAGTCTACACACTAATCAGGGCGGCGAAGACAACAGACAGCCAACACAGAGAGGTGGGAGGTGATGACAGCAGGAATGCAGCTGCTGTCTGCACGCCCAGGCGCAGGCTGGACCATGCGCAAGGCCCCGTGAAGGGACCACAGGTGTGTGCAATGGGGCGCCCACTGCCTCCCCACCCCGCTCGCCCTGCAGGAGCCGGCCCAGCCAGCCGAGGGGGGAGCCCAGAGGTGACTCGGCCCCCCTCCGGTTGCCAGGTCACAACCTGGGGGTGGGTTGACACAAGGCGCAGCATATAACAGGTGCGGCTCTAACCCACCTGGGGCACAGCTTGCCATGGAGCCGCGACGGCTGGGCGCATGCGGAATGCACCTAGCCGTCTGTGCGGAGTGGTACCGCTTACACACGGACCTCCTGTGCATCCAGACCGCAGAGGTGTACCTGGGCGCCCGGCTGTGGGTGTGCATGGCCAGGAGCGCTGCTAGAGTCCAGAGAGCCCACCATGGGTGCAGGCGATCCCTGGTCCGGCTCAGGGCCCAGCGGGTGGCTGGCGGGGGGGGGGCAACAGGCCCTCCTTCGCGCCCGGGATCGGGCTGCAGACTCTGCGAGGCGGCCGGTCGGCTCCAGTGGTGGAGGGAGACCATGGGGCGCGCAGCCCTGCTCACTATGCCCACTGACCGGCGGGTATGGGTCTCTGAGCGGGCACAGGGCGCTGGCACAGTGGGATGAGGCTACCTGGGGAGTGCACTTTCGGATGGACAGGCGCATCCTCCTGCGACTCGCGGAGCTGTTAACGCCCTGGCTGGAGCGGCAGCACACCCCCATGCAGGCCCCCCATTCCCATGGTCCAGCAGGTGGCCATCCGGGTCTGGGCCCTAGCAACGCCCGACTCCTGCCAGTCCGTCTCACAACACTTCGGTGTGGGGGTGAGCACTGTCGCCGGGATATCTGTGAGGTGGTGGAGGGAGTGCTCCTGGACCGAGCGATCCAGCTGGCGGACCAGGGGTCTGTGACGGCCAGCTTCCCAGCTGAAGGATTCCCCAACTGCATGGGCGCCATGGACGGCACCCACATCGAGATCCTCCGCCCATCCAATGGGGAGGCCGCGGAATATGTCAACCGACATGGGTACCACTCCCTGCAGCTGCAGGCGGTCGTGGACCACCGGGGGCGGTTCAACGACATCTACCTGGGCCACTCCGGGTGCAGCCACGATGCCCGGATCATGACCATCTTTCCCTTCTATGCCCGAATGTACCGCGGGGACTTCGCGGACATGGGGATGAACCGGATTGAGGGGATGCTGATGCCCCCTTGCATCTTGTGGGACCCGGCCAAGCCACTCAGCCGGTGGTTGATGAAGGCATACCCGGTTGCCAGGAACCCGGTGGCGGCACGCTACAATACCCGCCTGTGTGTGAGCAGGACCGTGGTTGAGAGGGCCTTCGGGACCCTCAAGTAACGCTGGAGGTACCTCGCGGGTCGGCTGGACTACATGATGGAGACCTCGACCCTGATGATCGGGGTCTGCTGTGTGCTGCACAATGTCTGCGAGACCGATGGGCCTGCCCTCGACTACCCCATGCCCCGGCGCCCTCCCGACCCTGTGCCTCTCTATGTGAACGCTGAGAACCCGCGGGAGTACTGATACACAAAGCGCATCCATGCTGCCCTGGCCAGGCGAATCAGCTGAGAGGCCAAGGCGTGAGGGCGCACACCCCCGTCCCCACCACCCCGGGGCCCCCACCACCACCATGCCTCTCCACAGCAACCCGCCCCGGGCCCATGAACAGAACCACGGAAGCGACTGTAATGCCTGAACATTTATTAAGACCACCACCTACAGGTGCCACCACCACCAGCCACCTCCCGGTGCCATGCCCCCCCCCCAGGCCACTCGCCCCCTTCCCCCATGACCTGCATGTCTCCGGGGCCTCCCTGTGGGCGCCGTGGAGCTCCCCTCCCCGCTGTCCGTGTCCCCAATGGTGTCCTGAGAGGCCTCGGTGTCCTGAGGGGCAGGCAGTGTTGAGAGGGAGCCCCCTGGGCGGCTGCTCCCTCCAGAGGCCTACAGGGACCAGGAGGTGGATGCGTGGCCCCAGCGGGCGTGCTGGCGACTGGGGCAGTGGGGGTGCCAAGGGGACCGGCATCAGGGCCGGGGAAGGCAGGTTGCCCGGCGAGGCAGCTGCCATCACATAGGTGCTCATGGTCCCCACGTGCAGGAGCAGCGAGGTGCCAATGTCATGTGACCGGTCCATTTTGGCAGAGTGCTCCCTCACCATGCGGTCAATGGCCTGTTCCAGCCGCCTGAATGCCTCCACCTGCCTGCTGTGCTCACGGCACTCCCGCCTCCGTTCGAGGTGCGCCTCTGCCTGCAGCCTCCGGTCCCTTGCCTCCGCTTGCTGTACTGCCCTTTTGGTGGCCACCTCCATGCGGTCGATGGCCGCTATCATCCGCTCGCCCTGCTCGGTGGTGCTGCAGACAATGTCCTCCGCCTGATCCTCCCCCCGGCACCGTACCCGTGCTCAGTGCTCCCTCATCCGCTGGGTCAAGCGCACAGGGCCGCCTTGCTGGGACCCAGCGGTTCGCCCTGTCGGGGTGCACAGCAGGGGATTATTAAGCTCTCCAGCCACCCAGTCCCCATCCTGTGCCACAGCTGGTGGGTCCTGGGACTTCCCCCCCCCCCCCTTCTGTTGGCCGGCCGGTGCCCTCCCCCTAGCGGCCCCCGGCCCCCCATCCCCCACACCCCTTGGGCCGGGTCCCCCGCCCTGCCACCCCTCCCCCCCACTTGTCGAGTTGCCTCACCTGGGACCTCTGGCTGCTCCTGGGGCTGCTCGCCGCCATCCCCCTCGCGTGCCAGGGCATGGCGTGACCTGAGAAGGTATGTGACGGGGTGGGCGTTAGGTGTCCTCCAGCGGCCCCAGGGTCCCCTCTCTGAGGTCAGGGGTGGCCGGGCTTGTTGGGGGCGGTCCTGTGACAGGTGTGCCCCCTCTCTCCCTCGGACCATATCCTCGGGTCTGTTTACCATTCCACCTGCTCGCTTACCCTCTATGTCGGTCTTGGAGCCCTCCAAGGCCGGTCCCTCTGTGTTGCTAGGGTCCCCTTGCATCCCCTAGCCGGGGGCGCCCGGTGTGCCGGCCTCGGCCCCTCCCAGTACGGAGGTCGGCTGGGGGCTGCTGGGGCCGGTGAACGAGGGGGGATTGTCTGTGGTGAACATCTGGCGCCCGCCAAACAGACGTTCAGGGCCCTTTGGCCCCACCGCGGGGTTGAGTGTGGTTCACTGTGGTTGACTGTGATCTCGTAACGTCTGAAAACACCCATAGACCCTTTTTACACAAGATGCTCCCACACACGGACACCCATCGTTCACGTGGGGGAGCGCGCTCCCGCGAACAACATATCCTCCCCTCCCCATGCACAGAGCAATTGGCAAAAATGCCGATTGCTCCATGTGTGGGGAGATCAGTGTGTGCCTATGCACGCTGGCTCTCCTGCTGCCGCGGCTCATTTTTAAAAAAGGGCCATACTTTAAATTTCTCGCCTTTCGTCCCTAATTATCAAAATACCAGTTTTTATTATTTATGGCAGGGGTGGAAGAACCTTTTCCCTCCCACGTAACACCTTAAAAGTTAGTACAAGTTCTGAAGGCCACTTAGAAGATGGGCATGGGGAATGCTCAGGAAGAGAAGGGTTCATCACAGATCTGTCTCCTACCTACCCTTGTGTGCATGCCCTCATCTCTTCTACCTCACCCTAAGCTATGCTTTTCAATTATTAGGAACTGGATCCAGGGACTGGAAAGAGCTAATTAAAAACGCATTTGGCCCATGGACTTGAAATTTGCCACTCCTGGTCTATGGTCACTGGCTAGGGTTGCAATTTTTACACTAATTTTAAAAACATGTAGTCAGTCTTGTTTTGTTTTATCCAAGAATAACCAAGATGTAGCCTCTCGTACATGCTGTAACAGCACACAACTATTCCTTACTGTACTATATAGTTACATTCCAAACTTGACAAAGCTATAAACCAGCTCTAGTAATAATGAGTCCGTACTATAACCCAAATTTATTGTGTTGCCTTTTTAAGAGGCATTGGGAGTAACGTACTATGAATATTTGACATCCCTATAATATCAGTACTGAACATTTTAGGATAGTTGGGAAACCATAACGATTGAGCATAGTGAAGCTTGTCCTTCACCCAGCTTTTCCATATGAGCTAGAGACCACCTGGCTATTTGGGAGATGGAGGAAGATGGTCGTGCATCAGCAGCATCTCTAATACAAGCTTCTAAGGGTATTTACTCTCCTTCACACAACAGTAGTGCAAGGAGGTAGTATCTGGGTCATATTTATCCAAACAGAACACACTTGGTCCAGTGTCACCAAGAATCCAACAAAACACAGGGCGCTTTCTGACATGCATTAAAGTGTACTTACAAGTTTGGGTGGTGGGACATGCATGCAAATTAGGCGTGGCGTTAATAACTTTTGAAAGGTGTGCCGCGCGTGAATGAAGCTTTTTGGCTCACTGACAAACATGCTTGACCAAGCTGCAAAATCCAGGTCTGTCAAGTGCACTTGTCAGTGGGCTGAAAAGCTTCACACATGCACAGCATGCCTTTCCGACATTATCAAAGCCGTGCCTAATTTGCATGGACGTCCTGCCACCTGAACTCGTAAATACACTTAGATGCCTGTCGGAAAGCGCCCACGGACACAGGAAACAAATGACAAATGGAGTCTCAATAATAAGCAAATTTATGCCGTGTTAAAAAACCCAAACACTATACTTTTTAAAATTACCTTCCTTGTAGTTCCTTAACACATACTTAGCCTTGATTGTCCTCTGCATGCGGTCACTCAAAATGCAGGCTATTTGCCATACACACAATGAGTTATATTGATAGCTGTAGTCCCCACACTTTATGTATAAAACAGAAAAGAGGTACACAAGAGCAGCCAAAGACAGCAACAGAAATATCTGTCTAACCCCTTACAGCATGCTACTTGTCTGCTTACCTCCTAGCAATAAGGAAATGCAAGACAGCCAAGGATCACAAAGAAGAACCGGTCTTAAAGCTCTCCAACATATAAAATTAGTCCAGCTCCTCCAACTTCGTACAGAACACACCATTTGATTGGTTTAAAACATTGCTAAAACCTATACAAACCTCAGAATTTATAACATTGTGTGAACTATTGAACGTAATATAATACAATCTAAAAATGTTCCACTTCAGCAGCATTCCTCACGTCTCAAACTCCCCCACCACATTTTAGCAATGTATTTAACATTAGCAAAATCACAGATTTGGGCTAATTAAACAAAATTACTTCTTTTCAATTGAGAATATATCCACATCTGGTGTTTTCATTGAGTTTCCCCCTCTGTACATGTACTAAATACGTATACACCACCAAAATCTAATGGTTAAGTCCATGCAAGCTTATGCAGTGCTTTTTAAGAGTCTAATTTGAAATGCTCAAAAGTTACACAGGATTTCATTCACCTGTTGCACAAATTGGTGTTTGCTTTACAGAAAACTAATTTTTGCTCAACCAAATCCACACTTTCATATAATAGTTAAATTACTATTAGAATTTTGCTATTGATTAAATTGTTAATAGAGTTAATATTTCAGAACCAAGTCCACTAATTTAGATATTTGATTAAATGGACAACCAAAAATCCACTACATTTTACAATTCTCTGCAACTTAATACTTTTTTATTTTACTTGAATGATATGGACTAAAACTGGTTTTGGAGAGAAAAATTAGTTTTCATTCTGAGTGAGCAACAGTTCACACAGATTTTTGTAAATCAATTGGGAGGTGGGGGGGGATTATTCATATATTGGTGAGGTAGGCTACTCGAGTTATCAGCCAGTTTTTAAAAAGCAGCCCTTGGATTTTTACGTGTCACCTCCTTAGACAGGAAGCTGGACACATTTGATTAACAGGTTGTCTAAAGAATTGCATTTCTAGTAAATCAGCAGGCCCTAATAAGTCACTGCAACGTCATTGGTAGGTAGGAAAATGTCATCTTGATGCAGAATTCTAACACAACTGTATGCACCAAAACATGAACAAATGTGTTATTTTCCTAAATAGCTCTAGAATCAGACATTTTTACAGTACTTATTTTATTGCATTTTTCTTGAGAGTATCCCCCAGTGCTGTCATGCTGGAAGTAGTCTGGGTCAAAGCTAAAAAGTTTCCACAGGGTTACTTTCAAGGCCCTTTCTGCAACTTATATTTAAACCTTTAGGTATCAAGTAAGGCTTTGCACCGATGCTTTACAATGGGATGAATTTCACTCTAAAAGAATAGGAAAAGGAATATGCTCCATCCTTCCCATCCTCTTGCACCATGTCTAACATAGAAATATACAAGCCAAATATTAAAACACAAAAACATTGCTGAAAGAACTGTGTTCCAGGGAAAACCCCAATGAACAATCAAGCAAGCAGCATACTGAATTAATGGAGGGATCCTGCAACCAACTTGTACCGCAATTCAGCCATCAATTCCACTAAAACGGAATTCATCTTCTCCCCTCCTCGCAGGACAGATAGTCTTCACTGCTGGGATGTGTCCCTCCTTCCATCGGATAGGTAGGATCAACCTGATTGACAGCCTCACTCTGTGGGAAGGGGCACAGCCCACCACACACTCCCCGTTCTGTTCCTGCCTTGCTGAGGGTAGGAAGCAGGACTGTAGCTCCTCTCAGGGAGCATAAGCCTTAGGCTAATCTTTTCTTTTTAGTTTTTATTCTTTTCTTCTTGGTTCTTGGGCCCGCTCCTCCCTCCCATCCCACCTCTGTGGGGGCTGGGTTGAGCTGTAGGCAGGGGACCGGGGGGGGTGTCCTTCCCCCATGTCTCCCCCTCCCCCCCGCATCAGATAGCGCCCAGTTCCAGTGGGAGGCTGCTGCTGCTGCTCCTCCCTGGTGGCCTTTTGGCTTGTGGGGAGTCAAGCTGCGGTGGGGCCCTTAGACGCAGCAGGACACCAGCCAGCCACTTTCACTTTCNGCGGTGGGGCCCTTAGACGCAGCAGGACACCAGCCAGCCACTTTCACTTTCTTGCACTCAGCCATGGCAGCGAGAGCCGGGAAGCCGATTCACTGGGAGATGGGTTCGCCCCTCCCCCACGACAAGACCAGCGCCAGCAGCAACAAGGAGGCAGGCACTGGCAGAGCCAGCACGGTGGTGCTGACTCCTTCCCACGCTCTGGCTACACAGCCCAGCCCAGCGGAGTCACAGAACAGGGTGAGCTATGCCCCGTCGTCCGGAGGATGTGCCAGAGACCGTTCTAGTGTGGTTGGGACAGCAGGTGATGGCCTCACCTCACCTCTTTGAGTCTCTCACGGGGGGCAGATCCCCCCGGGCTCTCGAACCCCTAGAGAGGGAGCCCCCTTATAGAGGAAGGAGCGGGTGGTGCTTCCCCCACGCAGGAGTCTAGCAGGGGAAGGGACAGCAGAGGCCAAGGCTCAAAGGGAAGTCCATCCCTGAGGAGCAGGGGCAGAAAAAGGAAAAGAGATAAGAGGGATTCCTCCTCATGCTCCTCCAGGGGCTCATCCTCCTCGTCCTCTCCTTCCCCCTAGCTTCTCATCTTCCTCCTCCTCTTCAAGATCCCGCTCCCACCATAAGGGGAAAAAGAGTAAGAGATCCAGATCCTCCCACCATAAGAGGAACAGGCGGGCCAAGAGGGTAAGAAAAATTCCCCTCTAGGGCCCCAGGGATAAACCCTCTAAGCCCCTTCCCCTTCTCCCTCCATTGCTCCCCCTTACAAGGAGGATAGGGAACTCTCAGACTTAAGAGTCAGAAGCGGGGGATGCAGGGGAGGAACCCGCAGGTGAGAGGCTTTTTGAGGCAGAGCAGTGCAGCAAGGTCCGCGCTAAGGTGACAGCAGAGTTGGCCATCTCTCCTCCTGCCTCCCTCCCGCCCGCCGGTGAAACCGCAGGAGGCCCCTGCGGAGAACAGTCCTTCCCTAGAGGGGTCGCTTCCAGTCCAGATTTGCCCCTGGCTAAATTCTATATTTATTTTATTTATTTATTACAGCATTTCTACCCCACCTCTCCTGCTCCAGGCAGCTCGGAACTGCTTACAACATAACACAAAAAAGCTGAAAGTAACACAATTAATAACACATTAAAAGCAAGACACTGAAAAACAAACCCTCCCCACCCTCCCTAGCCCACTCCCCTCCCACCCTACACCCCATCTCGCTCACCAGAAGCCAGGCGGAACAGCCAGGTTTTACACGTACAACGGAAGGAGGGGAGATCCAGGGCCACCTGGGCCTCCACCGGGAGGGAGTTCCACAGCCTAGGTGCAGCCACTGAGAACACCCTCCAGGTCACACGGGGGACCTCAAGAAGGGCACTCCCAGCAGACCGCTACAGAGCACGGAGAGCGAGGTGGTCCCGCAGGTAAGTTGGGGCCAGGCCATATAGGGCTTTATAAGTCAAAACCAATACCTTGAATCGGGCCCGGAAGAGTATAGGCAGCCAGTGCAGAGTCCTGTACTGTAATGTACTGATGGTGACCCGTCCCCATAAGGAGATGGGCCGCTGCATTCTGCACTAGCTGCAGTCTCCAGACCATCACCATAGGTAGTCCCACGTAGAGTGCGTTGCAATAGTCCAATCTCGATACTATTGATACTATTAAATGGGGAGTGCGAGCACCCGGCTAAATTTAAGAGGTCCTCACAAGTTTATTAACCAGTTTTATGCAATCCCCAACTCCCAGGAGCAGTTTGTGATCCTACCTAAGGTAGATGCAGGGGCAGCAGATTTAGCCAAATCGGGAGCCCTCCCAGCAGAAGGGGAGGAATTTCCCAAAGATCCACTTGATAGGAAAGTGGAGATAGCTCTTAGGAAAAATTACACGGTTTCAGGAACTTTCAGCCCTAGCCCTGAAAGCGACAGCCTCTGCCTCTAGCTTTAGTAGGGCAGCCTCCATATGGGCCAGTGACTTAGCCCGCAAGGTAGAACAGAACGAGCTGAAAGACAGTTTTAAGAAGCTGACTCTAGCCTCTGCATATTCACTGAATGCAACCCTGGATGCCATCCAGTTAAACACCAGAGCTACGGCAACCAACGTGGTAGCTCGCCACTCGATCTGGCTTTGCCCATGGAAGGTGGAACTTCCATGCAAGGCTGTCCTGACATAAGCTCGGTTCCAGGGCAAGAAACTGTTCAACGAGGCCATGGGCAATGTCCTTACCACTGAGTCAGAAAAGAACAAGGTCCTGCCTCTGAACCCATCGAAAAGCCCGAATAAGAGCTCCTTTCATCCCATAACCTCTTCTCACAATCACAGAGGTAACTTGGAGAGAGACTCGTCCCGGCAGGCTCAAGTGGCAGCGAAACCGAAGAGGCGGAGACCAGCCTCTGTTCAAGAAGCTCCAGTCCACAAATCCAAAGCAATCCCCAGTGTGACTGGAGGCCGCCGCCTCCCCACCCCGACTACAGCCACCAACATTGGGGGGAGGCTTCAGTTCTTTGCAGGTCAGAGGGGAGACACTTCTTCAGACTGGTGGGTGCTAGAAACAATAGCCAAGGGATACACTATCAAGTTTGCATTCTCCCCAAAGGAGCGTTTTCTTCCATCCCCACTGTCAAAAAGATCTGCTAAAGGCAGGCAAGACCCTAAAGGCAATTCAACATCTTCTGGAAATAGGGGCAACAGAGCCAGTATCGCCCCATCAGAGGTGTTCTGGCATGTGTGTACTCTATTTTCTTCATGGTACTGAAGAAAAATGGAGGTGTGCAAGCCATAGACCCTGGTTCTCGGAGGTTCTGAGCCTGGCAGTATCGCATCCACTCCGACTCCCCGCATAGTCAGATCTATTTTCTCAGGGCCCCCTGCTCCATCCAAACGTAAGAAAGCCGTCGATCATTCTCTGGAAGCTGAAAGAAGGAAGCTAGTTTCCAAGAGATATTCCGGCAAACTGCTCGATACTTTGCTGTCCTCTAGTGAGAAGGGCTGTCAAGATCTATTTAGACAAAACTCGCCCAATTAGATTGAACTCTTCTCTTTTTATTAACTTTGGGAATAAGAATAAAGGGAAAGGCAAGCAAAACATCTCTAAGACTCGGGGGGGTCGCTGTTCCTCAAGGAATTGTAGCCCATTCAGTTAGAAGTGCTGCTATAAATGCGGTGCTGTTAGGTATAGTTTCACTACAGGCAATATGTAGGACCGCCACGTGGGCATCAGTGCATACCTTTGCCTGTCACTATAGACTCACGTCCATGGCCTCAACGGATGCGGCCTTTGGGCAGAGAGTCCTTCAGAGAGTTCTTTTGAATCAGCTTGCTTGGTCTCCCTGGAGGGTCAGGGCACTTCATTACTGTTGGGAATCTACCCTCCCTGGAGAGGCACGGCTTGGGGATGTCCCATCAGTGAAGGCTGTCTGTCCTGCGAGGAGGGGAGAACAGGAAATTTCTTACCTGTGAATTTTCCTCCTCCTTCCTCTCAGGACAGATAGTCTCCATCCCTCCCTCTGTGGGATTCCAGGCACCAGTGAGGATTGGAGGGGGATCTTCTTTCCTCCTCTTGATCTTATGTTGTCTCATTCAATTCCATACTTTTCTGCAATTGTTTCTCTGTTTTCTATGTTCCCCCCCTTGGGGACAGTGTATTTCAATTTCTGGTCCAGATTTAACAGTTTATATTTGGTTCAGCTGAATTATTTAGATTCCTAGTGGCTTTGGCAGTCTCATCCTGGAAGTCCCTGTGCCCCTCCCATGGAGTGAGGCTGTCAATCAAATTGATCCTGCCTATCCAATGGAAGTAGGAACACATTCCATCAGTTAAAACTATCTGTTCTGAGAAGAAGGAGAAGGAAAATTCACAGGTAAGAAATTTCCTGTTTTTCAGCTTCTAGTCATGGGAGCTATGAGAAAACCTAGCACTTTTAAGTGCAGATCTTAGACACTGTCCTCCTTGACCCACAGTCTTACAATGTACGTAAGAAGTGCCATACTGGGCCAGACCAGTGGTCCAGCATCCTGTCTCTAACAATGGCCAGCTCTGGTAGTTCAAGAGAAATACAAGTATGGGTCATGAAAGTGTGACCCATCTGCTGCGGCCCTCTCCCAACTACTGGTAGCCAGGGGTTTAAGCTCCAACTAGTAGGTGCTTATTATGGCTCCATCCTCTAAGAATTAATCCAATTTGCGTGTGAACCTAGTTATGCTGCTGGCTTTCACTTTCCCCCCTTCTCCCCTCAATCTTCTCCTCCTCCTCCCCTGACTCTGCCGTCTCGGCTTTCAATGCCTCTCTCTCCTCCACCCTTTACTCCCTTGGCCCCCTCTCCTCCCATCCCGCCCGCTCCCACAATTCCTGTCTTTGGCTCACCCCCAGTATCCGTCACCTCAACTCCTGCACCTGTGCTGCTGAACGCCTCTGGCGCAAATCCCACTCTCATGCCTACTTCCTTCACTTCAAATTCTCTCTCTCCTCCCTTACTTCTGCTATCTCCTTCGCTAGACAGCATTACTACGCCTCCCGCATTGAGTCCTGTTCTTGGGACCCTCGCCACCTGTTCTCCACCTTTGACTCCCTCCTCAAAAACCCCTGTCCTCTTCCTCCCTCTCTGCTCAGGATCTTACTGCCTTCTTCACCTACAAGATAGACAAGATCCGCCTCAACATTGCTTCCCACTCCTCTCCTCTTCCTACTCCCTCCCTTCCTCCTTCCCTCCCACCTCTCTTGAAGTCTCCTCCCTGCTCTCCTCCTCCAACCCTTCCACTTGCCTCCTTAACCCCATCCCCTCCTGACCTCTGTTGCTTCCACGGTCGCCCCTTCCCTCCTGCATATCATTTTAAAAATGTTATTTTATAAAAGATTTTTATCCTGCCCCCTCCTGCCCACAGGGCAGCGAACAACAAATTAAGAACAAAAAAACAATAAAAACAATTTAAAAATTAAAAATCCCATACGCAGGGAAAACAACATATGGCAAGGTCTGAGTGAGAGATACAGCCGAAGTTGCCGGACAAGATGTAACTGCCGAAACGCACTCCCCGCCATGGCCACAACCTGAAATTCCAGGCTGAGCCGTGAATCAAGGAGCACACCAGAATCTGCACCTGAGAGACCATGGGAGGGCGAACCCCCCCTACAAGAGGAGATTCAACCACTCCCAGGCCCCCCCAAGCCCTCGCCCACCAACATCACCTCCGTCTTGTCAGGATTAAGCTTCAGATGGCTCAACCTCATCCAAGCCCCCACAGCTGACAGACGCTGGGAAAATAAGGAGACTGCATGGTCTGGGTCGATGGAAAAAAGAGAGTTAGAGGTGTCATCAGCATACTGAGTCAGCATACTGATGACACTGCATGCCCTGAAACCCTCTCACGATCTCCCCTAACGGCTGCATATAGATGTTAAACAAAAGGGGGGGGGGGGGGGGGACAGAAGACAGAATGGCACCCTGCAGGACTCCACATGTGAGGTCCCGGGGGGAAGATGTACACTCCCCCAAGACCACCCGGTGAGTTCTCCTGGTCAGGAATGAACAAAACCAGTCCAAGACCCGCCAATCCCGGCACGGTCCCACAGGCGAGTCACCAACACCTCATGATCAACTGTGTCGAATGCAGCCAAAAGGTCTAGCACGACCAGTAAGGTCTGACAACCCTGGTCCAATACCAGATGGAGATCGTCAACCAAGGCCATCAATGCAGTCTCCGTACCATACCCAGGCCGAAAACCAGACTGAAAGGGGTCAAGGAAACTGGTGCGGTCCAGATATTCCTAGAGTCGCCGTGCCACAGCCCACTCAATAACCTTCCATAAAAAGGGACGATTAGAGACTGGCCGATAACTGGCAGGAGCATCGGCGTCAAGTGATGATTTCTTGAGATGAGGCCTAACCACAGCCTCTTTCAGGCAGTGAGGCACTCTGCCCTCCTGGAGGGAGGCACTAACCACTCCAGGTCCAGGAAGATGTAGGCAGGACCGACCAAGCCTTTCACCACCCGTAAAAGCTCCGCTGGACGTGACTTTGCAGATGCAATGAGGGCAGCAAAGAACTGATTCTTTGCTGCCTGCACCGCCACAGCATAGGCCATCATCAACCGCTCCCTCTCTACTGCCTGCTTCGCCTCCGCCTTCAAGCACACTACTGTCTCGCCTATCCTCAAAAAGTCCATCATAGCTACCGTCCTGTCTCACTCCTTCCTTTTGCTTCCAAGCTTCTTGAACGTGTTTGCCTACTCCCACTGCCTCGACTTCCTCTCCCCCAACTCCTCCCTTTACCCCCTCCAATCTGGCTTCTGCCCCCTTGACTCTACTGAAACTGCTCTCGCTAAGATCACCAACAATCTTCTTGTGGCTAAATCTAATCGCCTATACTCCATTCTTGTCCTCCTTGACCTCTCTGTTACCATAGATACTGTTGACCACTCACTCTCCACTCCCTTGGCTTCCGTGGCTCCATTCTCAACTGGTTCTCCTTCTACCTCTCTGACCGCTCCTTCAATGTGTCTCTTGCCAACTTCACCTCCTCCTCCCCTCCCCTCTTGGTTGGTGTTCCCCAAGGCTCTGTCCTTGGCTCTCTCCTCTTCTCTATCTACACCCTGTCCCTAGGCAAACGCATTGCCTCCCACGGCTTCCAATATCACCTCTACGCTGATGACATTCAACTCTCTCTCTCTCTCTCCCCATCTGTTCAAGTTCACCTCACCAGTTGTCTCTCTGACATCTCTACCTGAATGTCTCAACGTCAACTCAACATGGCTAAAACTGAACTCATTATCTTCCCCCCACATCCTTCCTCTCCCTCCTCCCTGTCAATTCTTATCAGCAGGGTCACCATCCTTCCCGTCCCCGAAGTCCGTAGCCTAGGCTTCATCTTTGACTCACACCTTTCTTTTAAACCCTACATCGACTTTGTTGCCAAATTCTGTCGCTTCTCCCTCCATAACATTGCTGATATTTGCCCTTTTCTCTTCTCCCCCTCCCCCCCTTCCCCTTCTCCCCTTATCTCCATCCAAAACGCTATGGGTGGGAATTCCGGTTCTCCCGAGATCTGATATTGCCGGTATTTTGTTGTATCGGCTTAATCCGATAGATCCAATATTTACCTGTACCAGCATACTGGATTTTTAACATTGGTCGCGGTACCGGATTTTACACATTGTGACCACTGAATGCAATAGCCGCAATGTAAAAAATCCGGTACCACAGCCAATGTTAAAAATCCGGTATGACAATACCGGTAAGTCCAGTACCAGGGAGATCCGATACCGGTACATCCAGTATCTGGTATTCTCCCCGGTGTCCCACCCCTACAAAACACTGCTGCAAGGGTCATCCACCCCGCCTGCCACTTCGACCACGTGCAGCCTCTCCTCTTTCTTCACTGGATCCCCCTTCCTGAATGATCCTGCACAAGCTCCTAGTCTACACCTATAAGGCTCTTCACAACCTTGATCCCCCCTACCTCTCTGCGCTAATTTCCCTCCATACTCCAGTCCATGTACTCCGCTCCTCTGTCCCCTCTCTCGCCTCCTCTGCTCCCCTAACCATCTTCGTCCCTTCTCCCTAGCTGCCCCACACACCTGGAACTCCCTCCCTTCTCACATCTGCCTCGCAACCTCCCTTCGTACCTTCAAATCCCTCCTCAAGACCCACCTCTTCCGCTCTGCCCTCCCCGACT